>OZ025298.1:281693334-282234334 GCA_964019185.1 Maratus speculifer | reverse complement strand
AACCCATGAGAATGCTCCATGATATATTGTTAAAAATTTGGCCCATTTGCTGCAGCGTCACACCACAGATTTTATAGAATATGTCTTTTATGACCAATGAGAATGCTCCATAACACAGTAAAGTAATCGTTTTCTATAAAAGCGGTGGACTGATGATGCAGCAAATGGCTCAAAGTTTTTGTAGTGTAATTGGGACAAAAGCGTCTGTAAAAGAAATATTTGGGAATAAAATGCTGTCACTTTCTTATAGAGGCAGCCAGGTATAGGTAATGAGTTTCAGATTCCTCATCGAATACACCACGGCTCATTTCCGATTACAGTGTCACTGTAAAAAAATGTGACCCTTTTGCTGCATCGTAATTCCCCTGCTTTTGTAGAATATCTCTCTTTTGACCCATGAGAATGCTTTGTAATTGGGTGAAGTAATCGTTTTCTATAAAAGCAATAGAGTGATGATATAGCAAAAGTGTCAATTTTTTTACAGTGTAGGATTCCTCGATATGAATATGACGACACATGTAGCACAGTATATAATTGGTTGGAACGATTCTGGACAAAAACGAGTCACCAAGCATCTTGTTGAGCGGGCAATTTTCGTCAATCTTCTTAACTTCTCATACGAGTACAATCGAATTCTTCCAGTAAATCATCATCAAATTCCATAATAAAAAATGTCTGGCAGTGCAATGCACTGTTAAAAATTTGCAGCTTTTGCTGCATCGTCACTCCATCGCTTTTATAGAATATCTTTATTTTTATTAATGAGAATCCTTCATAATGCATTTAACTAATCGTTTTCTATGTAAGCGGTGAAGTGATAATACACTGTTAAAAATCTGCTGCATTTTGTTGCAACGCACTCCGCCGCTTGTATATAATGTCTCTACTGCGACCTATGAGAATGCTCCTTAATGCAGTCAAGTAACCGTTTTCTATACACGCGCTGGAGTGTGTAGCAAAAAAATGCAGCAGATTTTTAACAGTGTACAGCAAAAGTTTCAAATTTTTAAGAGTGTAGTTGGGACAAAAGCGTCTGTAAAAGAAATATTTGGGAATCAAATGCTGTCATTCTCTTATAGAGGCAGCCAGGTATTGGTTATGAGTTTCAGATTCCTCGTCGAATCGCCACTGCTCATTTCCGATGCCATTACTGCCTGTATAGGTTTTAGATTGTTGCTGTTTATCGATTGAAGCAAAGTGCGATTTTTGCTAAAATCCTTCTTTTTACTTTTTCTGAGTGAAGGGGGGAGTACTTTTGACTGACTACACTAGAAAGGCATTTTACTATACATTAATATATGAAGTCATTTTGCTGCGTGCTCATATATGGAAGCACTATGTCGCGCTCTTACGTGTAAGAACACTTTACTTGATGGATTGTCACCTTTTGATACCCACTTTCGATGACCGTAGGATTCGATGCAGACTAAAATTTGATAAATGCGGTAGCTTTTCGAAGTGGCAGATCTTGTCTGAAGAAGTTACCATACAAAGAAATTCTTAAGATTCACACCGATACTAACCGATATTGTAAGTGGTTTCAGAAAAGTTGACAATCAAACAGTGACAAGTAAACTGAATACATCAGAACTTAGCAAAGTGCGTATATTAGTAATGCATTGCAGAGAGCTATCGTGTGCCAGTACACATAATTATGTATTACGGTATGCATAACTAAAAAGTAGGAAATAAAATAAGCTTTTTAAGAAAAAAATATCAACCGACTTCAAAAAAGCGCTAAAAAGAATTAAATAATTCTTTAAAATTCTCTAATGACAAATCGTTATCCAATAAGCACACATCGGATATCAGGTACCGGCATAAAAAACGGTTAAATTTAATATGTATAATTTAATATCCACCAAACATAGATTTTAGAGATAATATTATTTTACAAGAGATGAATTGACATATTTATGATTTATTTTATGAATATATACATATAAAAAGTAATGAATTACTTTTTGAAGTTGGTGCCAAACTGTTTGATGTATATTAAGAATTGTAGCTAAATTATGTCTAGTACCATAATTAAAATGGGAATAATCATTATCGATTGTGATTGTTTGGCACCAACTTCAAAAAGTAATTCATTACTTTTTATATGTATATATTCATAAAATAAATCATAAATATGTCAATTCATCTCTTGTAAAATAATATTATCTCTAAAATCTATGTTTGGTGGATATTAAATTATACATATTAAATTTAACCGTTTTTTATGCCGGTACCTGATATCCGATGTGTGCTTATTGGATAACGATTTGTCATTAGAGAATTTTAAAGAATTATTTAATTCTTTTTAGCGCTTTTTTGAAGTCGGTTGATATTTTTTTCTTAAAAAGCTTATTAGACTTCGGTTTGTAAGAGAATGACGGGAAATAGGAATGAGTGACAGTAAAGAGAATTTCTAATTAGCGTTTAGATAATGTCACTAGCTCTGTTGTATAAAAAACTGCAAGGAATGAAATAAATATGCAGTAATACTTCAATTAAGTAACATTTTCCGAGTTTTAATATCCTCTTTGAATAATTTCTTGTTTCATATGTATATCGACTGCATCCAACAGTAAAAAATTATTCCTGTATAAGGCGCACCTAGGAGTTTTGCCCTAATTTTTTGGGAAAAAAAGTGCGCCTTATACACGAGTAAATACGGTAGGTAGTGATAAAGTCGCTTGTTGAGGGTCCTTCATCCAGTAATGACGCATTGTCTTAGGAAATTAAATGCTTCTGTAACTTTGGAGAATGGGAATAGGGCCGGAAGCGCAGGTTTATCATCTTCTTCCTCCTCATTCGGTTTGTCAGTCGGCGATGATATCATCCTGACTTCTAGGTTCGGGGGTAACTAAATCTTTCCCGATATTAATGAACGTGTCTAAATCGACAAAATTTTCCCCTACAGTTTCTTAAACGGCCAACCAATCTTCTTCAACATTAGGGTACGATGTGCAAATGATGCCCTTACTACTTCGGAAACCCGCTTTGTAAAAGCAATTTGTAATTGTTGTTGGTGTGACACTCTCCCATGTTGCAGTAAACATATGCTATGCATAGCGTCGAAAATTGTAATTGGACGACACTCGTAGCAAGAAGGATTGCTGTCGTGTTCCATTTGGTGAAGGTATCGCCGTACGACGCGAGTCTTGTAATTTACTTTTGCGCTGTTAATTATTCCTTCGTCCATTGGCTGGGTGACACTAGTCGAATTCGGATGTAGAAATTCTACTTGGACATTATTCAGGCCTTCGTTATTTTTTGGATGCGCAGGGCAGTTGTCCACAAGCAATAACACATGGCGCGATTCTTTTCTCATAAGCAGATCAAAATTACGAAGCCATGTTGTAAAAATGCTGCCCGTCATCCACGCTCTATGCTGGCTTTCGTACATGCAGGGGAAATTCTTGACATTTTTAAATCATCGCGGGTTGCGTGATTTCCTATGACCAGCAGCTTTAATTTATCTGATTCATCAGAGTTGTCACTGAGCAGAATAGTAAGCTGCTCTTTGCTCAGTTTGCCTCCATGACATGTTTCTCTTTATTGGCATTGTTTTATTGGGTGTCAGTATGTAAAAGTCAGTATGGTGTCAGCCCAAATTCGTCCACGTTGTAAATATACCAGCTTGAGTAGTTTTTACAAGCTGCAGAAGCACGTTAATTTTTCAACAGTAAACATCTTCAATGTTGACTGTAGCTGACACCGCACACTTGCTTGAATTTTATACCGTACTGAGTTTTAAATCGATCAAGACATTTGAAATCTAGCAATCCCATTTTTGCTGTGATTTCAGAAGCTTTTTCTTGTATTAACAAACCGCTCATTGGGATATTCGTAAAACGTGCTTGAACAAACCACTCGTGAAAGGACTTTTCCATGTCCTCATACTTGGCGGTTTCTATTTTCTTGTTCTTTGTTCTTCCAACGACAGCTTGGTTAACAACGGCATTCCTATTCTATAACAAAGTCCTCAAAGTTGACTCATGTAATATGCCTTTTTTTTGGCGAACTTCGCAGACTTTTTTAAGACAGCTTGGGTACAGTATTGTTTTATAATTTGTAACATCTCAGTGATGAAGAGAACCTATCGTTTAATATGTTTAGCTCCTTCCGCCATAGTTTAGACTAGATTATAGAAGCATAGATAGATATCGTAGATTAGATAATACTGGGAGCGACAAGCGACTCTCTTCTTTTAAAAATATCACAGCACTGATGAAACAGCGATTGGAAAGACTCACGTGATTAATCTGCGATTGTAGTGCATGTTTCAATAATCGGTTCTACCGCTCTAATTTAGGAGAGGGGGGAAGAATCACATCATTTCTTAATTATGGGGAAAAGTTCTTTTCATTTTTGTTTTTTATAAAAACTAGCTGATTCGCGCAGCCTGCGCCCGCGATGAATAAACCTTAAACGAACTTCAAATTTGTATGACTTTATAAATTTAGTTCCCTTTTTGTCTATATTTATATGTTTAAATGACAAAAATCGCAAGAAAAGTATTGAATTGAAGGTATATGCTTTGCGTAATTTCATTTTTTGATCCTATGTGTACAGAAAGCGAGCGAAACCATGGCAAAACACTCAGGTTTTTACTGATTTCAAAAAGTTTTGTATCAATAAATTTTTAACGTACATATTCTTAACTAGCGTCTCTGATATGCCGAAATGCATAAGTTAAAAATCTCTAAATGCTGTATTTTTTAAAAATTTGAATTTCCATTAAAATTTTATAGTGTGGTTTTATATACCATAGGCGTAACTAGCGGGGGGGCCGGGTGGGCCGGGTGGGCCGGGCCCACCCCAGACAACCCAGTGCCCCCCCTAGAATTTTAAACTGTTGTGGTAATGTTAGAAGGTAAAAATTTTATTTTTTCGAGAGATTACACATGTCTCAAAGTGGGACACTAAACTTTTTTTTTCATTTGTTTTAAGTCTATATTTTTCAGATTTAGTCTCTTTTCTCGCTTTTTTACAATTATTTCTTACTCATCGATCGCCCCCAACAGCACATGGTAACAGCATCAGCTGTTAAAGAAAACCGGACACTCCTTTTGAAAGAGGACGGAATTCATTTGTACTATTGGAAATCAGCCACAGGCTAAAAGGAATGGTCATTTCCTGTCACTGTCTCGGGTTTTTCAATACTGCACCATTGGGGTCTTAATTAGTTACATCTGTTTCTTGTTCTTTTTTTGGAAACTGGGCTGAACACTCAAATACCAGGAAAAACACATGCTCGCATGCTCTGAAGGGCAAATTTAATTCCTCAAACATTCTGTTGGTTGCTGTAATGCTAAGGTATTTTTTTCTTTTATTGTGCGTTTCGCTATGACTGATATTAAATCCTCTTCAGAGAAGAAAATTATGAAAAAGGTGGATGTATGAGATCATTTTTTAAAATCTTCAATTTCCTTCAAGCACTCACTAAATCCAGGTATGTTTGGAAAATATAGTATAATTCATTTATATTTATGTTTCTGGAAAGATATTAACTTAAACGTTACAATTTTCGTATATTATCCTTTTGTTAAGTTTGTTCTCAAATCCAAAGGGGCTACTTTCAAACAATTTTTAGGTGCGTTCGTAATTATGTAAATACGTAAACCACATATAGCTGTCCTTCAGTCTGTTTGTCCGTCCGTCCATCCGTCCGCATATAACAACGCAGAAACTACCCAACCCAATCGTTTGAAATTTAAAATGTATAATTATTACATAATTTTGTCGTGTCATTTCAAATTTTATGAAAATCCGATGCATAGATCAATTACAGGGACAATCAAAAGTATTCCGTGACATTACGGTCACCGGGGAAAAAAGTTTCAAATGCATTTTAATCGTTTGAAATTTAAAAAATATAATTATTGCATAATTTTGTCGAGTCATTTCAAATTTTATGAAAATCGGATGGATAGATTAATTACAGGTACAATCAAAAGTATTTCGTTACATTACAGTCAATGGGGGGAAGTTTCGAATGCATTTTAATGATGTTACACTCATTCGAACATAATAAAATTTATATGCATCTATGAAGTACATATTATAATATACATTTTGCATAATCTGTGGTGCAAAGAACATCTGTTATTGATTTACAAGGCCAGACAAAAGTATTCTATTACATAATGGTATAGGGAGAACATTGTTTGGTGCGCATTTTAATTGTAATTAACTATTTAAAATTTTATGAGATTGATATATATTGCTGAAGAATGTTACAAGTTATTTTCTGTATAAAAGAAAGCAGATAGTATTTACAGGGACACACAAAAGATTTTTCTACTATACCGTATCCGAAATACTGTGTACTATTACATGAAGATCTAAATAATTTTAAGTGCGTCCGTAATTATATAAATAACTAGCACTTATATTCGTCGTTCAGTCTGTTAGTCCGTCTGTCCATCAGTCTTTACAATTTATGCTACAAAAAATATTTATTATTAATTTACACGGCCACTCAAAAATATTCCTCTACATAATGATATACGAGGCTTTATTATAATATATATGTTTTAATTATATTCAACAATTTCACTTTTATGAATATGGTATACGTTGCTGAGGTTTAATAAAAGTTGTATGTCCATGTATATTTAAAGGAGCACAAATGAAAAAAAACAGATTTCGACCACTATTGCACTATAGTATATCCGAAGTACTGTCTACTATAAGAGCAAGATCTGAATATTTTTAAAACTTCGTTATCGTACGAACGCACCTCATTTGCTACGCTTCACGTGCAGTTTCCAACTTGTTTTATTAAATCTTATTTAAAAAACCCACGACATAGGCAAGTGGGTAAACGAAAAAAAAGTTACCGGAAAAAAGTGACATAAACACCAAAAGCGGAAAAAAGTGACTCGGAAAAAAAGTTACAGGAAAAAAAAAAGGGACAAAGAAAAAAATTACCTGAAAAAAAAGTGACAACGAATTGATTTTGGGGATTCATTGGTTAAGTATATGGGGGATCGGGGGAGGGGATGCTCTTAATTTAGGTAATTGTGTTTTTCATGCTGAATTAACTGTTTTGGTTCAATTTTTGAACATATGATTACCACCCCCCCCCCACCCCATCCTCCCTAAATTAGATAAACTGGTTTTTATGCAGAATTATACATGTGTCTTTTTTTGGATATAGGTTCTTTCTGATAAGGATTATACACAGTATATAATGCCTGAAGAGTTTTGGGAGTTTAATTTAGGTAAACGTGGTTTTTCATGCTGAATTACCTGTTTTGGTTCAATTTTTGGACATATGATTACCCCCCCCACCCCACCCCATCCGCCCTAAATTAGATAAACGGGTTTTTATGCAGAATTATACAACGTGTGTCTTTTTTTGGATATAGGTCCTTTCTGATAAGGATTATACACAGTATATAATGCCTGAAGAGTTTTGGGAGTTTAATGAAAAAAGGAGACAGGGGAAACCTCTCTTAAATTAAATTAATAGTTTTTTACGCAGAATTATCCGATCTGCTTGGAATTTTGGACATTGGTTCATTATGATAAGATGTATCTCTGATTATTTATGGGGTTCTATTGCTTATTATAAAAGGGTCACGGGTAATTATCTCCCTTCAAATTAGATAAATCGGGTTTCAGCCAGAATTATCTGATGTATTTAAAATTTTAAATATAGGTTCTTTCTCATAAGGTAAATCCCTGAATAGTTTTAAGGGTTTAATGACTAAGTACAAAGGGGGGGGGGGAATCCCTCTTAAGTTAAATAAATGCAGAGTTGCCAACCTCCGGCTTTTTTTAAAACGTGAAAACGTACTTTGAACCAGAAAATTTATTTAATTAAACGTGTCTAGTATGAACTCAGAGGGTCATTTAAAGTCTACTTATTTTCGCTGTCTCAATAATATTCTGGTTAGAAGTATAATTGTTTGATTTTTAAAAAGCCGGAGATTGGCATGTCTGTAAATGCCTTTTTACGCAGAATTATCCGATTTACCTCGAATTTTAGGCATAGGTTTATAATGATAAGACGTATTTCTGATTAGTTATGGGGGTTCTTTTGCTTATTAAAAAGGGGGGGGGCAAGCAATTATTCCCCCCAAATTAGATAAATCGGTTTTTATTTAGACTTATCCGATGTATTTCAAATTTTAAATATAGGTTCTTTCTGATAAGGTGAATTCCTCAATAGTTTCAAGGATTTAATGGCTAAATATAAAGGGAGAAACAGAAGATATCCCCCCTTAAATAAATGGCTTTTTACGCAGAATTATCCGATTTGCTTCAAATTTTGGATCTACGTTCATTATGATAAGGCGTATTCCTGATTAGCTATGAGATTCTTTTGCTAAGTATAGATGGGGGAACGGGCGATTATTGAAAGAAGCTTGCTTTCCCTATTTGACGGAGGGGGATGTCCGATATATATCGCTGGCGGTTAGTCTCTTAGGAAATTTGACGATCAGGGGATTTCTCGGTAAAGGTTTGGCGCAAAAATTCCCAAATAAAATAAAAAAGCGAGTTGATTGCAACTGAACGCAAATAACAAATAAAAAGAAATTTTCTTTATTTTTTAATTTAATGATTGAAAACAATTATGCCAGAAAACATAACACATTTTACCCTTTTCCTTATAATTATTAATTACAATTTCATTTTGCATTTAACACTAGTTCATTTATTTATTTTTTTACTTGTGAAAAAAAAAATAATATGCTGAATCATTTGTTGTAACTGTCATTTTAATTTACACCGAATGTTTATCATTTAAAACTGGATTTTTACTAATTAATGTCCCATATTACACATCACAAAATATAATATAAAACATTTAAAAAATATATGTTAAAAAATTTGAATGTACAAACTATGTTGCATGTCACGAACGAATGAACTAGTGAATTCATTAATTTGTAGTAATAATAACAGTTTTTTATTACTAGCTTATGTTAGTAATTAGAAAGTTAATTGTTTAAAAATCTGTAGTTCTTGATAGATCTTCAGTGTTTGAACGCTTAAAAAAATTAAAAAACAAATTTAAATTAAAAAAGAAAAAAAAAAGAGATTTTAATAAAAACAGGATTTTTTTTTCTTTGTTAGGATATTTATAGAATACTGAAAAATGCTATCCAGAAACATAAACCATAGTTTTAAATGCAAACAGCCATTGAGGATATATAAACAAACCCTTAAAACTATTCAGGGATTCATTTTATGAGAAAGAACCTATATCCAAAATTTGAAATACATCAGATAATTGTGCATAAAAAACAATTTATCTAATTTAAGGGGGGAATAATCGCCCGTCCTCTCACCTTTTAATTAGCAAAAGAACCCCATAACTAATCAGGGATACCCCTTATCATAATGAACCTACATTCAAATTTTTAAGCAAATCGGATAATTCTGCGTAAAAAGCCATTTATTTAATTTAAGAGATGTTATCCTTCGTTCCCCCTCTATACTTTACCATTAAACTCCCAAAATTTTTCAGGCATTATATACTGCGACGATGTATTGACAACTTTAATCTGGGCAGAAGATATATAGCGAAGTCCCATAGTGAAAAGGTATACAGGGATGAAAGTGTCTTCATTCAAAAGCTGAGAAGAATAGCTGCAATTGACTTCAAGGAACATGTCTAAAAAATGATTTTACTGGTCTAGTGGCAATGAGCTGAGGGATGGAATTACTGAGCGTAGAGAGGGAAGGAAGGTAGTTGGAAGAGAGACGTGTGCTGGTAATGCACTAGAGAATACATAAATGTAAGGTGGCTTAGACGTGCTAAGCGACGTGCTAAAATTTGAGTGTGGCTCCTAAGTAGTTGTATTGCCGCTTTATTTATTTTTTTTATTAATTGATCTGTAGTTCTAATAAAGAACTTGAGGAACTAAAAATGTGTTATTGATGAACTTAACAAATAAACCAACTGAATAAAGAGAAACTGAGAACACGACACCACAATACTATATATAAGCCTTATCAGAAAGAATCTATATCCAAAATTTGACACACGTTGGATAATTCTGCTTAAAAACCCATTCATCTTATTTAAAACAGAGGGTAATCGTCCATTCCCAACACTAATCAAACAAGCGCCTTTTCAGTATGAACGTATATCCAAAAATTGAACCAAAGCAGTTAATTTAGCATGAAAAACCCATTTACCTAAATTAAGAACCTCCCCCCGACCCCCCTTTCATACTTAACCAATAAATCCCCAAAATCAATTTCTTGTCACTCTTTTTTTTCCGGTAGCTTTTAGGTAGCTTTCATTACAAAAAGTAAAAAGCTACCTATTGCAGCCGTCCGGTGGAAAGCACTTCCGGAAAATTTTGGTATATTTTCACCGATCATGACCCCCAGACCCCAAAACCACCCTCCGTTCAAATGTTGACATATATATATATATATATATATATCTGATTTTTGTCATACGATAACTAACGTATTTATGAACCGATTTGAATGAAACTTGGTATGTACATAGTAAATACAAATTTCTCGACCGAGTTCGTTGGCCAGCATCATCCGCCATTTTGTTTCAAAATGGCGACCATTTTAAATTTTTAAAAAAAAATTTAATTTAAAATTAAATGCGAAAAAATTAAAAATTGAAAAATATTTTTCTTTTGCGTGTTAGAACTTAAAACAACAATTCCAGAACACTTTTTATTTTTTCTATATCTTAAAAAATGATTGAGTTATAGCACTTTGAATTTTTCTTACGGCTGACATTTTGAAACGATCTGATTTTTGTCACGTGATAACACGCGTATTTATGAAGGGACTTGAAAGAAATTTGGTATGTACATAGTACATAAAAAAGTCTCGACCGAGTTCGTTGGCCAGCATCATCCACCATTTTGTTTCGAAATAGCGGCCATTTTAAATTTTTAAAAAATTTTAAAATTTTAAATTGAATGCAAAAAAATTAAAAGTTGAAAAATATTTTTCTTTTACATGTTAAAACTTAAAACAACGATTCCAGAACACTTTTTATTTTGTCTATATCTTAAAAAATGATTGAGTTATAGCACTTTGAATTTTTCTTATGGCTGACATTTTGAAACGATCTGATTTTTGTCACGTGATAACACGCGTATTTATGAATCGATTTGGATGTAACTTGGTGTGTACATAGTATATACTGAGGCCTGAATCGAGTTCGATACTCAGTTCCATTCGCCATCTTATTTCAAAATGGCGGCCATTTAAATTTTTTATAAATTTTAAAATTTAAAATTAGGTACAAGAAAGTGAGAAATTGAAAAAGATTTTTCTTTTAGGCATTTGACCTTGAAACAAAGATTCCAGAGCATTTTTTGTTTCGTTTGTATTTTTAAAAATGGCTGAGTTATCGCATATATATATTAATCGATTTCAATATGAGTGTGCATGTGCACCTGAATTAAGATTTCGACCAAGCTCATAATCAGGTTCTACTCATTTGAGCTTAGTATTTTTGAATAAATAAATATATAAGTATATGAAAGCTACCTCTTCCTCCCGGCACTGCCGAAAGGACTATTTTTCCTTGTCCCTTTTTCCGGTAACATTTTTCCCGTGTCACTTTTACTTGCCCATCATACGTAGTATAGGGTAAATCTTGCAATCGTTTTGAAAATCGAAAAATTATTTTTGACGGATTTACACGTTTTAGATAGTGGAGATTCCGAAAAACATATTTTTAGAAAAAAAAAATTGCCGTCCGTCTGTCTGTCTGTAAACGCTCTATCTCCCGAACAAATTGAGATAGACTTGAAATTTTGTATGTAGATAGTATGTAAGAATGGGACGAAGCCTATTTAATATCAGCAACCTCGATTATCCGGAACTATTTTTTTCGGACCCTCGAAAAATTCGTTCTGATGAAAGGTATATAGAAATTTTCGAATTTTTTTGTTTTAAGGAATGGACGTAAAAGGCAATAAATAACACACATTTTGCATATAGAACGAAGTCGATCGGATTATTAGTTGCCAAGACATTTGTAATCCGATTTTCCACATTCTTCGATTTTTCATGACCCTGTATTTCATTTAAATTTCAATTCAGAGGTATATTTTAATTGGAAATGAGACGCTTAATCCGATACAGTTAATTGTTAGTTAACAGAATTATTATTTTTGGAGTTATAAGGATGTTTCTTTTACGCAGTTCGGTACTACTTGAGTAGTTTGGCGTTTTATATAATTTGTCGAAATTGGTACATCAGCAGTTCTTTAATAAAGCATTACTATGTACATTAACAATATTTAAATTTTGTTTATGAATTGCAATGCATTGTATAAATAGTTTTCACATGTTTTATTTTCATATACATATCCATGATGGGTAAGTATTACGGTGGCCCCCAACGACTAGTTTTAGTTTAGGTCATTTTTTCCGCTAACTTTTCTCCTAGATTCAGGATTAAAAAGCTATGTAAGTAAGAAATGTTCTTCATTCTTTGATAAAATTTTTCAGAAGACGATTCTCACAGTGGATGATTTGAAACGAATTTACGACGTGGTAGTTACAAAAAGGAGGAAAAATGGTTGTCATGCGATCAAAATTGCTTATAACTCATTAACTAGTTTATTTATTTATTTTAAAAAATGGCGACTCTGTTGTTTATCAGCAACTCTATCTCCCCCTCCCCCCAGAGTCGAATTTTTTCTGCTTTTTTTCTCTCTCTCTCCCAGCCACTGTTTTGAATCGAAAATTTGATGTATAAAGCCACTATCAGATTCACCAACATTTCGAAAGATGTTTGAGCCAACACTTGATTTCCTCCAACTTTTCGCGAAATATCCTCCCAACACCCAGTGTGATAGCAAACAGCAATGTCCCACAACTTTTATTTGCAGTTCCAGAAAAATCTCCGCTAGCCGAGACTTTTCATCGAACATCGAGCATTTCAACGATAAGCGATTGATAGGAATAGGCGATAAATATTAACGGCTGGTATTATTAGTACTGCTTTTCCTCCGATTTCTTTTTTTTTTTTTTTTTTTTTTTTTTTTTTTTCCAAGGCAATTGTAACCTTTTTCTCTCTTTGAACGGAAAAAATTTGGGTTTAAAATCGGCTGAAAAGTTTGTTGCTCGTAAAGTTTGTGAATCTTATAGTCTCTAAAGACAGAAGAAAGTTTCATCCAATTAGTTTTTTTGATAGATTACACGTTTTCAGGAATGTATTAACAAGTAAGCTTTCCTTTGAGTATTATCAGTTCTAAGAAAACTATTTTTAGTTTCTTCTATCTTTAAGGAAGAAAATATTGGATTCGTGAAAATTTTCGAAATCCGGTTATTGACGGATTTATCCGTTTTAGGGATCAGAGATCCCTAGTTTTTAGTAAGAACAAGTTTTTACAAAATATTTCTCTGTGTATATGTGAATCTGCGACTCTGTCTATATGTGATATAAATTTTGTGGACGGTCTATCTCAAGAACTAATGCACGGAATGTAATAAAAATTTATATTCAGTTAGTCCCTAATACAAATTGATACTGATTAGTTTTTGTTGCAAATCACTCAACAGATGGCGCTTCTTTTTGCGCTGCTTTTTTTTACGATTAACGCAACAGCTATATCTGAAGAACTAAGGCACGGATATCAACCAAACTTCAGATTCAGTCAGTACTTAACATGAATTGATATTGTATTCGTTTCTGTGTATATCGCTCAACAGATGGCGCTGGTATGCTGCATTTTTCCCGATTTTTGCAATAGCTCTATTTCAAGAATTATCGCACGGAATTTAATTAAAAATTATAATCAAGTAGTTCTTGATATAGACTGATAGTGATTAGTTTTTGATGCAAATCTCTCGACAGGGGCGCTACTATGGTGCATTTTTTACGATTTACGCAACAGCTATATATCTATAACTAATACAAGGATTTCTTTTAAACTTCAGATTCAGTTAGTTCTCAACATGAATCGATGTTGTTTGCATTTTGGTGTAAATTGCTCACCAGGTGGCACTGCTGTGTTGCATTTATCTTGTTTTGCGCAATAGCTCTATCTCAGGTTCTCAGGTGCACGAATTTTCATCAAACTTTAGATTCAGTAAATCCGTGAAATGAACTAGTTTTCTTCATGTTTTGTTGTCAATCTCCTAATATGTGGCGCTGCAATGCTGAATTTTTCACAATTCCTGCGATAGCGCTATATCAAGAACTAATCAGCGAACTTCACCAAACTTCAGACTCAGGTATATCTTGATAAATATTGTTGCTGTTTATGGTTTGGTATAAATCGCCCAACAGGCGGGGCTTTTATGTTGCATTTTTTCACATTTCCGCAATAGTCTTATTTTAAGAACTAATGCAAGGAATTTCATGTCTTTAAAATCTTCACAATGATCATAAATTGCTATTTAATTTTGGCACTGAGGTAGCAAATTTTGACGCATTAAGGATGTATTCGAAAAAATGTTTTTTCTCGCTCAGCAGCTCGAAATTTTCCTATACATTTTCAGATTCATTTTTAAAAATAAAAACATGAAACTTGCTATGAGATAATTTTTGAAGACATGTTATAAGATGCCCTATGACTTCATTTTTCACTGAATTCATTAGAATTTGATTTATCGACAATTATTTTCTCAGCATGACCCTTTGTTTCGTTCCCAGATCTCCCGCTTTGGAAAATTCAGTTCAAAAGGCGAACTTTGACTGCGTTTTTTGTAATATTTTTTGAATTTATCAAAAATTCGCAGTCATGGACCTAATATAGTTTCTAAATAAGAGAATTTCCCAGTTTGGTGCGATTGAGAGCAAAAGTGAATCTTAAAATAAATCAGAAAAAGAAAGTTTTGGGATTGCCACATCCGACTAGTTACTAATACTATTATTGTTTGGAAATTATCAAACATTTTACTAAAAAACAACATTGTTACACTATTATTGTTTTCCAAACAATAATATTTTTTACAATTATTGTTTAAAAATTATCAAATAGATGGGGCCGTGGCCCCCCCTAGAAAAATTCTCTAGTTACGCCTATGTCTCCATATGAAAACAGTTGTTTTTCAAAGCAGCTTTAACTTTTTCACAATGCTAGCCTCGTCTCGCTTATGAGATTTCATATGGACAGTTTTGAATGAACAGTTTTATGCTAGCCTCGGATCAGGGTCCGTATCTAGTAAGTGTGTAGTTTTGAGGGGAAAAAATGCTAAAATTAATTAGGTTTAAATAATTGTTGTATAAAATGCTTGGGAAAATACTTCTTCTAAAAACTAGTATGTTTAAAACTAAGCACATTCGCGTATTAAACGTAGGTTTTTCTTTCCAGGGATAGATAAAATTTCGCATATTAAACGGGTTCGCGTATTAACCATTCGTGTATTAAAAGGGGTTTTTTATATGCGTAAGATGGGAGTATTTCAAGGGACCAAAGAAAATTCGCGTATTAAGCGGTTTCGCGTATTAAGCGGGGCGCGTATTAACGGGGTTTGGCTGTATTTAATTATACATTATTGATTATTACCTTGACCTTTCCTTTTAGTATTTTAATCATCTTAAAAAATATCTAAATTTTTATTATTTTAGTTTATTACTTTTTTTAATAATTAAGTATATTGTATGCATTCATTATACTTTTGATTTCATTATTAATTACATTCAAATTATTTTTTTTAAATGTAAATAAAGCAATGACCAGAAATCCACAAAATTCTAAAATCCGCAAAACATCCGGTCCCAAGCTGTGCGGATTTGAGGGAGTCTACTGTATATTTATCAACCGACAGATCAAATGCAGGGCTGTTCAAAAACATTGGAAGAGATATTTGTCTACGGACAGTAACACCTTATTTCTCTGGATAAGGATGCATTGAAAAGTGTTTCATAATCTATGCTTAATGCATGATTTTTCTTACTTGTTTCTGCATTCAAGGACTATTATTATTATTATTATTATTATAAATTCTTATCGAAAATAAACAATTTAAAAGAGGTTTGCAGCAGTCAACGACTATCTGAGAATAATAAAGGGCGATGTCAGTTCAGAACCTGAAAAAGTTGTTCAACTCCTTGAGGGGCGGTGAAACATATTTTATCTCCCTTATTTAAACAAGGTTGCACCACAAACTTTTAACGAAATTTTATGCTTTTAAGGGTGTATTCGATAAACCGCTTTTCCATCTTCAACAGCTCGAAATTTTCCGATACAATTTCAGACACATTTTTAAAAGTAGAAACATGAAACTTGCTGAGGGGTTTTTTGAAGAGACGTATAAGATGCAGTTTGATGTCATTTTACGATCAATTCATTAGAATTTGATTTATAAACAGTTATCGTCTCAGTATGTCCCTTTTTTTCGTTCCCAGATATCTCTTTTCGGTTCAAAATGCCATTTTTGACTGCTTTTTTTTTGCAATGTTTTCTGCTTTTATCAAAGAATCGACAATCACGGCACCTTCTGTACATTCTAAATAAGACAATTTTGAGTTTCATGCATTTGAGAGCAAACATGAATTTAAAAATAAATCGGAAAAGAAGCAGTTTAAATCGAAATACACCCTTAACTTTGGGGGCGAAATGTTGAAATTTACCTTTTCCTTCTTTTAAAATAAAATATGCTTTAAAAAAAAAAATAGTAACCGACTTAAAAAAGAAAAAAAATACCAAGCTTGGCGACAACTTGGCACTAACGCATGTGAATGCATAGTTTTAATATGGTTATGACTTGAAAACATTGCAACAATGAAAGATGATTTGCGACAAATCATTATTATTTTTCTTTTATCAAATCCACATTTTGTTATTTAAAAAACATTCTAGTCACCAGAATTTAATTAAATTAAAAGATGTAGTATCGGTGTAAGAGTTATAGCCTGAAATTTTATTTGTTTATTGTACACACACATCTGACTTGTGTGCTCGACATGAAAGCCTGCGATTACCAGAAAAATGAACGTTTCTAATTGGATGACTGCTTCAAAAAGAGTTGGAATTTTCATGTTTTTATTTTTAAAAAGTTCTAATCGCAAGTATTTAATAAAATTGAAATGGGACCATGTGGGCATCTTACACTTTCAAACAAAAAAAAGAATTATTAAAATCGGTTCATATTTACGGAAGTTATGAGTGAACAACAAATACATCCAGGTCGAAATCATAACCTCCTCCTTGAAGTCGGTTAGTAAAATTTATGGATTATTCTAATGATAATGCAATATTTAAGGGACATGAGGGACATTGTTGCTTGTCCCTCAAGGGATTTAAAACATATTAATAATGCCTTTTAATATAATTTGCTGAAATTGCTTTATCAGAAATTACTCGTTAGAGAAAAACAAATTTTAGAAATATCACGCTAGCAATATTAATGTACGGAATCTTCACAATATATTTTTACATCTTTACTCCACCTTAGCTGGCTTTTATATTTAAACAACGGCCATCGTTATTATAATACGTATGCATCAGAATAATTTTTAAAAAGTACTGAAAATCTAGCTGTACAAAGTACGCGGACAACTGTCTTTGCCGAAATATTTGAATACAGATGTAAATTGTGTTAATATTATTTAAGAAAATTATCTAATTTTTGAATATTACAAAAAGCCTTTTTTCTTAAAAATCATTGCATTGTATTTTATGAATTTAAAATAGCTTTTAAGGATATCAAAGAATTACCAATCGGTAGTTATTTACAAGTTTTTTCAGTGAAAAATTGTGTATAAAAGGATAATGATATATATTCTTAAGAAGTTAAAACATATCCATATTTCATTCTGTAAAAGCAATGTTTTTGTTAAATTTTTACACATATTTGTGCGTGTTAAATATTTCTTATGATTGGTCATGGTATATACTCCCATTTAGCTTCATACTGTGAGATTAGTATTACACGTAATTATTTAATAAATATATAAAAGAAAAAGGAAAAGATAAATAGATTTAGGGCGGAGCTAAACATTATTTCGATTTCCTCCCAATAAATCTTGCATTTTTTTATTTATGTATTTTTACCAATATATCTGGATAAATGCATGTGGAAAAAATCACTTATGTTCTCACTTTTTTCTGAATATTTTTATATTCCCATTGCAAGCACAATGGCGGATCTAGGGGGGGGGGGCGATGGGTCGATCGCCCCCCCCCCTTGAGCCCAGTAAAGGGTCTGAAAAAGATGCCCGCACGGGCCGCGCCGGTCTCGAGTTTAAGTCCGAGTTTAAGCGCCGGGGCCGCGCCATTTTTAAGTCACGGAACTGGGTCAAGTCTTTACACTTTCAGAACCGGGGCGGATCGAGTCTTACTTTTTCCTGTAGAGCGGGATCGAGCCACACTTTTCTTTTCAGGGCGGGCCTGGCGTGGATTTCGTTCTTCCTTGAGGTAAACGCTCGCTCTAAGATCGAACCAGACCCAGGGCTTGAAATTCAATTTTTCGAAGGAGGGGAGTCTCCCTACCAACATTTATAAATGGAGGGGAGTTTGGGTGTTTGGGAGGGAGAAAAAATGTTTAAAACCCGCCATTATTTAATGTGCTATTTAAAAAATTACCAGAATACAGACATAAAAAAATATCACTGAAGCAATTTTTATCAACAATTCAGAATAATTATGCGAAATGTGTAAAAAAACTTTTATATTGTCTAGTTTTTACTGGCGGTAAATTCCCTCCCGGTGCTAATTATTTTTGTCACAGGTCCACTTATTTTTTTTAAATAATAATTAATAAAACTTCTAATTAATTTAATAAATTTATATTTATAATTAATTGTTATAACCAATATTATTTTTCTGTATATTAAATGTGCAAGATACAAATTTAATCATAAAATAATACTTATTTGAGTGTAGAAAATAAGAAGTATCACTACTGTTTGCATTTCTTTAAAAAAGGGGCAAGTCAAATTCATCGAAAGAGACTTTCTTAAAAAATGAATAAGTTGTTGACTTTTTGTTTAATGAATGGCTGCTTTCAGGAATTGCACTCACTCAGAAAGATATGGAGCTGTCAGAAACTGATTTTAGAGCAGCAAAGAAAAAAATATATATTGAAGCAGGAAAATTAGTTTGTTGAACAGAAAAATGAACTCCCCGTAATATTATTTTTGGGGGGAGGAAGGGAAGGGAGGTTCCCTTTGACGAAAGTTGCATTTTATCGCTATCTTTTGATGAAATCTATCTTTTTTTACGATCTTTTCACGAAATATGCCGTTTTTTCGAGATTTTTTGACGAAATTTGCCGTTTTTTCGTGAATTTTATGAGGAAATTTGCCGGTTTTTCGCGATCTTTTGATGAAATCTGATGTTTTATCGCAATTTTTTTACGAAAATTGCCGTTTTTCGCGACATTTTCGGGAAATTTGTTGTTTATAGTGAATCGTTTGTCGTAATTTGTCGTTTTTGCGATTTTTTGACGAAATTTGCCTTTTTTTTTCGTGAATTTTATGAGGAAATTTGCCGTTTTTTCGCAATCTTTTGATGAAATCTGATGTTTTATCGCGATTTTTTTTACAAAAATTGCCGTTTATCATGATATTTTGGGGAAATTTGTCGTTTATAGTGAATCTTTTGTCGAAATTTGTCGTTTTTCGCGATTTTTGGACGAAATTTGACGTTTTTCGTGAATTTTCTGAGGAAATTTGCCTTTTTTTCGCGATCTTTTGATGAAATTTGATGTTTTATCGCGATTTTTTTTACGAAAATTGCAGTTTGTCGCAATTTTTGGACGAAATTTGACGTTTTTTCGCTACCTTTTTGACGAAAACTGCCGTTTTACGGAATTCTGTCACGAAATTAGGCATTCTTTCGAGAATCTTTTGACGAAATTTGCCGGAAATTAGTCGTCTTTTCGCAATTTTTAACAATATTTGCCGTTTTTTAGCAAACTTTTACGAAATCACGCGTCTAGTGAAACGTGTAATAGCTGTTTCTTTTGTGTGTCATCTCCGATCTTTTACGTAATTTACGCGCAATAGCGCGTCCGCGGCATCACTGTTTCATAATTTTTGGAATGGAATGCGATATTTTTTTGTGTGTGTGTGTGGGGGGGGGGGGAAATTCCGAACAGAATCACCTCTATTTCGCTGCGGAAAATAGAACGAAACTCGTCAATCGATTGCAGGAAAAAAATGCGAAATTTGTCAATCAGTCGCGGAAAAGATCGTGATTTTCAATGATTTTTCGCTGTAAAAAAGTCTCGCAAAATGTGTCGATTACTCGCACGAAAATATAAAATTCGCAAAACGGTCGTGGGAGTTGATCATAGTTTCAAAATGCAAAATTGTTTCGGCGGGAGCCTCCCGTCCACGTTATTCTTTTGGGCGGGATTTCAAAATTTTGGGCGCGAATCCCGCCATCCCGCCCTGAAATTCAAGCCCTGAGACCATAAGGGAGGAGAAGCAATGGCGGATCTAGGGGGGAGGGACGAAAGGGCGATCGCCCCCCTTAGATCCGCCATTGGCGGATTCAAGGAAAATGCGCCTTGACATTTTTCAAGGCGAAAGGGCGATCTCCCTCCCCCCCCCAGGGCTAATAAAAGTTTCCTAAAAAGACATGCATCCTCGCAGGAAATGAATTGAAGCCTAACTCGAGTTCGGGGCGGGCCGCGCCTTTTTAATTTCGCGAGGCTCGGGCTGGGTAAGGTCTTCTCTCTTTCAGAACCGGGCAGTATCGTGATCTTTATTTTTCTGCAGATTTGGGTCGGGCTCAATGGCGGGTCTGAGGGGGCGATCGTCGTCATGTACGCTAATGGCGCCTGGTGCATGTAAAATCCGTCGTGGGTGCAAAGTCCTCCAAGTTACCTGTGAATTATACCTCTGGAGGTGCCTTGCCAGATGAAGGTCTCGTCATCTGATCAAGGTTCTAAATTACGAGACCAACTTGAGTAGCCATTTGCAGTACAACAACAGGATGTAATAATAAGCAACCGAAAAAACAAAGTATGTACAAATAAAAAATAAGTTTTGCAGATAAGAGGACGTGTGCAGTGAAGATAACAGGTTAATTGCCGCTCGCGGCGATTAGGCGGTCATCCGCCCCGATACCAGGTATCTAACCCGTTAAGCTGAGGTAACTCGGCAGGTAGGGGCCTGGTCATCGGTTAGAAAGAAAGAAAGAGGGGGCGATCGTCTTCACTTCTTGGGCAATAAACGTTTCCCAAAAATACATGCATCCTTTTAAGAAATGAGTCAGATCCTAACTCGAATTCAGCGCCCCCCCCCCGGGCCGCGCCTTTTTAAGTTCGCGAGGCTCGGACTGTGTCTGGTCTTACCGCATTCAGAACTCGGCCGTCATTTATTTCATACTATCATGATCATTATTTTTCTGCTGATTTGGATTAGGTCTGACTTATTTTTCTTCCAGATCGAGTCTGGCCTGGAGTCATTCTTCTTAGATGTCTGCATTAGAGATGACACAGGTTCAGACTTAGCCCGTGTCGAATACGAGATCGTGCTCTGTTTTTATGCTGGTCTACTGATTCGGACTCATTTTTTCTGAAATCTGAAAATTTTATTTATCGATGAATAGGAAAATGTAAAAAACTTTTTTTCCTTTTAAAAATTAGTACTTATTCCTTTTCAAATCAATGTCTTGCTATTTTGATAAAAATGAAAAAGAGGCACAATTTATTTTTTTATTTTAGTATTTGAATGCTATTAACAAAAAAAAAAGCAGTTACTCATATCTACATCTGTAGATTTATGTTCAAGCATTGCCGACGACCGCCGATCTGGCGCCTACGAAAAAAGGCTGGAATAATGAATTTGTGTTTAGTTCGATTTTTGTTTGTGGCAGAGATTATTTTGCAATTGGATCTTTTTTATTATTTTTATTTAGACATGTTACGCGAAAAGAATATTTTCTTTTGATTTTATTTTGCGGTTACCGAATAGTTTAAATTTCTAGTGTATGCAACGTATACAAGTCGTAATCGCTTTTCATATAGAAATAACTGTAGTAATTATCATTTCTTTTGGGATCTCTGCTGATGCCGTAGCGGTAAGTAAATGTATTTACCATATTCTTGCGATCGAGTAGTGTTTCCTCTGTTCCTAAAAAAGTGTTGAACTTTAAAATTTTTAATTTGAGGTTATTTTTTGGGTCATGCTATAACGAAGACTTGTTATGAAGAATGAAATGGTTATAGTTAAAAATGTGCATTTTTTACAGAAAATTTAAAAATGTTGTTCGATTTGACAGATAATAGACAATATTTTCTACAGGTTCCATGCATTTATTCATGAAACACACTTCATTATCATATCCATTGTCCATAATATTTTTTTACTAAAACAGAGACAACACGAGAATCCTTTTATGCGTAAAGTATATTTTTATTTTACATTAAATTGTTATTTTGATAATATTAAATTTAATTTTTCGTTTAACAGCCTTTTTTTGATATAAAAAATAGCTTTAAAATTATAATTACTTTTGGAACATTTTTTTATAAGTATTATGCAATTTTTTCTACTGTATAATTTCATTATCGGGTTTTGCTCTTGATGCCGCAAAATGTTTTTTCCTCAGGCGGGACCGGGCTGTGGAATAATAGCCCAAATTTATCCCTAGTCCGCACTGACCAAAATTTCCCTGGTCGAAGTTCGGCTCGGAATGAAAGTTAAATTTCGGTCCGTGTCCGACCCAGCCTAGATGTATGCATGTGCCTAGGCCTGTCCGAGTCGGCGAAATGGTTCCGAATTTTCTAACGGGCCAGCAAAATTAGAATAATTTTTCCGACAGGCCGGGCCAATAAACAAAATAAACGGGACGTGCCGGCAAAAATACTGAAGGGCCATACATGCCGAGCCCATAATAAAAAAAAAAAAAAAAAAAAAAAAAAAAAAAAAAAAAAAAAAAATTGCGGGCTCACTGGCTTTTTGTAAAGATTTAAGCAGGAACGTTAAAATATGAGCTATTTTCAATTATATGGGTTTAATGAGAATAAGTATAAATCTGCGTCATCAGTCGAAACTAGTTTGGCAACATCAATACATAAATCTAACTTTTACAGTGTAGAGATCAGCATCGGAGAATTATATTGTGTGTAACCCGGGTTTAATATATATATATATACATATATATTTTAACAGGCTCGTACCGGCCCGAGATCAGGCTTGCATTGTTTTTCTACATATAGACAAGCCGGGCTGGAACTAGACTTAATTGTTCTCAAGATGTGTAAGACAGACAATATGCAGTGTCATGCGAAAGGGGAGGGGCGAAGGATGCGGTCGGCCCGGGCATGGAAATTTAGGGGGCGCCAAATTTATGCTACCAGCGCAATTTTTGGCCTGTTACAAGAAAAAGTTGGGTCGGAGGGGAATGGGCGCCACATTTTGCTTTGCCCCGAGCGCAGTTTTCTCTTCGCACGTCAAATGATTGCGGATTTTTCTATCTTCCAGAAGTTCTATTCAAAACGATAATTTTCACAGTATTTTCTTAAACTGCTTATCAAAAAATGGATTACACCATACTTTCTGAATAAAAACACCTGCTAATCCTGCTAATGTGATCCACAACATAAACATTAGTTAACCCTGTGGTGGTTACTCGTAAACCCTTGCCATATTTTATTTTAATTTAATTGTATCAACTATTTTATTAGCCATCATTCATTTTTTCATTAATGTTCTCATTTTAAATATTATTTCGATTTCGTCTCTTTTGATGCCTTCTCCTGTAAATATTTCTTCCGTACGTAACGTTTCGAATATTCTAAAACGGTAAAATGTTTTTCGAATTCATTCCTTCCGGTTTAAAATGCTTCTAGAAGGTTCTCCAAAATTCTCTGAGGCGGTTACTTCCGTTAAATTAGGCCCTCCCCTTGGCCTATGAAATTAAATTCTACTGATGACGTGATTTAGGCAGTTCAATTCCTGGCCACCTTTTTGGCTTTGCTTCTTTAAAAATACTATCATATTATGCTATTAAATTCATATTTCCCCATGTATTTGTACGTAGCTTGGCTTTTCCCTCTCGCTTCGCCCATTCTAGCTTTGCCAACTTGGCGAGTTGCGATATTACAGCAACCCTTTCTCTTTGCACTGCCCTCAGAGACGGCCGGTAGTCAGTTGACTTTTTGGGAGTGAGTAAGGCACCTCTGCCGCTGCGGCCTGGTCCTTCTGGTGGCTTGGCGGCCGTTGTGCACTCGATAAGCTGAGCAGAACATAATGGAGTTACTTGTGGATTTTTACAGTATCTGTGGCGTTGTCCGGTATTATTTTAACTACGGTTCTTCAAATTTTGTTTTCCATTTTATATTTTTACGAAGCTTACTTTCTTGAAAACTTTATGAAGAAAAATATATTGTTTCGTTTATACTTATCAATATTTTGACTATTAGACGACCGCCCTCTTTCGTGGAATTGTTCCTAATGGATACAGGTATTTTATTTCGAAGGTATCGTATGTAGCTATGCTAGAATATTCTTCTCGCAAAAAAAAAGTTTTCGATTTTGAAGATTTTTTTAAAAAAATGTAATCTCATCGTGACGGCATCCCCACAAGAAGAGAGAGAGCCCATCAAATTCAATGTTCCTTTTTATGATGAAGATGTCACATATGTTTTGTATGATCTATAACATTAAGATAGATCTCATTTACCAAGTGATTCATAAAAAAAAAATTATAACAAAAGCAACTATATCTTCATTCTTTTTCATAAAAATAAAATAAATAAATAAAGTTTGTTCTTCAAATTTTAATATCGTCTCCAGTGATTATTCTTCATGTTGTCTCTGTCATCAATCTTCAAGTTTCAGGTAACATCTTCCTATTTTATTTCATTTTCTCTCAAGTTTTTTTGATTTATTATTATTATTAAAATCTTAGCGAAGTGCAATCAAGATATTTTTTGTCATGTCTTTATGGGTGTTTTGCTGGCCCGCATTCAACACGATGTATTTATTCCCACTATACTTTTGGCCTCAGATGGAACGAAACAGAAAAGCGTTTCCATCCATTTACCAAACACAACAGTTTAATCTTCTTTGGTGCCGTGTTTCCTTGTGAACCAATAATCTTCTTTTGGCACCATGTACCCCTTTGAATCAATTAATATTCTTCTAGACATGACAATTATTAAATGATATTATGATTTGTTTATCTAAATATGTTTAAAAGAAAAGTAAATTACGTTTTCATTATCTGTGTTCATCATGCAGTGATTAATATTTTATGATTATTCTTTATTGAAAGAGGTGTAATAAATGATTATATAATATATTTTGATTTTTTTGCTAAAATAATTTTTGAGAACAGAAGATTCTATATGTTATTTAATAAAGAAGGTGTGTCACAGTACATGAATAATATAATTTGGTAATCTTTTTTGTCTTGATATATTTTATAACTGATATCATATAATATTTAACGAAAGTGCTGGTCAAAATAACTGATTATTTTAATATAAATTTTTCTCTTCTTTTCATAAATATAAGAACATATGTATTGGGAGATATGATATATAAAAAAAAAAAAAAAAAAAAAAAAAAAAAAAAAAAAAAAAAAAATTGGGTCTTATTTTCTTGATCTCATGCTAGGAGAGATATGTTGGCATTTTTCTTCTTTTCGTCATACATTTGTTCCTTTTTTTTAACATATAAAAATGGTGCATAAAGAAAATGAAATTCGTCATTATTTTAGATAATGTGTCAATTTATGTATTGTTTATTATGTGACCAGTATATAAGCAAATTTAACCTGTCATTTATTGAGCATTTACTTTAATTATCTCATCATGCCTCCTAAATCAAAGCTAAACATTGCAATACAGCCTTTTGATGGCAATCCACAGACTAGAATTTTTTTTGATCAATTATCTGATCTACAAGAATTAAATAATTTTTCTGACAAAGAACTTTTTGTTCTTTTCAAATCAAAACTTGAAGGTAGTGCTTTACTCTTTTTCCTTGAAGCACAGTCTCAGTTCAAGAATACTAATTTCCAGGCCATTTGTAAAGCTTTTATAGACTATTTCTTACCCTCAAAAAAAGCTATTTCTCTCAAATCCTTGCAAAATTTAAAGTTAGATTCAAATGAATCGGTCAAAATTTTGCATTTCGTCTTGATAAGCAGCTTCGCCTTGCATATCCCAAATTGGATCCTGCTGCTCTAAATTCACTAAAATTCACTCATTTTCTAGAGGCTTTGCCTAAACAAATCAAGAGAAAGATTTTAGAAGAAAATATTTCCTCATTTGATTTAGCTCTTGAACGAGCAAATTTTCTTCAAGATATCTATGATTCACCTCCTCGAAAATCTCATGAGAATTATGATCAAGTTTATTGTTTAAATAGTGAAAAAGTTCATGATAATTCTATGGCTTCTATTAATGTGCTCCATAATACTCCTATAAAACATACGAAGGATAAAATTTATGTCAATTCTCAAACTACCTTCTCACCATCCGAAACTCAAAATGAAAATTCCCATACTTATCGTAATCTTAAAAAAAAAAAAACTAGAACGTATTCACCTTCTCCAAACAGACAAGATGTTGCAGATAAACATAAAACTAATTTTCGTCAACAAAAATCGTATCGAAAACGTCCTTTTTATCAACCCACCTTCGACAAATTTTCTCACAAAAAAATTCTGCATCCTTTTATCACAAACAAAATGTTATGCAATTTGCATTTTGTGGAAGATTCAATCATCGTATAGACACATGCTACAAATTTAAAAATGTTCTCAATTCTTCTAATCAAAATTCTTCATCTCAATTCTCGTCTAATTCTCACAGAAAGAAAAACTACACCTCTTCTTCTGAAAATAAAAATGTCTATCATTTAAACAAATAGGGGAGACTGGTTCTACTGACCGCCTTCTCTCCCATAATTTTCATTCAGGGTCAGTACACTTTAGTGACAAAAACAAGCGTCACTTTGACAAAAGCTCTTCAATCACCTTAGTATCATCCACTGCTGTACAGACATCCCCTATACTACCTAAACTTAATAAATCTTCGTGTTCTTATAATTCTGTGACATCCAAACAAGCTTTTGAAATTGATGATGGTGTACAAGAAAGACACGTCATCTGCAGTTCCTTTGATAACTCTTATTCTCTACCATGCATCTCTATAAATATACAACATAATGAAATTTCAACTCTAATTGACACTGGCTCAAGTTTGTCCCTTTTGGATCAAGAATGCTTTAATAGCATTAAATCCAGAATTTACTACAAATTCTTATCCAGAAATGTTTCAGTTTCAACTATAAATTCTACAGTTTTTTTCAAAGGATGCATTGAAATTGCATTTAAAATTGACAAGTATTTTTTCCATCATGTCTTTTATCTTACAGATATAAAAAATGTCAATTTTCAAGCCATACTTGGGTTTGAATTTATCAATAAGCATTCCATAACCATTTCTCCAACTTTTAAGTCTATCTTAATTAAAGATAAACACATCCCTTTTCACAGTCATAATGAATCTCCTACTTGCTATTATATGAATTCTGAGTATACTTATGATAATATAAATGTGCCATACTCTTTTGATGCACACAAAATGCCTTGTTATGAAAGTTCTATATCAAATACTCTAAGTAATGGTACTTATATTAATAGTGTATATGGAAATTCTGGTGACAACAATTTACAATTAGTCAATAATTATGCAACCTACCCTTACAATTATAATTTTCAAAATAGTGATTTATTTATAAATAATGTTGCTAATACTGCTATGAATTATCATAATCCCCATATTGATGGTAATTTTACTTATTTTCCTAACTATTTTCTAACTGATTATGGTAATGTTGTGAACTATTTATCTACTAATAATAATATGCCTGACAAAAATTTCACATCTGAAAATGATAATGATATCAGTTATGTTGGTGAAAAGCAAACTCATTTGAATGTTGGTAATAAAATTTTGGTGAATTCCAACATGGTACAAACACTTAACAGAGAATTAATCCCTCCCAATTCTTTTGTTTATTTACATGTCAAGTACTTGAATTCTCCATCTGAATATTTTATTTTTAAACCTGCTTTAAAAAATAAAGGTCTTGTTTTGCATGAATCACTGCATTCTAACTCTTCAATTCAAAATAATTTATTTTTGGTTGTATGTCAGAATATATCAAAACTGGACATTCATTTAAATAAAAATTCAATTATTGGCGAATGCATTAATGTTGATGAGAACGATATTGAAAAATATTCCTTTGATTTGGATTTTGAAAATGAATATTGTAACTTAATTTTACCATCTGAAGAAGTTAAGAGAAAACGTGTTCAAGAACTGTCACCAAATGATTTTGACCTAAAACGCTTACCCCCTCATGAAAGTGACTCTTTAACGAAATTATTGTGCAGTAAAGCTCTTGCATTTTCTAAATCTTTGGATACTTTAGGTCATACAGACTTAGTGAATCCTCAGTTTTCAATGTTGAACTCTCATCCTGTAAAAACCCTACCTTTTCCTGTGCCACAGGCACTTGAGCAAGAAGCTCTTGATCAAATTAATCAAATGCTAAATGCAGGTATTACTGAAAGATCAAATTCATCCTGGGCTTGTCCTATGCTTCTAGTCAAAAAGAAAAGAACTGACATGTCAAAACCTCAGAAATATCGTTTGGCCCTAGATTTAAGATTGCTAAACTCCATCATCATACCATCATCATATCCTCTTCCTAGAATTCAAAATTTATTAGTACAATTATCAAAATTTAAATATTATTCTACTCTTGACTTGCCGTCTGCATACTGGCAGATTGCAGTACCTAAAGAAATGCAAGACAAACTCAGTTTTACTACTCCATGGGGAATTTTTACCTATCTTCGTCTCGTTTTTGGCTTGAAGACAGCTGCGAGCACTTTTCAACAATTAATTGATTCAGTTATTCAATTATCTGAAATTGATTCGTGTTATGCATACCAAGATGACATTGTGGTTGGCGCTAATTCCTTTGAAGAGATGGTCACGAAACTCACAAAGCTCTTAGACACTCTCATTGCTAATAACATAACTCTTTCTCCTGAAAAATGTTCATTCATGAAAACTAGTATTAACTTTTTAGGCTTCCAACTCACGGATCATAAAATTCTTCCTATTACAAGTAATATTGTAAAAATCACTTCCTTCCCAAAGCCTAAAACCAAGAGGCAGACAAAAGGTTTAATTGGACTATGTTCATTTTATAGATCAATTATACCTAATTTTTCTAAATTGATTTCTCCTCTTATTGAGGTTACCAAACCTAAAAATAAGTTTTGTTGGAAATCTGAACAAGAAAATGCATTTAATAAATTGCAAGAAATTTTCTTTCAAAAACCTATTCTAAATCTTTCAAATTGGGATGAGACTTTTTATGTTAATACTGATGCATCAAAGACAGCAATCTCAGCTGTTCTTATGCAAAAATTTGACGGTGAACTGCGACCGATTTTATATTATTCCAAAACTTTATCTCAGTTTGAAAAAAAGTATCCAGCCATCAAATTGGAACTTTATGCCATTTACAAAGGTATAACGGCTTTTAAATATTACATTTTTGGTCGACCCTTCATTCTTTTATCGGATGCCAAACCCCTCAATAATTACAAAAAAGCAACATCACCAGCCGACATTACTACGCGGTGGATGTTGGAACTGTCGGAATACTCGTACACATTCCAACATGTACCGGGCAAAGAAAATGTGTTAGCAGATTTTCTGAGTAGAACACCTCACATTCCTACTGAAGATCTCCATACTAATCCAGATCTTATTTCTACGCAAGAACCCCTACCAATTGTTGATAATCAAAATGATTTACATAATGAAATTGATCACTTTCCATGTGGTTTAATTGGCAAAACACACCACACCTGTTATCTTCAAAGTGACTCTCCACCTCCAAATAATGACAATAATGAAGACCCATTATTAGAAATTTTTGATCAAACCATCTTTTCTGAACAACAAAAAGACCCTAAAATTAAGAAAATTTATGAAGATCTTAAAGCTAACAAAAAATCTAAAAGTTTAAATGGCTATTATATTAATCCAAATAATGATTTACTTTGCTACAATGGACATTTTTCTTCAGAAGATATTGAGCTACATAAAGCTGTTTTACCTTCGTCACTTAGAGCAAAAGCTTTAAGAATTGCTCATATTACTCATACTGGAATTCATAAAACTATTGTTAATTTAAAGAAAAGATTTACCTGGAAAACCCTGGTTTCTGATGCAATTAATTATGTCAACTATTGTGAAATTTGTTTAGTAAACAAAAATCATAAAAAAAACACCGCTCCATATTTACCAGCACCACTACCTACAGCTCCGAATCAAAAAGTTTCGATGGATTTACTTGGCCCATTGAGAAATCGCCAATATGTGATGACCGTTATTGATCATTTTTCTCGTCATTTAGAATTATATGCCTTGAATAACATTAGCGCTGAATCTGTTACCAAAGCTCTATTACATTACATTTCTACTCATGGAAAGCCCGAATTAACACTTACTGATCATGGCTCTCAGTTCACTAGTGATATGTTTTCGTATTTCAATAAAAAGCTTGGCATAAAGTTAGAACACAGTTCTGTAGCCCATCCCCGGGCTAACGGATTAAGTGAGCGATGTAATACTCAAATAAAATCATCTGTCAATACCATGGCTTCCCAAGGATTTGATGTTCCAACTGCTCTAAAAATTCACCAATCCATATACAACGCTACGCCTCATCCAGTTACAAAATTCACTCCAAATCTTCTTCATTTTGGAAGAGTGGTAAATGATATTTATGCTAATTACAAAACTCAGGCTTCCTGGAAAATTCTCAACACTGCCTATGAAATTCACAAATTAATGGATGTTATTGAGAAAATATACTATCAAGCTTACAAAAATAACGAATCTTCTAGACAAAAAGTGTACCAGAAATCAAGAAAAAAATTAAAATTTGCCAACATCAATGTTAATGATATTGTTTACGTAAAATTTCCCAGTGTGTTTAACAAAAAAGTACAAGGCCCCTACATGGTGAAGAAAATAATTTCCCCTGTACTTATTCAAATTCAAGATTACAATAATAGTCAAGCATCACCAATGTTGATTCACACTAACCGAATCTTGAAACTTCAAAAAAGAAATGAAGCATTGAAGTATCCTTCAGTTTCTTCTAAAGATGCATCACATGATCAAACAGCTGTTGATAGTGCATCTTCTGCTCCTGTGAGACAACATTTTCCTACTCAAGTTTCTAATCATGATTCTGCTTGTAACACATCTCCTCAAATTCCCACTTCTTCTAAGTGCCAACAAACATCTTCATATTCGTGTAAATCAGTACATTCACAGGCTCCTGCTGATAACACTCCCACTGCTGTTAGAAACAAGTCTTCTCAAAGCAAAAATTATGATCTTCGCCCTCGCACACATAAAATGTATAAAAAATAAACTAATCTTCATTTCTTTTTCAGAATGACTCTTACTTTGTAACAGATTCAGTCAATACTAGTTCGACTGGATAGTCGAGTACGAAGAGTGACTATATAATTCTTTTGATTTCTTCTACCAAGCTGCAGGCAGCTATTATATTTTTTTTCTTTATTTAAGTCATCTTCTCCTTGATGCAATGGAATTGTCATCCTGTAAAAGTATGTAAATTTTTAATATCTTTACTATTCACTGTATTTTCTTCTAAACCATAATTATTGTAATATGTATATCTACTCTCAAATATGCCATATACTGGTACTTTTAACCTTACAAAACCTTTAATTTCAATAGTTGGAGCTAAATTGAGAAAGAATTTGTCTTTTATATACTTGTTGAAATATTGTGTCATTATTTGAATTATTTTGACAAATGTTTAATCTACAAAAGAAAAGTAAATTGTTATTGGTGTAAGATAAACATGAGTACTCATGACATCAATGTCCCTATTGTGACTTATATAGTAATTTTTACAATGCATGCATGCTCTAACATTTAACCTCTTTTAACATTTAAAAAAAAATGAATGATAAAGTTATGTATACTAATACTTCTACTTTTATTGTTGGCCTATTAAAAAAAAATGAATGATTCAGAATAAGTGTTTTTTTTTTTTTTTTTTTTTTTTTTTGTATGTCTCTGAGTATTTGAAAGTTCATAAAGATGAAAACGAAAAAAGGATTTTTGTTTATACTATAATCATACTTTGGATCCAAAGATATTTGTTTGAGTCATTATATATTTATATAAAACAAATACTTGTTATCTGACAAATAAAACATGATCACATGTTATTTAAAAATGTTGGAATTAAACATATTCAAGATATCTGATATAAATTTTTGACATAATAGATTTTTGTTTGTAAATTGACATTATTAAAGTCATATGGTAGATTGATATATTCATGTAAGTTCTTTTTATGAGAGTTTAAATATCCTCTCTTTATTTTATTTATTCTGAAAGTATTATTAAAAGTATTTTTGAAATTATTTTGAATTTATGTTGAAATTGTTGAAGAATATCCTTTTTATGAGAGTTTAAATATTCTCTCTTTGCTTTATTCACTTTGAAAGTGTTATTAAAAGTGTTTTTGAAATTATTTTTAATCATTTTGAAATTATTATTATTGAAGAAATATTCTTCTATGAGAGTATAAATATTCTCTCTTTGAAATTTGTTTATATTTACTTTGAAGGTATTTTTATTGGAGAATAACATTGTCCTTTTTTCTAAGAGTTTAAATATGCTTTTTTTGGAATTTGTTAATATTTACTTTGAAAGTGATGTTGTTGAATTAAATGACACTAAAATTATTCAATTAAGATTTGTTAAAATCTTAAAAAAAGGTACTATATGTAGATATATATATTTTTTTTATGAGAGTCTAAATATTCTCTCTTGACCATTTGTGTATCTTTTTCAAATTTTTATTATGAAAAATTCTCAACTTAGAAATTCATTGAATTTAATGATTGTCAACATGTGTCATTTGAAACCATTTACTTGTGTATACAGTTATAGTGTGGTTCATTTTGATGTCAACTGAATATGTATACATGTTGTTGTTTTTATACTCAACTATTTTTACATATGCTAAAATTTAATTATTATATTGCATTTGCACAGCTTAACAAGAGAGTGCTAATAGTTAAAGACTGTCATTTCTGCAAATATATAGACTTTAGCAATTTTTTTTATACATGATAGCTACTTCTGGAAGAAACTTAGTTATTGTATACCTTTTATTTTAATATTTGCTATCTTTTTATGTATGAGCATAAGAACTGCTACTATGATAGTAATTTTTATTATTATTTAATATCATGTAAACCAATTATTGGTGTTCATACAATTTTTACTAGTTCATTTCTTTTTTATGATTATTTTATATTCTTGTACATATTTTAGAAAATATTGTCTCGATGAAAAAATTATTGAATTTTTGTCATCTCTCCAATATTTTCTTTTGGGGAAGCCGGGGTAAATATGTGGTGGTTACTCGTAAACCCCTGCCATATTTTATTTTAATTTAATTGTATCAACTATTTTATTAGCCATCATTCATTTTTTCATTAATGTTCTCATTTTAAATATTATTTCGATTTCGTCTCTTTTGATGCCTTCTCCTGTAAATATTTCTTCCGTACGTAACGTTTCGAATATTCTAAAACGGTAAAATGTTTTTCGAATTCATTCCTTCCAGTTTAAAATGCTTCTAGAAGGTTCTCCAAAATTCTCTGAGGCGGTTACTTCCTTTAAATTAGGCCCTTCCCTTGGCCTATGAAATTAAATTCTTCTGATGACGTGATTTAGGCAGTTCAATTCCTGGCCACCTTTTTGGCTTTGCTTCTTTAAAAATACTATCATATTATGCTATTAAATTCATATTTCCCCATGTATTTGTACGTAGCTTGGCTTTTCCCTCTCGCTTCGCCCATTCTAGCTTTGCCAACTTGGCGAGTTGCGATATTACAGCAACCCTTTCTCTTTGCACTGCCTCAGAGACGGCCGGTAGTCAGTTGACTTTTTGGGAGTGAGTAAGGCACCTCTGCCGCTGCGGCCTGGTCCGTTTGGTGGCTTGGCGGCCGTTGTGCACTCGATAAGCTGAGCAGAACATAATGGAGTTACTTGTGGATTTTTACAGTATCTGTGGCGTTGTCCGGTATTATTTTAACTACGGTTCTTCAAATTTTGTTTTCCATTTTATATTTTTACGAAGCTTATTTTCTTGAAAACTTTATGAAGAAAAATATATTGTTTCGTTTATACTTATCAATATTTTGACTATTAGACGACCGCCCTCTTTCGTGGAATTGTTCCTAATGGATACAGGTATTTTATTTCGAAGGTATCGTATGTAGCTATGCTAGAATATTCTTCTCGCAAAAAAAAAAAAAGTTTTCGATTTTGAAGATTTTAAAAAAAAATGTAATCTCATCGTGACGGCGTCCCCACAAGAAGAGAGAGAGCCCATCAAATTCAATGTTCCTTTTTATGATGAAGATGTCACATATGTTTTGTATGATCTATAACATTAAGATAGATCTCATTTACCAAGTGATTCATAAAAAAAAATTATAACAAAAGCAACTATATCTTCATTTTTTTTCATAAAAATAAAATAAATAAATAAAGTTTGTTCTTCAAATTTTAATATCGTCTCCAGTGATTATTCTTCATGTTGTCTCTGTCATCAATCTTCAAGTTTCAGGTAACATCTTCCTATTTTATTTCATTTTCTCTCAAGTTTTTTTGATTTATTATTATTATTAAAATCTTAGCGAAGTGCAATCAAGATATTTTTTGTCATGTCTTTATGGGTGTTTTGCTGGCCCGCATTCAACACGATGTATTTATTCCCACTATACTTTTGGCCTCTTAGATGGAACGAAACAGAAAAGCGTTTCCATCCATTTACCAAACACAACAAACCCGACCAAACGCAAAACAAAAGAGTCAACCGGAACCAAACCCGACACACAGCAAAAACTAGAAGTCAACCGGACCCAGACCCGACCCACAGCAAAAACTAGAAGTCAGCCGGACCCAGACCCGACCCGCAGCGAAAAATAAAAGCAACGTGACCAGCAGTGAAAAAATTATCCCCCACCCACGCATTAAAGTCGAATCTCCAAATTTCTAAAATCGCCCCCCCCCCTTGAGGACTCTCCAGATCCGCCCTTGTGCAAGCATATCAAAATACCGTATTTTTATTCAAGTCACGTGGTTTAAGAATCTAGGGAATTTTACGTTGTTAATCTGGGGGGGGGGGGGGAATGAAGTTATGAATAGAATTGAATTATATCTTTTATATAGAATTTTGGCTATGGCCTGAAGAGCCACCTTGAATTTGGAAATATTCCTGCGGAAACGGGGTCTCTGATAGCTTTGTATAATTTTCTCGGTTTTTCATAGTTCTATTGTCCATCGGTGCCTAGTGCAACGACGGGAACTCACATCCTGTAAAGCCGGCTATTTGCAGACAGTTGATATATAACAGAATAATGAAAAATTAATGATTTTTATAAACATCAATGATAGGGGAAAACTCGTTTTTATTCCGATTAATTGGCTGAAGCAGAAATTTAAATTGGAAATCAAAGTTGGTTAATATTAAACTAACAATAATGTAATATTAACATCTGTAACAATTTTTTTTAGATATTAAACATTTGCAATCTAGAGGTAACACACATTCACTAGCAATGTTGTCATGTGTCCTTCGTCTCAAATTGTTAGATAAAAAGATCTGCTAAAAAAGGGAAATATCCTGATTATATACAGAAAAATTATTCTATAGCTTTAAATTTTAAGTCTTAAAAATAGAGCGCAATTCTTCAAAACTATGCAAATTGAAACTTTATTTCAGTTTTTTTTTTTTTTTTTTTTTTTTTCACTTTTTAACTCTCATCTCAAAATGAAAAAGCTTAGTTTTCTCTCGCTAAAATAAAATACCCACACCAATATAAATTTAAAAGTTTTTGTTTTGAATACAAAAAACACATTTTCTTTTGGTTAGGATTTGAATCGAAATAAAACAATTTTCAAGCCTAAGCTATCATTCGATAGCTTTAAATATAAAGAAAAGACCCTATAAAAAACGGTGCATCAAAGCGGATACAAGCAATGAACTTTTAAATAAAAGTAAGAATAAATTTAGAAAGATCACAAACAATATTTCATGGGTTCATAAACAGGCTACAGATGTACAGAATACTTTTTTTAACTAATTTAATTATGCATTTATTGTTTGTATAAAATAACAGTTGAAACTTTTTAATTTATTTATAATTATACACAATGTAACGAAAAAAAATATCATTTATTCAGTTTAAAGTTTTTAAACAAGTATACGTATTATTGAAAAAAAAAAGAGTCAATTTTATAAACAGCTTTATTTTTTATTTTATTTTATTTTATTTTATTTTATTTTGGCAATTTTTCTATATTAATAGTTAATTGTATGCGAAAATTCAAAAAAGTATTTTTTAAGTAAAAACAGGAATTTCATTTTTAAGGAATACTGACTGCTGAACTTTCCGTTTATTTCGCGACAGTATAATAAAAACGGAAACAGAAGTTTTCAATTGTGTCATTAAACACGTAGAATCATGAAATATTTTAATTATTGAAAAAAACTAATCAAATTATGGTTTTTTTATATTTAATTTTATAAATTTTAAGTTTACTTTTTATAGATCATATATATTATAAAGCAGAAGTTCTGAAACTTCCAAACGAGTGTTTTCAAAAACTACCCGATGGATTTTTTTGCCGATTGTATCATTCGATAGGAAATATTTTTCCGAAGGTTTAAAATTCAAATTTACAGGTATAACTCTGATTTTTCGTAGTAAATTTCATATTTTTCGGTTATTTTTGACAAAAGGGTTGCCAGTAGCTGTGTTTGGCGAAAATTATAATTAATTCTTTTGAATTAAAATGGCTATATCTATTAAAAATATTACAAATATCTTGCAAATAATAGCAGAAAATAACTACTGACAATATTAATAATAATAAAGAAAGACCGCTTAAATGAGGCGTAATATTATAAAAATATATTTATCTTGAAAATGAAAAAAATATTTGTAATGCTTAAAAAATAAATTAACGCGAAATATAACAATTGGTTCAACTTTTGGCGACTTATTCCTGGTGTTAGAATAAAAACATGAATTTCAGAAATTGATTAAATGAATTTTGAATAATAGTTATTTCCCTTTTTATTATTTTCTTTCTCTTTTTTTTTTTATCGAATTTCCGTATAATATAACTTACAGCAGAAAAAAGCAGATCTGATTGTAAAAGACACTGTAAGTTGTGAGTTACTATTCGTTTCTATACCATTTTCATCTTGCTTTTTTCGACAAAGAATGTGTTTTTAAGCCGAAAATGCACTACTGACTTAATGCCTGACTTAGGTTCTTAATGGTCGCAATAATGTTTTTTTTTTTTTTTGGGGGGGGGGGGAGATAATTTTTAGAGTATATTTTAATATTCAATCGTAAATTATATAGATATGAGTATAACTTTTTTATTTCTTTTTGCAAATGTTTTCATTGTTAATTTAATTTTTTTTTTTTGCGCCATTTCGTCAATTTCACTTACAGGAAAAATTTCAGTTTTAAAATTTAAAAACTGAAGAAGGAAAGATTATCCCGTCGATTAAAAATCCACCGCCAAATTCCAAGATTAAATGTCAATAATGGATGATCGTAAATGTCACATTCACTTGACATTAAGCATAATATAAATATTAATTATGTCATCAAGTGATTTTTAATTCGACATTTTATTTCTGCTTTTATATATGCTCTGCTAATTTGTTTTTCGTTATTTAAATGAAAATTTATGCTAATCTATATAATCTGGCTAATAGTTTGGCGATTTGTATAATTTGGCGAAATTGGTCCGGTATAACCAAGTAGTACTGAAGAAAAAATTTTGCAATTCAAAGGAAATTTATGCAATTATGCGTATTACTATAGATAAATTCAACATTTTGAAATAAAAAATTCCCGCTGTGTTGGTGAGATTCCAACATTTTAGGATCTTTAAACGCAAAAGAATAATTGTATAACTGTATATAGATTCACTGCTGTTTTATTACATATGTTTTTATTATTATTTTTATTATTTGAATATTTTTAATGTGTCTTTTAAATGTATAGTATGATTGTTAGTAGTTTGTTTTTTTACAAGGGCAGTATTATGTATCTGTTTTTGTATTCAGGAAGATTTAATTGCAGAGTACGAGGTATAGATATATGACCTATTGTACTGCAAAGTCATAAAAATCAGACCCTGATAGGGGATACAAAAAAGAAGTAGGTCTTTTATGACCCTATGTTTTATAGCCGATGTCAGGGCTACGTGTGAGGCCCAGCTGGTCACGTGGGAAATACGAGGGGTGTAGGGCCCCGAAGTATACGGGGGGCCCTCTGACCCTTAATGCACGAGGGGCGTGGACAGGAAGAGTCGATTGGCTGGTGAGTAGAATTATTATGTGTATGTTAATTTTCTCTCACCAGTCAGGGCTTGTTATGCAAATTTTGGACACACAGTGAGTTTTCCTCGTTCTCTAGAAAGAAGAGAGGGAGGATTAGAGGAAGAGAAACGAGTGGCTGAGGATGCTCAGCTTGTAGAGTGCTGCTTTTAAGTGCAAAAATTACTAGTGTCCACCGTTGAAACCTGCCCCGTTTTGTTAGTGAAACTCATGGGATACTTCTAAAATGTGCCCCTGAATCAATATACACCGGCCAGGTACCGGTGGTGCTTCCTAAGCTCAGTGGAATATCAGGTACTGTTATTTTTGTCTATAATGTTCTTAAATTTGTATATATATACCAATGAATCAGAATGCAATGTGAGTAATATCTAGCCCAGGAGACTTTGTCTGAATGTGCGAATTGTCAAACTTAAATATAGATTTTAGATTATTTTGGCTGTAAGTGTAACATTTTACTTAAAGAGTACGTTTCTCTAGTTGATTTTTTTTCTGTAATGATATTATTAATGTGTTTATATTTAATAAAGGAGTTATGTTTGTTAAAACACTTAGTTGTCATTTATGAAAGTTTTTTTTTAATTGTCTATTTTATATATTTTTCTAGTAGTCAACCAATACTTGCATATTTAATTAAAATTCTAATTCTTTTTATTTTGTCTAAAGTTAATAGTGAGTAAATATATTTTGTAGGATTCAGTAGCTAAGTACGGGGAATTTTAATTTTAATGTATTTTAAGTCTTATTTTTTTTCTCTTAGCTATTCAATAGGGCCATAGGTTAGGTAATCTACTAAACATTCACAACGCAATGACTTTATTATTCTCTCTATCGATGACAACCTGATAACTGTATTTTCCGGAGTTGTCAATTACCTGACTAGGCCGCACGATCATGAGAGTCTACTAAATTAGATGCCCCTACAAGATATTATTTTTTGGGTTTTTATTATTGAATGAACCCGGGGTATAGGTGCACCCAACACCTATGTTAAATTTGTGCAGATCTTGCCAGCATAAGGCCCCTGGAGTTTAGGTGGTACCGTGACCTCTTTCTTTGAGAACGTATGGTTATTAATTATATTTTGGGTGACTTAATTAAATTAACAATATATATTTCTTTATTATTTAATCAATTTATATCTTTTTATATACTTTAAGTATGCTAATTTTAACGAAGAGTTAGGTCTAAATTACTATGCAGGTAGTGTTGTTTTTTTCATTTTATATATATATCTGGTGTGATTTTAATGACAAAGTTCTCCTGTGAGCACAACAAAGATTGGCACAGTTTTATAACAGGGTTCAGTCATGACAAATGATAAAAAGTGTTAAAGAGTATTGATTATTATGTATGTGGTATCTTTATTTAACTCAAGTAGAATAATGTTAAATACTGAGTGGAATTGTAATGATGTTTCTGATTGGTAATTGTGCATTATATATATGAAATAAGAAATAATATTAGAGGGATACTATTATGATGAAAGGATGAAATATCTATATATGTAAATAAAATATATATATATATATATATATATATATATATATATATATATATATATATATATGTATATATTAATAATATTTTTCCTCGATTTATCAAAGTAACTGAAAAAAAAAAAAGTAAGAGTGTTTTTGATAAGAATTTTTTTTTAAGTGCAATATACAGTAATAATAATAATAATAATAATAAAATTAATTTAAAAAAAAAAATTGTTATTTATATACAGATAGGTGTAGGTGAGTGTGTTCAAGTGATGGACAATTTTATATATATATTAAGATAATTTTTCTTTTCTTGTATTTCTTAGAAGAAATATTTTTTTGGGGGAGAATTAAAACAGTTATGTGGATTATTTCTCTTTTTTCCTAAGTACTTTTTTTGTTTTCAATTCTGTATTTCTAATTCTTTACATTTTACATTTGTTTTCTAATATTTCATATTATTAACAATTATTTTTAAATTGGGCAATCCTACACTCAATTTATTTAAGATAATGGGAGCGCATGGAAAATAAACCCAGAAATAAAAGGCGTAAGAGTTCCGAATTTAATAATTTCATTATTGAATCTCGTACAAGGCTTGCAGAAAGTAAGTTGAAGGATTCAACAAATACAAAAAACATGGCTAAAGAGAAGGCAAATACCGATAATTTATTGAATGTGATCGTACCATACGATGGAAAAAAAGAATGTAACATAAATTATTTTATTCAGGAGTTTGATCGAGCTGCGGCCGAGACAAATTTTTCTAATGAGGTTAAATTAATAATTTTACGTTCAAAATTTGTCGGAACGGCACGGGAAAGGTTACAAACGGATGTAGAGTTGAATTCGGAAACCGATTATATTAAATTTAAAGAAAAAGTGCTTCAGACGTTTGATGCAAAAAAAACTTTTGCTGAATCACATAATGATTTTTCAAAAATTCAGCAAAAACCAGCGGAAAGTATGTCTGATTATATTGTACGTTTTAATCTGGTAGCAGCAAAATTCTTTGACATTTCGGGTCTTTCTAATAAAGCAGATGCGCGAAAATTATTTGATTTAATGAAATTACATCGATTTTTAGAATCTATTAAACCAGATATTGCTTTGGAAATAAGGAAAAGAGCTATCGATAAATATAAGGAAGCAACTGAAATTGCTTTAACAGTGGAAGAGGCATTTGCGTCAGTTAAGTTTGAGGAGTTAAATGCGATAGGTACGAGTACAACGGAATTTTGCGAGTCATTATTAAGACAAAATGAAAAACAAGAAAAGGAGTTAAGACAGTTGAGAGCAGAATTAGAAAAATTAAAAAATAAACCTACTGAAAAATGGCAAAGCAATTCGCGAAACACAAAGTATTGTAATATATGTAATTTACGAAACCATGAAACTGACGAATGCCGGTATAATGTAAATAATAAAAGACAGTATCGGAATAATGACATTCCATTGAATTTCCCAACGTATGCACAAAATATGCAGGGATTTGCAAGCCCTAATAATGAGTCTGTTAATTTTCAAGGGTACGGAAGTGTGGGGAATTGGAGTTTCCCCCCACCACCGTTTCCTCCTCCATTGCCTATGGGTCAAAATTATCAGTATAATTATGTTCCTCACGTACAGCCTTCAGGTTATGGTAATTATAGTGGAGGAAATATACATTCTAATTATAATTACGGCCGGAATTATCCGAATGGTCAGGAATATCACTCACAAAATCAAGGGCAAATAAATTCACAGGGAAATTATAGAAATGCGAATCGAGATAATAATACAACAAATAAAACAGAGGGGCGGAAGATAACGGGAAATAAGCAACGTTCGGGAAACATATAGGGGGATCTGGGGATATTAGGAATGGGGAAAAGGAATCTATCCTCAGATCCCATAATACGAAGGTTATAGCGAGTGTTAGTGATAGAGAAGTAGAAAATGTACCAATTATCAATTTTGATATTAAAGGAATAAATGTTGCAGCCTTGTTAGACACGGGCGGAGCAGTTTCTCTAATTTCAGCAGATTTATTTGGGAAAATAAAGGAAAATAACGTGAAATTTAAATATTTGGGACACGGAATTAGAATACAATCTTTTAGTGGTACAACTATTCCATTTACACATTGTATACAATTATCATTTAAATTACAGAATGCTTTCACTTCCGGGACTTTTTATGTAACAGAAAATAATTTTAAGGCATCTTACAATATGTTGCTGGGATATGATTACTTAAAAGCAAATCAAATGGTAATTGACATAGAAAAAAAATTGTTAAAATTTAAAAATGTGAAAATACCACTCAACCATAATAAAAAAAAATTACCAGTACAGGATATAAATATTATAATTAAGGAAGAAGTAGAAAGGGTAAATACTGAAAAGGAGTGTACAAAAAGCAAGATTTGGGTAAAATTAGCAAACAAAATTTATATTGCCTCAGGGCAAGAAAAAATTGTTCCTTTAATATGTCCTGATTTTATAGAGGAAAACAGTATAGTTCTTTTTGAACCTGATATTTATAATTTAGGTATTGAATGTTATAACTCGGTACACGAAATATCTCAGAATAGAGTTATTAATGTAATAATTAAGAATATTTCGGATAAGAAAATTATTTTACAGAAGGGTACAAAAGTTGGGAATTTAGTTTTAGACTTTGATTTCGAAACTGAGGAAATACCGGAAAATATTATAGATGGTAGTGTACACAAGATTAATAATTTAAGTATAGAGGAGGTTCATAAATTGAGGGAAGTAGAGATTTCTCCAGAGGATTTTGATCTTGCGCATCTTCCGACAGACCTACAGGATAAGATGAAGAAACTTTTGATGCAACATTTACATGCATTTTCTAAATCTTACAAATCGTTAGGTCAGACTGACTTGGTTACTCCCCAAATCAAATTGGCGCATAATCATCCTATACAGTCTAAACCTTATAAAATTCCTCACACAGTGCGAGAATATGCACAAGCGGAGATAAGAAAGTTATTGGAGGCAAATATTATCGAAAAAAGTAAATCTTCGTAAGCATTTCCGGTGTTATTTGTAAAGAAAAAGACTGCGGAGAATCAGGAGTTAAAATATCGTATGGCTTGTGATTACAGGTTATTAAATGCAATATTAGAAGGGTACGCTTATCCGATACCTGATATTCGTGAATTGTTACAGAAAATTAGTGGAAAAAAATATTATACGGTTCTAGATCTACACAGCGCATTTTTTCAAATAAATTTACAACCTCAAGACAGGGAAAAGTTAGCGTTTATAACGGAATTTGGGAAGTTTCAACCAGTGAGAATGAATTTTGGCTTAAAAGTTAGCCCAACCACATTCGCAGAATTAATGGACTTAGTTTTAGGCGATTTCAATAAAGAGGAAGTCACGTACTTTATCGATGATGTCCTCATTGCGGCAAATTCAGTGGAAAGAATGTTAACTTTGATTGCAGAGGTATTACAAAAATTGATTGACACCAATTTAACAATAGAACCACGAAAGATGCAAATATGCAAAAAAGAAATTGAATTCTTAGGTTTTAGAGTGCACGAACAGGGATATTCACCTTCGAAAAAGAATATCGAAAAAATTCAGAAATTAGCAAGGCCTAAAAATAAAAAGGGCGTCAAATCCCTCTTAGGAATGGCCAATTACTTTAGATCGCTGATACATAAATATTCAGAAATTGTCGATCCTTTGGTCCAAATGACTAAAGAAAAGGTAAAATTCAATTGGAATGAAGAGGCGGAAAAAGCATTTTTGGCTATACAAGAAGCCATCTTGCATAATCCGACGTTAAAACCGCCAAATTTTAACAATGAATTTTTTTTAATTACGGATGCATCTAGGACCGCACTTTCAGCAATCTTAGCTCAGAAAGAGGGTGACAATTTCGTACCGATTGAATTTTATGGTCGAAAATTAAAGGACTCTGAGAAAAAATACCCTAGTATAAAGTATGAATTACTAGCAATTCACGATGCGTGTGTTTACTTTGAAAATTTTCTTTTGGGAAAAAAATTTACTATACTCACTGATTCTAAAGCTTTGACGGAGCACTTAAAATTAGAAAAACAGAGTGATATTATTGCAAGGTGGATAATGAGATTAGGAAATTTTGATTTTGAGATAGGATTTATTCCAGGGGAAGAAAATCCTGCCGATTTTGTGTCTCGAAATATAAATAATATAACGACTTTGAATGAAATTCAAAATGAATTATTTAAAGTAAATTCTAATCTTTCAGAAGAAAGGATAAGAGAAGCACAAAAGGATGACTTAAAACTTAAATTAATTATTCAGAAAATTGAAAGGGGTAAACCAAATCGCCAGACTAAGAAATTTGAGTTAAATGGCAACAAAGTATTAATACTGAAACAACGATATAAGGATAAACCGTTGATGATAGCTCCAAATAAATTAATATTTGAAATAATTCAAGAAGCTCATAAGGCACATTTAGGTTTTCCAAAAACATACGAATTAGTGAAGACAAGATTTTACTGGTTTGGGATGTACAGGGATGTAAAAAATTATTGTGCAGCCTGCATACCTTGCAACAAAAATAAACAGCATAAAATGATTAAGGTGCCGTTACAAAGAGTGGAGAAGGATCATATAATTGGTTCTGTGGTTCATACCGATATTGTTGGTAAACTACCACTAACGTTGAAAAAACACTGCTTTATTCTAACCATAATTGATGTCGCGTCAAGATTTTTACAGGCAATACCACTGCGTAATGTGGAAACACAAACGATACTAAATGTACTGACAAATTACATTAGTACTTTTGGTCTTTTTCGAGAAATAATAGTGGATAACGCTAAATATTTCCGGGGAAATTTATTTAAAGAATTTATGGCAGCATTGGGAGTGAACCCTCACTTTTGCTCTACTTATAAACCGACATCAAATGGGATTATAGAATGTACTCACAAAGAATTAAAGTCTTCGATTAGTGCAATGGCAAAAACAACAACAGAATGGGATATAAGATTGCCATTCTTTATTTTGTCACATAATACTTCGATTCACAGAGCTTTAGGATACCGACCGGATAAGTTGTTTTTTGCTAGAGAAACAGCCAACCATTTTACAGCACTAGAAGAACCCGATATGTTATGTACACAACAATTTGTTCAAAAACGCATTGCACACATGAAGGAAGTATATAAAACAGCGCTCGCAAATCAAGAACGTATTGCGAAAGAATACGTGGGCAAGGATTTTGAAAAGGTGAGGAAATTGGAAATTGGGGATCAAGTTTACTTAAAAAATGTGTTACGTGCATTAGCGTTACATCCTAAGTTTGACGGTCCATTTGAGGTCATAAAGGTGGGTCGTAATAATAACTATGTCTTGAAACATATGCTTGAACCGTATAAAAAACACATCCAACGACATATTACTCACATGTGGAAGCCTAGTGCTAAAATTACAATACCTCAATCGAACGATAACGAGGGGGAAAGTACGCAAGAAGGGTAAAAATATTTTTATGTCTCTACGGTTTTTTTTCCTTTTCTTTCATTGTTAGAAGTAGCTTTTCAGCTAACTAAGCTATTGAAAAAGGGGAGAATGGAATCGTGGGATATATCTACAAGGGGGTAGATTAATGTATATAGTTATTTTATAAAAATAAGTGTAATATTTTTTTTTCTCTTTCATTGTAGTTGTGTAGGGTGATAAACATGTCACCAACTTGTCTTTTGTATCTACTAGTGTTTATTATATATAGTTATGTTATTAACATAAATTTAATATTTTTTTTTGCCTTTCATTTTAGTTGTGTAGGGTGATAAACATGTCACCAACTTGTCTTTTTGTATCTGCTAGGATTTATTATATATAGTTATTTTATTAACATAAGTTTAATATTTTTTGCCTTACATTTTGGTTGGGTAGGGTGATAAACATGTCACCAAATTGTCCTTTTGTATATATTAGGGTTTATTATATATAGGTATTTTATGAACATAAGTGGAATTTTTTTTTTCTTGTATTTTGGTTGTGTATGGTGACAAACAGGTCACCAATGTTTTTTTTTTCTTTTCATCTATAAGATGATTAATATAGATAGTTATTTTATTAACATAAGTGAAATATTTGTTTTCTCTTTTATTTTTTGATTTTGGGTGGTGATAAACATGTCATCAAAGTATCTCGTTTATCTACTAGTGTTTAATACATATAGTTATTTTATTAATAGAATTGTAATATTTTTTTTTCCTTTATTTCATTTTGGGTTATTTATGGTAATAAACATATCACCAAAGTGTCTTTCTATCAATTACTGTATAATATATATAGTCGTTTAATTAACAAAAAGTGTAGATTTTTTTCTCTCTTTTCATCTTCACTATCTTTGGGTGATAAACAAGTCAGCAAATTGTCTTTTTATATTTAATAGGGTTAAATGTATGGAGTTGATTTATTAATACAAATTTAAGTTGTTGTTTTTTTTCACTCCATTTTGGGCGATTTATTGGTGATAAACAGGTCACCAAAGTGTAGCTTGTTACTTAATGTTGTGAAGAGTATATAGTAGTGTTAATGACAGAAGTTTAATATTTTTTTTTTCATTTTTACTGTTTAGGGGGATAAACATATCACCGAATTGTTCTTTTCAATTTATTAAGGTTTAATGTATATATTGTATTTATTAACATAATCTATTATGTCTTTTTCACTTTGGCCGGTTGATGCTGATAAACATTTAACGATTGTACGCCTTGGTATCTAAGAGTGTGTAAGTTAGTATGTAGGAGGTTTAGTTATCTGGTGTAGTATTAATTATATTATTTTGAGGTTTAGGGTTATACACTTGTTACTTAATTATTCCTGTGTATCTACTAGGATGCAAGTCTAGTATGTATAATGGGCTACTTTTGGTGTAGATTAACAATAGTAAGGGGGATAAACATAGCACTTAAAAATCCTCAATTACAAATCGAAGTTCATATCTATGAGTATATATTGATATAAATAATATTTAGTTTGGAATTTTATGTTTCTCTTCGTACTACATATTTTGGTAATTACTGATGCAATAATGCAGGCAGAAATTACATTAGATAGAGTAGATAACAAAAAAAAAAAAACAATTTATATAAAAATTAGTGGTAAGTGCCCACAACATTATGTTTTTTTAATCTTCCTTTATGCTTTCTGTCTCACTCTGTGAGACGGTAATGATCTAGGAGTGTGGGGGAGTGTTACTAGGTACTAAGTTATAGTATAATAATAGTAGACATACATAGAAATAAAAAAGGGGGGGGGAGAGAATGGAGAAATTTATAATATGTGAGGTTACTTAGGAATATTGTTTTTGGGCTATAGCGGTAAAATCTTTTTTTTAAATTTTGGAGGTACTCTGGGATTTTTTTTATTTATCTCTTCTTTTTTTTTCTTAAAATAAATAAAATAAATAAAAATAAAATAAAATAAATAAATAAGAAAAGAGAAAAGGTGCTTTGTAAACTATTTTGGATGAATTACTGATTTTATGCTGAATAGGTGGAGGTAGTTGAGCCACCTGTAGGTAGAATTATGACTGGAGGGGTTGGGGAGAAGATTCACGCAGAGAACATACGTTATTTTATTATTATTTTTTTTCCTTTATCATTTGGATTAAAATAACACTTTTCAAATAAATAAAAATAGGATCAATTGAAATTTAAAATATATTGCAAATCAGATAATAATAAATTGAAGTGCATGGTTTTCTTAGTCAGGGTAGAAGCTTTTGGGGCAACAAAAATAGGTGGTTTGATACAGGCCATAACGGTTTTTCTTCCCTAGGCTCTATCGTTACTGATTAACTTAAATCAAAGCTATATATATCAATACAAAAACCCTTAATGGGTTAAAAGTTTTGACGCAGCTGTTTATTTTATGGTTCTAAGAATTTTGAATATGAATTTTAAAAATAATGATATCAAATTTTGAGTGACGCCATGTTATTAATTGAAAAATGCATTTTTGTACTATTTCATTAATCATTTTATTTTTTTTTCTATTTATAATACCATGTGCAAAAGTCATTTTCAACATGAAAAGATATATACAACTTTATTCACCTATGCTTTTTTCACACACATCTCCCATAAATTCAAAATATGTGTTTTAAAAGATATGATATAAAATTTAAGTGACGCCTTTATGTGCCTTTAAAAAGTTTGTTTTAAAATTCAGGGTTTTTTTTTTCATTTTGATTTGGTAAAATATATTTACACATCTAAAAAACTGTTTTAAATTTACATTTCGTTGTTAAATATATAATTTTCATTGAATCTATACTATGCATTGGAATGCATTTATCTCAATAAACTGATTTATCATTTGTGTCACGTTATTCAAAATTGTAAGCAATATTTATGTAAATGGTTTCTTTGCTCTAAATTATCCAAACTAAGTGAAACGCATGTAAATGGATAATCTGACGCAAAGAAACCATTTACATAAATATTGCTTACAATTTTGAATAACGTGACACAAATGATAAATCAGTTTATTGAGATAAATGCATTCCAATGCATAGTATAGATTCAATGAAAATTATATATTTAACAACGAAATGTAAATTTAAAACAGTTTTTTAGATGTGTAAATATATTTTACCAAATCAAAATGAAAAAAAAAACCTGAATTTTAAAACAAACTTTTTAAAGGCACATAAAGGCGTCACTTAAATTTTATATCATATCTTTTAAAACACATATTTTGAATTTATGGGAGATGTGTGTGAAAAAAGCATAGGTGAATAAAGTTGTATATATCTTTTCATGTTGAAAATAACTTTTGCACATGGTATTATAAATAGAAAAAAAAATAAAATGATTAATGAAATAGTACAAAAATGCATTTTTCAATTAATAACATGGCGTCACTCAAAATTTGATATCATTATTTTTAAAATTCATATTCAAAATTCTTAGAACCATAAAATAAACAGCTGCGTCAAAACTTTTAACCCATTAAGGGTTTTTGTATTGATACCATTACTTTTTTTAGGTTAGTGATCATTGGATTAGTAGAATATACATTTATGAGATTTAATGCAGAATTTAAGAAGATAAAATCGAAAAATTAATGTTTTCTTTACATTTTTTGAATAAGAAATGTCTTGTATTTGTCAGATTTTAATCCGAAAACAGATGTAATTAAAACGAAAAGAAGAAGATGCTACTCTGAAGCAATTTTAACAAAAAATTTCCTTATTTATTAATCTAAATACAACTTTACTTTTAAATCTATTTCATATCCTAAGTTACCAACTTTATGACACATTTTTAATTCATTTTATTCGAAAAAATATTTAAGAATTTAATGCAGAAATTTGCGCAATCGAAAAATTTGTTCCATTATTTGGTAAAAACTTTTTCAGAAAAAAAGATTTTCCAGAAAATGTTCTTAAAGTTAGCGTTTTGAAACACATTTCTAGTCGGCGAATGTAATAATGTAATAAATTTAATTTTTCTATGTTTCTTATTTTTGAAACTTATCCTTAAAATAAATATGAGTTAATCTTTTTAAACAGACACATATGTATATAAATTAAAGATTTAAAAAAAATTACATCATATTCTGAAAATTTACATTGATATGGATACTGAAAGCAAAATTCGCAGTTTCTGATTCATAAGTATGAAACGAAAATGTTAACAAAGTAATTTCTTTAAAATTTGAAATTTATTTAAGATCTAAATGCATAAAAATTGATTATTTAGAGCTATAAATATTAGTTTGTTTCAATTTTTATTTTTTAAATTATGTATTTTAGTTCATTTTATATTTGCTTTAAAGATACAAAACAAAAAAAGAAAGACAAATATAACATTCAGAAAACAAATATAACATTCTTTATATAACATAATTAGAAACATTTGTATCCTAAACATAAAATATAAATATAAAATACCAAAAACTTGTATGTTATTAAGCATAATTATTTTAATAGATATATCATTTGGCACGGATGGGACATGCCCCATCCCTCCTGAGTCATAGTGTCCTGTACTTACCTTAGAGCAACATTAAAATAATTAATTTTTTTCAACAAGCATAGGATTTTTATATTTAACTTAACTGCTTATTTATAAAAGGCATATTGTTGAATTTACAAAATATTAAAAATAATTAAGTTAGCAACAAAAATGAGATTGAAAATGTAGATTAAACATTCGAGTAATTCTTATTTTTAGGTATTGTAAAATGGCCTTTTTAAGTCTCAAACTAATAGTTGCAACTATAAAAAGACTTATAGCAACAAGTATAAGACAATGATTATTCCATGTGGTGGAAAAGTCATAAATTAAAAATAAAACATATTTTAAGAATTATTGCAGATGTGCCATCCCTTAATACTCTTCCCTAGTCACAAATTAGCACCTCATTTCTAGATGGATCCCTATGGAAAGACGAAAAGTGAGAAAGTTGTTTTTAATTGGGGTGATGTGCAGAAGTGGAGATATCTTTTTACGGAATTCATTATTTTTGCATATTATTTTATAAGAACTTACTAAAATATTCTATTAAATTCAATTTTTAATGCCATATAATAATTGGAATCAAAAGGCTATATTTAAAAAAATAATTTTGTACTTTTCATTTATTTTTTATGTTTTTAAATCACAGCATAATGTTTTTGTATTAATGTTTATACTTGAATTATTATTATTATTAAAAAATAATTTTGCATCATTTATGTTTTAAATCATTACAAAATATGATTGTAGCATAAATATTGGAACACATATATTTCTTTTCTCACACATATATTTCTTTGAACAGAAATTATGCATTAGATTATTTCGTTTGTTAATAGAAATTGATTAAAAAAAAAAAAAAAAAAAAAAAAAAAAAACCACATATCATCTGCAACAAAATTCCTCGCTCATCCAAATCTTCGGATTATATTGCTAGAAGGCACGATACTTCTGCACTCAGTTTTCTTTTTTAAATATTTTTAAAAATTAAAATGACCATTTTTAACAGATATTTTTAAAAAATAAAATCTTTAAGGGCTCTCTCTCTCTCTCTTTTTTTAATTTATTTTTTTCAATTTAAAAAAGTGACTTATGAATAATTATTATCATTGTACAATGATTTTTAAAAATTTTAATCACTAAAATGATTTTTTAAACTAAATTAAAATTTAAAAAATACAAACTTTGTATTTGTTCATTCAAATTATTCTTTGCAATTGAAAAAAATGTTTATTCAAATTGTAAATCATGTTTGTTATTACTGTGAATGCTCAACGATTATAAAAAATATTTTTTAATTACAATGCTTTTTTTTAATTAAAGGGATTTTTCCAATTTAATTTTTAAAACTAAAATCTTTTTTTTCAAACATTTTTTTTTCTACAATTTAAATAATAGAAAAATTAAAATTTCTAACATTTCCAAATATTCCGCCATTTTGCACTTACAATCTATCGACAACAACGTGCGTACGATGCGTCAGAGGGATATTGGCAGTAAGATCGAAAATAAATTTCCCCTAGAAAAATTTTTTAAAACAAATCTCAATTCTGACAATGCATGGTTCAACTTCAGCAATGGAACCTTCTAGGAATGAAATGCAACAACGAATGACTGCAATCAAAATTAAAAACTCCCTCTCACACAGAGCTTTAGTGCTGCCATCTATTGGCTTTAAGACCTACTAAGTATTTCTTGTTTACTATCAATTCATTTGCAAAAAAAAAAAAAAAAAAAAAAAAACTATATGGAATTTCGACATAATATCTGTGGAAAAAAAGGGCTTAAACTACAATTTACAACTAAAGATTAGTTTCAACTTTTCAAATTCTTGAAAATTTAAATTTTTTTCCCAGTACATTGAATCTTAATGACATCCAATTTAGAATAGAAATTATGAAGTTTTTGGATTACGTAATAAAAAATTAAACTGTGCTGCTACTGGACATAATCATATTTTTCCCCCAACAAAACCTAAAAATAGTGTCATTTATAATGTCGCATACTTTCGCATTCATATTTTACATTATTAAAATATTTTTGAACTATACATTATTGATAAATGTGGTCCCAAAATCGATGTTTGTCAGCTAAAATTTTGTATCTGAAGATTGGTAACTTGAAGTTCTAATCTGAGTGCCGTCAGAATACAGAAATTTATGCTTCGTTAGACGCATTCATAATAAAATATTTGATTTTGTAAAGGTAAATATTCATTTCATTTTATAATTTAAAATAAATGTCCATTTTAACAATAAAAAAATATCTTACTTAAATTTAATTTTAAAGGTGAATTATTGAAATTTATTTAAAGCGAATTTTTGTTTCATTTAAATTAGTTGTAATTGTAATGTAATTTTATTTAACTTATTACAATTTTATTTTTTTAATTAAAATTTCATTTAATGGTCTCATTGACAATAAAAAATATAAAGGAATGGATAATAAAAGTCAACTTTATTTTATTAACTGACTTAAAAAAAGCTGAAAACAAAAATAAAACGTAACGCCTCGATCGGGGCAGAACTCGCGATGTTCAGTTCACAAGCCCAACGACATACCGATTGAGCAAGCAAGTATGCAGTAACGCGGAGAAAAAGATAGGTAAAGAAAAAGGAAACACGCGTATGAATACAATAAATGGTTTATCGAGCATTTGCATTGAGATTCCCATAGAAATGCAGAAAATATAGTCCAATTTTTCAAGACCAATATATAACAAACAAGAGTTTTCCTAGAAACTAGGCAAGTCTTATTCACTCTATCTTAAAGAGATTCATATTATATATAAGTTTTAATAAAATCTCCCAGGCAGTTTTCTAGATCTCATTATCAGGAACAAACACCATCGATTTCGGTTTAAAAATGGGTATTGAGATCTTAAAAGATAAAGCACGTAGAAATGTAAAAAATTCAAAATAGAATTAGACGGCAGATATAAGACTCTTTTTAAAAAATCAGAACAATGTGAGCTATATTTGCTGAGTTATTAAAAGGCGGCTTTTCGCATTTTCTTTGATCTGAAACTAGCTGTATATATGTTCCGCCATTCGACAATTCTACGATACGATTTTAGGCTTAAGGCTGCAGTAGTTTTTACAAGCTGCAGAAGCACGTTAATTTTTCAACAGTAAACATCTTCAATGTTGACTGTAGCTGACACAGCACACTTGCTTGAATTTTGTACCGTACTGAGTTTTAAATCGATCAAGACATTTGAAATCTAGCAATCCCATTTTTGCTGTGATTTCAGAAGCTTTTTCTTGTATTAACAAACCGCTCATTGGGATATTCGTAAAACGTGCTTGAACAAACCACTCGTGAAAGGACTTTTCCATGTCCTCATACTTGGCGGTTTCTATTTTCTTGTTCTTTGTTCTTCCAACGACAGCTTGGTTAACAACGGCATTCCTATTCTATAACAAAGTCCTCAAAGTTGACTCATGTAATATGCCTTTTTTTGGCGAACTTCGCAGACTTTTTTAAGACAGCTTGGGTACCGTATTGTTTTATAATTTGTAACATCTCAGTGATGAAGAGAACCTATCGTTTAATATGTTTAGCTCCTTCCGCCATAGTTTAGACTAGATTATAGAAGCATAGATAGATATCGTAGATTAGATAATACTGGGAGCGACAAGCGACTCTCTTCTTTTAAAAATATCACAGCACTGATGAAACAGCGATTGGAAAGACTCACGTGATTAATCTGCGATTGTAGTGCATGTTTCAATAATCGGTTCTACCGCTCTAATTTAGGAGAGGGGGGAAGAATCACATCATTTCTTAATTATGGGGAAAAGTTCTTTTCATTTTTGTTTTTTATAAAAACTAGCTGATTCGCGCAGCCTGCGCCCGCGATGAATAAACCTTAAACGAACTTCAAATTTGTATGACTTTATAAATTTAGTTCCCTTTTTGTCTATATTTATATGTTTAAATGACAAAAATCGCAAGAAAAGTATTGAATTGAAGGTATATGCTTTGCGTAATTTCATTTTTTGATCCTATGTGTACAGAAAGCGAGCGAAACCATGGCAAAACACTCAGGTTTTTACTGATTTCAAAAAGTTTTGTATCAATAAATTTTTAACGTACATATTCTTAACTAGCGTCTCTGATATGCCGAAATGCATAAGTTAAAAATCTCTAAATGCTGTATTTTTTAAAAATTTGAATTTCCATTAAAATTTTATAGTGTGGTTTTATATACCATAGGCGTAACTAGCGGGGGGGCCGGGTGGGCCGGGTGGGCCGGGCCCACCCCAGACAACCCAGTGCCCCCCCCTAGAATTTTAAACTGTTGTGGTAATGTTAGAAGGTAAAAATTTTATTTTTTCGAGAGATTACACATGTCTCAAAGTGGGACACTAAACTTTTTTTTTTTTCATTTGTTTTAAGTCTATATTTTTCAGATTTAGTCTCTTTTCTCGCTTTTTTACAATTATTTCTTACTCATCGATCGCCCCCAACAGCACATGGTAACAGCATCAGCTGTTAAAGAAAACCTTTCACTCCTTTTGAAAGAGGACGGAATTCATTTGTACTATTGGAAATCAGCCACAGGCTAAAAGGAATGGTCATTTTCTGTCACTGTCTCGGGTTTTTCAATACTGCACCATTGGGGTCTTAATTAGTTACATCTGTTTCTTGTTCTTTTTTTAGAAACGGGGCTGAACACTCAAATACCAGGAAAAACACATGCTCGCATGCTCTGAAGGGCAAATTTAATTCCTCAAACATTCTGTTGGTTGCTGTAGTGCTAAGGTATTTTTTTCTTTTATTGTGCGTTTCGCTATGACTGATATTAAATCCTCTTCAGAGAAGAAAATTATGAAAAAGGTGGATGTATGAGATCATTTTTTAAAATCTTCAATTTCCTTCAAGCACTCACTAAATCCAGGTATGTTTGGAAAATATAGTATAATTCATTTATATTTATGTTTCTGGAAAGATATTAACTTAAACGTTACAATTTTCGTATATTATCCTTTTGTTAAGTTTGTTCTCAAATCCAAAGGGGCTACTTTCAAACAATTTTTAGGTGCGTTCGTAATTATGTAAATACGTAAACCACATATAGCTGTCCTTCAGTCTGTTTGTCCGTCCGTCCATCCGTCCGCATATAACAACGCAGAAATTACCCAACCCAATCGTTTGAAATTTAAAATGTATAATTATTACATAATTTTGTCGTGTCATTTCAAATTTTATGAAAATCCGATGCATAGATCAATTACAGGGACAATCAAAAGTATTCCGTGACATTACGGTCACCGGGGAAAAAAGTTTCAAATGCATTTTAATCGTTTGAAATTTAAAAAATATAATTATTGCATAATTTTGTCGAGTCATTTCAAATTTTATGAAAATCGGATGGATAGATTAATTACAGGTACAATCAAAAGTATTTCGTTACATTACAGTCAATGGGGGGAAGTTTCGAATGCATTTTAATGATGTTACACTCATTCGAACATAATAAAATTTATATGCATCTATGAAGTACATATTATAATATACATTTTGCATAATCTGTGGTGCAAAGAACATCTGTTATTGATTTACAAGGCCAGACAAAAGTATTCTATTACATAATGGTATAGGGAGAACATTGTTTGGTGCGCATTTTAATTGTAATTAACTATTTAAAATTTTATGAGATTGATATATATTGCTGAAGAATGTTACAAGTTATTTTCTGTATAAAAGAAAGCAGATAGTATTTACAGGGACACACAAAAGATTTTTCTACTATACCGTATCCGAAATACTGTGTACTATTACATGAAGATCTAAATAATTTTAAGTGCGTCCGTAATTATATAAATAACTAGCACTTATATTCGTCGTTCAGTCTGTTAGTCCGTCTGTCCATCAGTCTTTACAATTTATGCTACAAAAAATATTTATTATTAATTTACACGGCCACTCAAAAATATTCCTCTACATAATGATATACGAGGCTTTATTATAATATATATGTTTTAATTATATTCAACAATTTCACTTTTATGAATATGGTATACGTTGCTGAGGTCTAATAAAAGTTGTATGTCCATGTATATTTAAAGGAGCACAAATGAAAAAAAAACAGATTTCGACCACTATTCACTATAGTATATCCGAAGTACTGTCTACTATAAGAGCAAGATCTGAATATTTTTAAAACTTCGTTATCGTACGAACGCACCTCATTTGCTACGCTTCACGTGCAGTTTCCAACTTGTTTTATTAAATCTTATTTTAAAAACCCACGACATAGGCAAGTGGGTAAACGAAAAAAAAGTTACCGGAAAAAAGTGACATAAACACCAAAAGCGGAAAAAAGTGACTCGGAAAAAAAGTTACAGGAAAAAAAAAAGGGACAAAGAAAAAAATTACCTGAAAAAAAAGTGACAACGAATTGATTTTGGGGATTCATTGGTTAAGTATATGGGGGATCGGGGGAGGGGATGCTCTTAATTTAGGTAAATGTGTTTTTCATGCTGAATTAACTGTTTTGGTTCAATTTTTGAACATATGATTACCACCCCCCACCCCATCCTCCCTAAATTAGATAAACGGGTTTTTATGCAGAATTATACATGTGTCTTTTTTTGGATATAGGTTCTTTCTGATAAGGATTATACACAGTATATAATGCCTGAAGAGTTTTGGGAGTTTAATTTAGGTAAACGTGGTTTTTCATGCTGAATTACCTGTTTTGGTTCAATTTTTGGACATATGATTACCCCCCCCCCAACCCCATCCGCCCTAAATTAGATAAACGGGTTTTTATGCAGAATTATACAACGTGTGTCTTTTTTTGGATATAGGTCCTTTCTGATAAGGATTATACACAGTATATAATGCCTGAAGAGTTTTGGGAGTTTAATGAAAAAAGGAGACAGGGGAAACCTCTCTTAAATTAAATTAATAGTTTTTTACGCAGAATTATCCGATCTGCTTGGAATTTTGGACATTGGTTCATTATGATAAGATGTATCTCTGATTATTTATGGGGTTCTATTGCTTATTATAAAAGGGTCACGGGTAATTATCTCCCTTCAAATTAGATAAATCGGGTTTCAGCCAGAATTATCTGATGTATTTAAAATTTTAAATATAGGTTCTTTCTCATAAGGTAAATCCCTGAATAGTTTTAAGGGTTTAATGACTAAGTACAAAGGGGGGGGGGGGATCCCTCTTAAGTTAAATAAATGCAGAGTTGCCAACCTCCAGCTTTTTTTTAAACGTGAAAACGTACTTTGAACCAGAAAATTTATTTAATTAAACGTGTCTAGTATGAACTCAGAGGGTCATTTAAAGTCTACTTATTTTCGTTGTCTCAATAATATTCTGGTTAGAAGTATAATTGTTTGATTTTTAAAAAGCCGGAGATTGGCATGTCTGTAAATGCCTTTTTACGCAGAATTATCCGATTTACCTCGAATTTTAGGCATAGGTTTATAATGATAAGACGTATTTCTGATTAGTTATGGGGGTTCTTTTGCTTATTAAAAAGAGGGGGGCAAGCAATTATTCCCCCCAAATTAGATAAATCGGTTTTTATTTAGACTTATCCGATGTATTTCAAATTTTAAATATAGGTTCTTTCTGATAAGGTGAATTCCTCAATAGTTTCAAGGATTTAATGGCTAAATATAAAGGGAGAAACAGAGGATATCCCCCCTTAAATAAATGGCTTTTTACGCAGAATTATCCGATTTGCTTCAAATTTTGGATCTACGTTCATTATGAAAAGGCGTATTCCTGATTAGCTATGAGATTCTTTTGCTAAGTATAGATGGGGGAACGGGCGATTATTGAAAGAAGCTTGCTTTCCCTATTTGACGGAGGGGGATGTCCGATATATATCGCGGGCGGTTAGTCTCTTAGGAAATTTGACGATCAGGGGATTTCTCGGTAAAGGTTTGGCGCAAAAATTCCCAAGTAAAATAAAAAAGCGAGTTGATTGCAACTGAACGCAAATAACAAATAAAAAGAAATTTTCTTTATTTTTTAATTTAATGATTGAAAACAATTATGCCAGAAAACATAACACATTTTACCCTTTTCCTTATAATTATTAATTACAATTTCATTTTGCATTTAAAACTAGTTCATTTATTTATTTTTTTACTTGTGAAAAAAAAATAATATGCTGAATCATTTGTTGTAACTGTCATTTTAATTTACACCGAATGTTTATCATTTAAAACTGGATTTTTACTAATTAATGTCCCATATTACACATCACAAAATATAATATAAAACATTTAAAAAATATATGTTAAAAAATTTGAATGTACAAACTATGTTGCATGTCACGAACGAATGAACTAGTGAATTCATTAATTTGTAGTAATAATAACAGTTTTTTATTACTAGCTTATGTTAGTAATTAGAAAGTTAATTGTTTAAAAATCTGTAGTTCTTGATAGATCTTCAGTGTTTGAACGCTTAAAAAAATTAAAAAACAAATTTAAATTAAAAAAGAAAAAAAAAAGAGATTTTAATAAAAACAGGATTTTTTTTTCTTTGTTAGGATATTTATAGAATACTGAAAAATGCTATCCAGAAACATAAACCATAGTTTTAAATGCAAACAGCTATTGAGGATATATAAACAAACCCTTAAAACTATTCAGGGATTCATTTTATGAGAAAGAACCTATATCCAAAATTTGAAATACATCAGATAATTGTGCATAAAAAACAATTTATCTAATTTAAGGGGGGAATAATCGCCCGTCCTCTCACCTTTTAATTAGCAAAAGAACCCCATAACTAATCAGGGATACCCCTTATCATAATGAACCTACATTCAAATTTTTAAGCAAATCGGATAATTCTGCGTAAAAAGCCATTTATTTAATTTAAGAGAGGTTATCCTTCGTTCCCCCTCTATACTTTACCATTAAACTCCCAAAATTTTTCAGGCATTATATACTGCGACGATGTATTGACAACTTTAATCTGGGCAGAAGATATATAGCGAAGTCCCATAGTGAAAAGGTATACAGGGATGAAAGTATCTTCATTCAAAAGCTGAGAAGAATAGCTGCAATTGACTTCAAGGAACATGTCTAAAAAATGATTTCACTGGTCTAGTGGCAATGAGCTGAGGGATGGAATTATTGAGCGTAGAGAGGGAAGGAAGGTAGTTGGAAGAGAGACGTGTGCTGGTAATGCACTAGAGAATACATAAATGTAAGGTGGCTTAGACGTGCTAAGCGACGTACTAATATTGGAGTGTGGCTCCTAAGTAGTTGCATTGCCGCTTTATTTATTTTTTTTATTAATTGATCTGTAGTTCTAATAAAGAACTTGAGGAACTAAAAATGTGTTATTGATGAACTTAACAAATAAACCAACTGAATAAAGAGAAACTGAGAACACGACACCACAATACTATATATAAGCCTTATCAGAAAGAATCTATATCCAAAATTTGACACACGTCTGATAATTCTGCTTAAAAACCCATTCATCTTATTTAAAACAGAGGGTAATCGTCCATTCCCAACACTAATCAAACAAGCGCCTTTTCAGTATGAACGTATATCCAAAAATTGAACCAAAGCAGTTAATTTAGCATGAAAAACCCATTTACTTAAATTAAGAACCGACCCCCGACCCCCCTTTCATACTTAACCAATAAATCCCCAAAATCAATTTCTTGTCACTCTTTTTTTTCCGGTAGCTTTTAGGTAGCTTTCATTACAAAAAGTAAAAAGCTACCTATTGCAGCCGTCCGGTGGAAAGCACTTCCGGAAAATTTTGGTATATTTTCACCGATCATGACCCCCAGACCCCAAAACCACCCTCCGTTCAAATGTTGACATATACACTATATTGCCATTGATTATGGGACACTTGCGATTTTAGACATTTTACTAAATATTTAGAAAAATACATTAGGAATCATCTCGAAACTCTTAGTGTATAAATATAATAGTTTACGTCATACATCTCCGTGGAGATTTTTTACCGAAACTCCATAGGGGACCGTCAACAAATTAAAAAATAATGAATATCTTTTGAATAACCCTGTCAAAACTAATGTAGCAAAAGCGCTCAAACTCTAGATTATGATTGAATGCCTTATTGTAATACGCCTTGTTCATTTTTATGCAAATAGCATGCATACTCGCAGAGTAATTAAGGTTTTTATAAAAATGGTCCCAAATTTTTCCAAGTTTTTCCCTTATAATTTTCAGAGTTCTTAATATAAAATAATATTTTTTTCAGAAAATATGACAAACAACATTGCACACAGTACCCTGTAATCAGAATTAAAAAATAATAAAAATTGTATGAAAAATGATTAGGTTTACTAAATAATTTTTTACTGCGCATGCGTCAAAGATATAAAAATTTCATTTGCATATTATGTTAGCTAAATGTATAGAACAACTTTTGTGAAAATCACAAAATCCTAATTTGAAAATTCTGAAAATAATCGTCAATTGAATAAGTTGAAAATCCGTTATTCTCAAAATGAAGCAAAAACAAGAGGGGTTGTATCCATATATTCATTGATTAGTGTCAATATAGAATACACATTACGGGATGTTACGACTACTTTTGGATAAAATCCCTCATTTTTTTGCTTCATTTTGGAAACAACGGATTTTGTCCTTTTTCTATAGACGATTACTTTCAGAATTTTCAAGCTATAATTTTGAGACTTTTACAAAAGTTGCTCTATACATTGAGCTAACATAATATGCAAATGAAATTTTGATATCTTTGACGCATGCGCAGTAAAAAATTATTTAGTAAACCTACTCATTTTTCATACAATTTTTATTATTTTTTAATTCTGATTACAGGGTACTGTGTGCAATGTTGTTTGTCATATTTTCTGAAAAAAATATTATTTTATATTAAGAACTCTGAAAATTATAAGGGAAAAACTTAGAAAAATTTGGGGCCATTTTTATAAAAACCTTAATTCCTCTGCGAGTATGCATGCCATTTGCATAAAAATGAACACAGTGTATTACAATAAGGCATTCAATCATAATCTAGAGTTTGAGCGCTTTTGCTACATTAGTTTTGACAGGGTTATTCAAAAGATATTCATTATTTTTTAATTTGTTGACGGTCCCCTATGGAGTTTCGGTAAAAAATCTTCACGGAGATGTATGACGTATACTATTATATTTATACACTAAGAGTTTCGAGATGATTCCTAATGTATTTTTCTAGATATTTAGTAAAATGTCTAAAATCGCAAGTGTCCCATAATCAATGGCAATATAGTGTATATATATATATATATAACCATATACAGGGTGTTTCGCTACCAGACCGACAAACTTTGTGGGATGATAGTAGACACGAAGACAAACATTATTAAATAGGGAACCATGGGGCGCAGATGACTTCTGTAGGAGCTAGGGGCCATTAAAATTAAAGGTCCAAAATTTCAAACGATGATAAAAAACCAAAAAAAAGGATCGATTCGTTTGCGGTTTTCACTAAAATTATTCTTTAAATCACGATTTTTTTAGAATTTTTTTTTTTAAGTTACGTTCAAAAATTGTCGATAGAGGGCGCTTTAGACTTTAGAGTAACGAACAACTACTTTTTACCGTTATTTTGTGCATGCGGTTAAAATTATTATAAAGTTTAGACTTTAACTTAAATTTTAAGCCCATAATCGGAAACATTGGGATCGGTTAACTAACGAAAATTTAACTGTGAACAGAGGGGGGAATTTTAAACGCTCATAAATATTGGACAAACAAAGCAATTTTGTTGCGGTTTGCATGTAAGTCATTCCCTTGGTAAGTATTTTATTCAAAATGACGTACAGCATTGGTGTCTTCATTTTTTGATAGAGGGCGCTTTCGACACATCTCCTAAATTTCAATGGCATTACTCCTTGGTGTTTAACTACCAGACAAACATACTAACAGGAAGTGTTAGGGATGCAAAGCGACTCAGAATCATATAGGAATGTAACGTTGAAAATGCTTTTATAGCGAGTTGTGGTTAAAAGAAGCAGAGAAAAAAGCAACAGAAACAGGTGGTGAAACAGCAACACGAAATGTGGAAGAAAACAATTTAGTTAAGAGTTTTACTACAAAAGGTGTCCGAAATTACGACCAGAAGTAGTCGGGCATGCTTGACAGCAGCGATGAATGCAATTTCCTCTCACTTTGAAAAATTCCTGGCATCTCAGATAGCTTTTTTGCAGCTACAGAAATTCGAGCTGAGAGGTCTTCCACTGACAGTACGGGAGTCTCATACATTCAACTTTTCATTTGACCCCAGCAGAAGAAGTCTTACAGATTCAGATTCAGATTGAGCCAAGAGGGGGGGGGGGAGGCTAGCAATTGGTTTGAGCTCAACTAGCCCCACCCAACAACGTTCATTTAAAAAATACAGAAAAATTATACACTAATAAATTAAAGGTAGGTTTAAAAAAAGTAATTGTTATAATGAAGTAGGTGCGACGATCTGGCATGCCCACGAACCGGGCCACCACTACCTATCCACCGCTGTCCATACGTTACAATGGGAAGTCTGCGAACATCATTGGTAAAATGTGGAGGAGCTCTATCGTGCTATAGAGTGGTGCAACGAAAGAGGAACATGTGCTTTTATCAGAAGTTCCGACAGAACGTGTTGTAGAATTATCAAGTTGCTTTTTTCTTTGCTTCTTTTAACCCCAACTCGTAAAAAAGGCATTTTCGACGTTACATTATAATATGATTCCGAGTCATCTTTGCATCCCTAATACTTCCTGGAAGTATCTTGGTCTGGTAATAAAACATACAGGAGTAATGCCATTGAAATTTCGGAGATGTGTCGAAAGTGCCCTCTATCAAAAAATGGGGACACCAATGCTCTACGTCATTTTGAATAAAATAATTACCAAGGGAATGACTTACACGCAAACCGCAATAAAATCGATTTGTTTGTCCAATATTTATGAGCGTTTAAAATTTCCCCCTCTGTTCACAGTTACATTTTCGCTAGTTAAACGATCCCAATGTTTCCGATTATGGGCTTAAAATTTAAGTTAAAGTCTAAACTTTAGAATAATTTCAACCGCATGCACAAAATAACGGTAAAAAGTAGTTGTTCGTTACTCTAAAGTCTAAAGCGCCCTCTATCGACAATTTTTGAACGTAACTTTTAAAAAAATTTTCTAAAAAGATCGTGATATTAAGAATAATTTTAGTGAAAACCGCAAACGAATCGACCCTTTTTTCCGTTTTTTATCATCGTTTGAAATTTTGGACCTTAACTTTTAATGGCCCCTAGCTCCTACAGAAGACGTTTGCGCCCAATGGTTTCCTATTTAATAATGTTTGTCTTCGTGTCTACTATCATCCCTCAAAGTTTGTCGGTCTGGTAACGAAACACCCTGTATATATATATATATATATATCTGATTTTTGTCATACGATAACTAACGTATTTATGAACCGATTTGAATGAAACTTGGTATGTACATAGTAAATACAAATTTCTCGACCGAGTTCGTTGGCCAGCATCATCCGCCATTTTGTTTCAAAATGGCGACCATTTTAAATTTTTAAAAAAATTTAAATTTAAAATTAAATGCGAAAAAATTAAAAATTGAAAAATATTTTTCTTTTGCGTGTTAGAACTTAAAACAACAATTCCAGAACACTTTTTATTTTTTCTATATCTTAAAAAATGATTGAGTTATAGCACTTTGAATTTTTCTTACGGCTGACATTTTGAAACGATCTGATTTTTGTCACGTGATAACACGCGTATTTATGAAGGGACTTGAAAGAAATTTGGTATGTACATAGTACATAAAAAAGTCTCGACCGAGTTCGTTGTCCAGCATCATCCACCATTTTGTTTCGAAATAGCGGCCATTTTAAATTTTTAAAAATTTTTATAATTTTAAATTGAATGCAAAAAAAATTAAAAGTTGAAAAATATTTTTCTTTTACATGTTAGAACTTAAAACAACGATTCCAGAACACTTTTTATTTTGTCTATATCTTAAAAAATGATTGAGTTATAGCACTTTGAATTTTTCTTATGGCTGACATTTTGAAACGATCTGATTTTTGTCACGTGATAACACGCGTATTTATGAATCGATTTGGATGTAACTTGGTGTGTACATAGTATATACTGAGGCCTGAATCGAGTTCGATACTCAGTTCCATTCGCCATCTTATTTCAAAATGGCGGCCATTTAAATTTTTTATAAATTTTAAAATTTAAAATTAGGTACAAGAAAGTGAGAAATTGAAAAAGATTTTTCTTTTAGGCATTTGACCTTGAAACAAAGATTCCAGAGCATTTTTTGTTTCGTTTGTATTTTTAAAAATGGCTGAGTTATCGCATATATATATTAATCGATTTCAATATGAGTGTGCATGTGCACCTGAATTAAGATTTCGACCAAGCTCATAATCAGGTTCTACTCATTTGAGCTTAGTATTTTTGAATAAATAAATATATAAGTATATGAAAGCTACCTCTTCCTCCCGGCACTGCCGAAAGGACTATTTTTCCTTGTCCCTTTTTCCGGTAACATTTTTCCCGTGTCACTTTTACTTGCCCATCATACGTAGTATAGGGTAAATCTTGCAATCGTTTTGAAAATCGAAAAATTATTTTTGACGGATTTACACGTTTTAGATAGTGGAGATTCCGAAAAACATATTTTTAGAAAAAAAAAATTGCCGTCCGTCTGTCTTTCTGTAAACGCTCTATCTCCCGAACAAATTGAGATAGACTTGAAATTTTGTATGTAGATAGTATGTAAGAATGGGACGAAGCCTATTTAATATCAGCAACCTCGATTATCCGGAACTATTTTTTTCGGACCCTCGAAAAATTCGTTCTGATGAAAGGTATATAGAAATTTTCGAATTTTTTTGTTTTAAGGAATGGACGTAAAAGGCAATAAATAACACACATTTTGCATATAGAACGAAGTCGATCGGATTATTAGTTGCCAAGACATTTGTAATCCGATTTTCCACATTCTTCGATTTTTCATGACCCTGTATTTCATTTAAATTTCAATTCAGAGGTATATTTTAATTGGAAATGAGACGCTTAATCCGATACAGTTAATTGTTAGTTAATAGAATTATTATTTTTGGAGTTATAAGGATGTTTCTTTTACGCAGTTCGGTACTACTTGAGTAGTTTGGCGTTTTATATAATTTGTCGAAATTGGTACATCAGCAGTTCTTTAATAAAGCATTACTATGTACATTAACAATATTTAAATTTTGTTTATGAATTGCAATGCATTGTATAAATAGTTTTCACATGTTTTATTTTCATATACATATCCATGATGGGTAAGTATTACGGTGGCCCCCAACGACTAGTTTTAGTTTAGGTCATTTTTTCCGCTAACTTTTCTCCTAGATTCAGGATTAAAAAGCTATGTAAGTAAGAAATGTTCTTCATTCTTTGATAAAATTTTTCAGAAGACGATTCTCACAGTGGATGATTTGAAACGAATTTACGACGTGGTAGTTACAAAAAGGAGGAAAAATGGTTGTCATGCGATCAAAATTGCTTATAACTCATTAACTAGTTTATTTATTTATTTTAAAAAATGGCGACTCTGTTGTTTATCAGCAACTCTATCTCCCCCTCCCCCCAGAGTCGAATTTTTTCTGCTTTTTTTCTCTCTCTCTCCCAGCCACTGTTTTGAATCGAAAATTTGATGTATAAAGCCACTATCAGATTCACCAACATTTCGAAAGATGTTTGAGCCAACACTTGATTTCCTCCAACTTTTCGCGAAATATCCTCCCAACACCCAGTGTGATAGCAAACAGCAATGTCCCACAACTTTTATTTGCAGTTCCAGAAAAATCTCCGCTAGCCGAGACTTTTCATCGAACATCGAGCATTTCAACGATAAGCGATTGATAGGAATAGGCGATAAATATTAACGGCTGGTATTATTAGTACTGCTTTTCCTCCGATTTCTTTTTTTTTTTTTTTTTTTTTTTTTTTTTCCAAGGCAATTGTAATCTTTTTCTCTCTTTGAACGGAAAAAATTTGGGTTTAAAATCGGCTGAAAAGTTTGTTGCTCGTAAAGTTTGTGAATCTTATAGTCTCTAAAGACAGAAGAAAGTTTCATCCAATTAGTTTTTTTGATAGATTACACGTTTTCAGGAATGTATTAACAAGTAAGCTTTCCTTTGAGTATTATCAGTTCTAAGAAAACTATTTTTAGTTTCTTCTATCTTTAAGGAAGAAAATATTGGATTCGTGAAAATTTTCGAAATCCGGTTATTGACGGATTTATCCGTTTTAGGGATCAGAGATCCCTAGTTTTTAGTAAGAACAAGTTTTTACAAAATATTTCTCTGTGTATATGTGAATCTGCGACTCTGTCTATATGTGATATAAATTTTGTGGACGGTCTATCTCAAGAACTAATGCACGGAATGTAATAAAAATTTATATTCAGTTAGTCCCTAATACAAATTGATACTGATTAGTTTTTGTTGCAAATCACTCAACAGATGGCGCTTCTTTTTGCGCTGCTTTTTTTTACGATTAACGCAACAGCTATATCTGAAGAACTAAGGCACGGATATCAACCAAACTTCAGATTCAGTCAGTACTTAACATGAATTGATATTGTATTCGTTTCTGTGTATATCGCTCAACAGATGGCGCTGGTATGCTGCATTTTTCCCGATTTTTGCAATAGCTCTATTTCAAGAATTATCGCACGGAATTTAATTAAAAATTATAATCAAGTAGTTCTTGATATAGACTGATAGTGATTAGTTTTTGATGCAAATCTCTCGACAGGGGCGCTACTATGGTGCATTTTTTACGATTTACGCAACAGCTATATATCTATAACTAATACAAGGATTTCTTTTAAACTTCAGATTCAGTTAGTTCTCAACATGAATCGATGTTGTTTGCATTTTGGTGTAAATTGCTCACCAGGTGGCACTGCTGTGTTGCATTTATCTTGTTTTGCGCAATAGCTCTATCTCAGGTTCTCAGGTGCACGAATTTTCATCAAACTTTAGATTCAGTAAATCCGTGAAATGAACTAGTTTTCTTCATGTTTTGTTGTCAATCTCCTAATATGTGGCGCTGCAATGCTGAATTTTTCACAATTCCTGCGATAGCGCTATATCAAGAACTAATCAGCGAACTTCACCAAACTTCAGACTCAGGTATATCTTGATAAATATTGTTGCTGTTTATGGTTTGGTATAAATCGCCCAACAGGCGGGGCTTTTATGTTGCATTTTTTCACATTTCCGCAATAGTCTTATTTTAAGAACTAATGCAAGGAATTTCATGTCTTTAAAATCTTCACAATGATCATAAATTGCTATTTAATTTTGGCACTGAGGTAGCAAATTTTGACGCATTAAGGATGTATTCGAAAAAATGTTTTTTCTCGCTCAGCAGCTCGAAATTTTCCTATACATTTTCAGATTCATTTTTAAAAATAAAAACATGAAACTTGCTATGAGATAATTTTTGAAGACATGTTATAAGATGCCCTATGACTTCATTTTTCACTGAATTCATTAGAATTTGATTTATCGACAATTATTTTCTCAGCATGACCCTTTGTTTCGTTCCCAGATCTCCCGCTTTGGAAAATTCAGTTCAAAAGGCGAACTTTGACTGCGTTTTTTGTAATATTTTTTGAATTTATCAAAAATTCGCAGTCATGGACCTAATATAGTTTCTAAATAAGAGAATTTCCCAGTTTGGTGCGATTGAGAGCAAAAGTGAATCTTAAAATAAATCAGAAAAAGAAAGTTTTGGGATTGCCACATCCGACTAGTTACTAATACTATTATTGTTTGGAAATTATCAAACATTTTACTAAAAAACAACATTGTTACACTATTATTGTTTTCCAAACAATAATATTTTTTACAATTATTGTTTAAAAATTATCAAATAGATGGGGCCGTGGCCCCCCCTAGAAAAATTCTCTAGTTACGCCTATGTCTCCATATGAAAACAGTTGTTTTTCAAAGCAGCTTTAACTTTTTCACAATGCTAGCCTCGTCTCGCTTATGAGATTTCATATGGACAGTTTTGAATGAACAGTTTTATGCTAGCCTCGGATCAGGGTCCGTATCTAGTAAGTGTGTAGTTTTGAGGGGAAAAAATGCTAAAATTAATTAGGTTTAAATAATTGTTGTATAAAATGCTTGGGAAAATACTTCTTCTAAAAACTAGTATGTTTAAAACTAAGCACATTCGCGTATTAAACGTAGGTTTTTCTTTCCAGGGATAGATAAAATTTCGCATATTAAACGGGTTCGCGTATTAACCATTCGTGTATTAAAAGGGGTTTTTTATATGCGTAAGATGGGAGTATTTCAAGGGACCAAAGAAAATTCGCGTATTAAGCGGTTTCGCGTATTAAGCGGGGCGCGTATTAACGGGGTTTGGCTGTATTTAATTATACATTATTGATTATTACCTTGACCTTTCCTTTTAGTATTTTAATCATCTTAAAAAATATCTAAATTTTTATTATTTTAGTTTATTACTTTTTTTAATAATTAAGTATATTGTATGCATTCATTATACTTTTGATTTCATTATTAATTACATTCAAATTATTTTTTTTAAATGTAAATAAAGCAATGACCAGAAATCCACAAAATTCTAAAATCCGCAAAACATCCGGTCCCAAGCTGTGCGGATTTGAGGGAGTCTACTGTATATTTATCAACCGACAGATCAAATGCAGGGCTGTTCAAAAACATTGGAAGAGATATTTGTCTACGGACAGTAACACCTTATTTCTCTGGATAAGGATGCATTGAAAAGTGTTTCATAATCTATGCTTAATGCATGATTTTTCTTACTTGTTTCTGCATTCAAGGACTATTATTATTATTATTATTATTATAAATTCTTATCGAAAATAAACAATTTAAAAGAGGTTTGCAGCAGTCAACGACTATCTGAGAATAATAAAGGGCGATGTCAGTTCAGAACCTGAAAAAGTTGTTCAACTCCTTGAGGGGCGGTGAAACATATTTTATCTCCCTTATTTAAACAAGGTTGCACCACAAACTTTTAACGAAATTTTATGCTTTTAAGGGTGTATTCGATAAACCGCTTTTCCATCTTCAACAGCTCGAAATTTTCCGATACAATTTCAGACACATTTTTAAAAGTAGAAACATGAAACTTGCTGAGGGGTTTTTTGAAGAGACGTATAAGATGCAGTTTGATGTCATTTTACGATCAATTCATTAGAATTTGATTTATAAACAGTTATCGTCTCAGTATGTCCCTTTTTTTCGTTCCCAGATATCTCTTTTCGGTTCAAAATGCCATTTTTGACTGCTTTTTTTTTGCAATGTTTTCTGCTTTTATCAAAGAATCGACAATCACGGCACCTTCTGTACATTCTAAATAAGACAATTTTGAGTTTCATGCATTTGAGAGCAAACATGAATTTAAAAATAAATCGGAAAAGAAGCAGTTTAAATCGAAATACACCCTTAACTTTGGGGGCGAAATGTTGAAATTTACCTTTTCCTTCTTTTAAAATAAAATATGCTTTAAAAAAAAAAATAGTAACCGACTTAAAAAAGAAAAAAAATACCAAGCTTGGCGACAACTTGGCACTAACGCATGTGAATGCATAGTTTTAATATGGTTATGACTTGAAAACATTGCAACAATGAAAGATGATTTGCGACAAATCATTATTATTTTTCTTTTATCAAATCCACATTTTGTTATTTAAAAAACATTCTAGTCACCAGAATTTAATTAAATTAAAAGATGTAGTATCGGTGTAAGAGTTATAGCCTGAAATTTTATTTGTTTATTGTACACACACATCTGACTTGTGTGCTCGACATGAAAGCCTGCGATTACCAGAAAAATGAACGTTTCTAATTGGATGACTGCTTCAAAAAGAGTTGGAATTTTCATGTTTTTATTTTTAAAAAGTTCTAATCGCAAGTATTTAATAAAATTGAAATGGGACCATGTGGGCATCTTACACTTTCAAACAAAAAAAAGAATTATTAAAATCGGTTCATATTTACGGAAGTTATGAGTGAACAACAAATACATCCAGGTCGAAATCATAACCTCCTCCTTGAAGTCGGTTAGTAAAATTTATGGATTATTCTAATGATAATGCAATATTTAAGGGACATGAGGGACATTGTTGCTTGTCCCTCAAGGGATTTAAAACATATTAATAATGCCTTTTAATATAATTTGCTGAAATTGCTTTATCAGAAATTACTCGTTAGAGAAAAACAAATTTTAGAAATATCACGCTAGCAATATTAATGTACGGAATCTTCACAATATATTTTTACATCTTTACTCCACCTTAGCTGGCTTTTATATTTAAACAACGGCCATCGTTATTATAATACGTATGCATCAGAATAATTTTTAAAAAGTACTGAAAATCTAGCTGTACAAAGTACGCGGACAACTGTCTTTGCCGAAATATTTGAATACAGATGTAAATTGTGTTAATATTATTTAAGAAAATTATCTAATTTTTGAATATTACAAAAAGCCTTTTTTCTTAAAAATCATTGCATTGTATTTTATGAATTTAAAATAGCTTTTAAGGATATCAAAGAATTACCAATCGGTAGTTATTTACAAGTTTTTTCAGTGAAAAATTGTGTATAAAAGGATAATGATATATATTCTTAAGAAGTTAAAACATATCCATATTTCATTCTGTAAAAGCAATGTTTTTGTTAAATTTTTACACATATTTGTGCGTGTTAAATATTTCTTATGATTGGTCATGGTATATACTCCCATTTAGCTTCATACTGTGAGATTAGTATTACACGTAATTATTTAATAAATATATAAAAGAAAAAGGAAAAGATAAATAGATTTAGGGCGGAGCTAAACATTATTTCGATTTCCTCCCAATAAATCTTGCATTTTTTTATTTATGTATTTTTACCAATATATCTGGATAAATGCATGTGGAAAAAATCACTTATGTTCTCACTTTTTTCTGAATATTTTTATATTCCCATTGCAAGCACAATGGCGGATCTAGGGGGGGGGGGGGGGCGATGGGTCGATCGCCCCCCCCCCTTGAGCCCAGTAAAGGGTCTGAAAAAGATGCCCGCACGGGCCGCGCCGGTCTCGAGTTTAAGTCCGAGTTTAAGCGCCGGGGCCGCGCCATTTTTAAGTCACGGAACTGGGTCAAGTCTTTACACTTTCAGAACCGGGGCGGATCGAGTCTTACTTTTTCCTGTAGAGCGGGATCGAGCCACACTTTTCTTTTCAGGGCGGGCCTGGCGTGGATTTCGTTCTTCCTTGAGGTAAACGCTCGCTCTAAGATCGAACCAGACCCAGGGCTTGAAATTCAATTTTTCGAAGGAGGGGAGTCTCCCTACCAACATTTATAAATGGAGGGGAGTTTGGGTGTTTGGGAGGGAGAAAAAATGTTTAAAACCCGCCATTATTTAATGTGCTATTTAAAAAATTACCAGAATACAGACATAAAAAAATATCACTGAAGCAATTTTTATCAACAATTCAGAATAATTATGCGAAATGTGTAAAAAAACTTTTATATTGTCTAGTTTTTACTGGCGGTAAATTCCCTCCCGGTGCTAATTATTTTTGTCACAGGTCCACTTATTTTTTTTAAATAATAATTAATAAAACTTCTAATTAATTTAATAAATTTATATTTATAATTAATTGTTATAACCAATATTATTTTTCTGTATATTAAATGTGCAAGATACAAATTTAATCATAAAATAATACTTATTTGAGTGTAGAAAATAAGAAGTATCACTACTGTTTGCATTTCTTTAAAAAAGGGGCAAGTCAAATTCATCGAAAGAGACTTTCTTAAAAAATGAATAAGTTGTTGACTTTTTGTTTAATGAATGGCTGCTTTCAGGAATTGCACTCACTCAGAAAGATATGGAGCTGTCAGAAACTGATTTTAGAGCAGCAAAGAAAAAAATATATATTGAAGCAGGAAAATTAGTTTGTTGAACAGAAAAATGAACTCCCCGTAATATTATTTTTGGGGGGAGGAAGGGAAGGGAGGTTCCCTTTGACGAAAGTTGCATTTTATCGCTATCTTTTGATGAAATCTATCTTTTTTTACGATCTTTTCACGAAATATGCCGTTTTTTCGAGATTTTTTGACGAAATTTGCCGTTTTTTCGTGAATTTTATGAGGAAATTTGCCGGTTTTTCGCGATCTTTTGATGAAATCTGATGTTTTATCGCAATTTTTTTACGAAAATTGCCGTTTTTCGCGACATTTTCGGGAAATTTGTTGTTTATAGTGAATCGTTTGTCGTAATTTGTCGTTTTTGCGATTTTTTGACGAAATTTGCCTTTTTTTTTCGTGAATTTTATGAGGAAATTTGCCGTTTTTTCGCAATCTTTTGATGAAATCTGATGTTTTATCGCGATTTTTTTTACAAAAATTGCCGTTTATCATGATATTTTGGGGAAATTTGTCGTTTATAGTGAATCTTTTGTCGAAATTTGTCGTTTTTCGCGATTTTTGGACGAAATTTGACGTTTTTCGTGAATTTTCTGAGGAAATTTGCCTTTTTTTCGCGATCTTTTGATGAAATTTGATGTTTTATCGCGATTTTTTTTACGAAAATTGCAGTTTGTCGCAATTTTTGGACGAAATTTGACGTTTTTTCGCTACCTTTTTGACGAAAACTGCCGTTTTACGGAATTCTGTCACGAAATTAGGCATTCTTTCGAGAATCTTTTGACGAAATTTGCCGGAAATTAGTCGTCTTTTCGCAATTTTTAACAATATTTGCCGTTTTTTAGCAAACTTTTACGAAATCACGCGTCTAGTGAAACGTGTAATAGCTGTTTCTTTTGTGTGTCATCTCCGATCTTTTACGTAATTTACGCGCAATAGCGCGTCCGCGGCATCACTGTTTCATAATTTTTGGAATGGAATGCGATATTTTTTTGTGTGTGTGTGTGGGGGGGGGGGGGGAAATTCCGAACAGAATCACCTCTATTTCGCTGCGGAAAATAGAACGAAACTCGTCAATCGATTGCAGGAAAAAAATGCGAAATTTGTCAATCAGTCGCGGAAAAGATCGTGATTTTCAATGATTTTTCGCTGTAAAAAAGTCTCGCAAAATGTGTCGATTACTCGCACACAGTAAAAAATGAAACCTATTTCAGGATGTTACCCAAAATCAAATAACACCCATAATAGCTTTCCTATTTCTAATTTGGGTTGTAATACACCTATTATGAGTTTCAGGCACATTAAGGGTCTCAGTATCCCCAAATGTCATAAAATCCAACCCAAAACAGGTCCTTCAGCGAACGTCATTTCTAAATAGACCTCGGTACGACTAATTGGCACTCCATGACACCTGATTTGGGCCGCCGCTGCTCCCAGTTCAATTTGATTTTGAAAAATGGCAACGAAGCTGCACGCATGCGCCAGCGCCATGTTTTTCTGGAGACAACCTCGAGTTGCTTAACCGCCACTGGATTTATTCAGGTATTTATTTGTTTGATACTTTATCTTAATATTAGTTCTCTAATTTTCGCCCTAACAAATGTTTAATTTTTATTTACACGTGATCCACTATAATGTAGATTTAAATTCGCTGCAACATTATTTGACTGTACGCGAACATATTTAACATTTTTAATTTACTTTATGTTAGGGATGGGACGAATATTCGATTGGCCAAATATTGAAGGCTTGTTGACCGAATACTTGTAGCTGAATATTTAGAGATATCTTGCAGAATACTGCTAAAATCTCACCGAATAGTGAAAGATATCTTGCCAAATAAATTTCGGTTTTAAAAAATTTCATTCTTGCATTTTTTTTTTCTCTAATCCAAATTGGCTACTTCATTTATAAAGTCATTTTCACTCTTACTTACAAAATATAGATTTATTCAGATACTAAAAAACATACAGCCTTTCTGTATTTTCTATAAAAGTTAGTGATATTCTAGAAAATGCTGCCTAAGTTGAATATTTAATTGTACGGGAAATGTCATCATTAGAGAACGACATATTACAATTCAAGATATAAAAACACTGCCTTATTCTAAAACGCTCGAATATTTATTAATGTCTGCAAGTTCCATGCACATATAAAAAAGGCTCTTATGAAATTCATAACTTATTTTCTATAAAGTAAGAAATGAAAATAATTTATTCACTAGGTGTGTCAACGAAGATTCATTTTCAAAATTAAATATAATATATCACCATTCCAATTACAACGGTACATCTGAAAGCAGAATTGGTGTCAAACTCGAAACACATTAGATGACACAACTTGCTTTATGAAGATGGTTTTATAAATATTTTAATATAAATTTTAAATACTCAACAAAATAATTTTTTCATTCTATAGTTTTTACATTTAAATAATTATTTGCATAATTATTGACTTAAATATGTAACATTATGTATATATTTTTAAGTTAATCTTCCTTCTTTCATGTTATCAATTTCTGTTTATCCTTTTAATGCTTGTTGAATAAGTGGAATATTGAAGTTGAATATTATATGTGCCGATTAAAATGTCAAAGATTTTGTTAACATATGCATTCTACTCTAAGCATAACCTTTTGCTTTAACATAATTTGTAATTTAAAGCTTGGCATCTGATTTCAGAACAGTCTCATTCTTACAAATTTGCTTATCACTAGGGACACAAATTCTAATTCTTACAAACACAAACTAGATCAAATTTACTTCATTAAAGTTTATTTCAGAAAATGTCGTTGCGAGTTCTGAGAGAGAGAGAGAGAGATTAAATTGTTGATTTTGGATGCAAGAAGTATCAATTGATAGTAAAAGTGAAGTACTACATTCTTCATATTTTAATGGAAATATTTTCCCATCTTGACTTACTGAAAATCAATTTGATCTACATTAGAATAAAGGATATAATGCAATTTCATAATTTTTTGTGTTAAAATAAGTTTTTCAAATTTAAAAATACATTTAAAAAAACATTTAAAAGCACATTTAAGAGTAATAATTATTAATGAGCTCCTATTTTTTAAATTATATACAATCAAAATTTATTTTTTTTTTATTGGAAAATTTTTTTTACTATTCGGCCGGCCGAATATTCAGTATTCAGCTATTCGGCCAAATCACTATTCGTCCCATCCCTACTTTATGTGCATAGGCATAGAAAGCGAAAAGATATATTTACAATATTTGTAAATAATGCCACGAATCTTGATTAAAACTTTAGGGTAGACCATCAAGGTAATGTAAAATCTATGCTTTTCCGGGGTAATTAAATCACTCTTATAATTTTCCAGTCAATGAATGTCTATCCAAGTTTTAATCTAGCTAATATTTTTTTATCCTTTTTCTTTGATGAAGAGAGGAAAGTATAATTCTTTCTTACGAATTTTGGCTAACAAAAATTTTGGTCAGTTCTTTGATTCGTGTATTGACAGGGTTTGACTGTATTGTGAAATTTGACAATCAGCAGACAGAAAAAAAAAAAAAAAACTCAATTCAGCATTCAATCATGAGAAAAAACAGCAAAATTCTTTATCAGTTGTTAAATGAAATCATTTATTGGGAAATTCAGGTGATTGCGAGAAAAATTGCAATTTCTATATTATTGGACTCTAAACAAACCAGTTCAAAATATTTTTTTAACACAGTACAAGTGTGTTCCCTTTTTAAGAATAAAAAAGTTGCCGTTTTCCTTCTTGGAAAAATTCTGCCTGGTAGCCCTGTTTTTCTAGAGTCAACACTAGATTTTAATGTTCACAATAAATTTTCGTTAGATAAAGATAATGTATAGTGGGAGATATAATCCTGAAAAAATCCTTTGTGTCAATTACTAAGAAACTGTCCACGCTTGGGAAGGAGGGGGGGGGGGAGGGTAGACTTTTGTTTAGACCTTTAATCAGTAGAATTTTGTGGCATTTTCCTATGATTGATTAAATTTTGTGATTTTCTCCACACCCTTCTCAATCTTGATCAGTTGACAAATTTCTTGGGGTTTTTTTATGATTTTTACAACTTTTGTCATTTGTCGATTAAGTTTTGTGATATATCACTTCTGATATGCAAATTTTGTGTTTTCTTGTGAGCAATTGGAGAAACTTTTGATTTTTTTTTTTCCCGTAATCAGCTGATGAGTGTCTTGCATTTTTCTCACATGTCCAGTAAAAAATAATGGAAAGACAGGCAGTAATGGAAACTGGGTATGTAAAATAATTAGAAATGCCTGCTGTTGTGCATAACTTAGTTGAAAAGGTGTACCAGGCACTGTGTCCTGTGAAATTGGCCTATAGTAAGTTCAATTTCTTCCTTAACTGATTTTTGGTTATGGTCTTTTCACAAGAACACAACCTGCAACCAGATCTGTCAAACTTGTGGGGAAAACAAAAAGCATCTTTTTACAAAAAAATTTTTTTAATCACCCAAATTTAATTTTGACATTTGACCGATAATTATTATAAGCGTATTATGCAATATATCATAACATCAGTGTACTATAGATATTGTAGATTAATTTTTTTAGATACTTCTTAGTTATGCCGTCGACCAGGGTTGCAGAAAATGTTTTCACACCCAACATTTTCCCCAATCCTTATGAAAATTTCACCAAGATTTTACGATATGTTATATTCATATGTAAATTCTGTATTACCACAGGTATAGAATTGTTGGTTTGATTGACTCTAATTTTTTGCTGCGAATCTGATTAATTGCATCTTTTTCATTGCGGGGCAGGTTGATTTTATTTTTCAGGTTTTCGGTTATATTTTAAAGTCATTCAAGGTTCTATTTAAAAATATATCTAATTAAGAAAATTACTTTTTTTTGTACGGTAATTCATTAAAAAAGAGCTTAGAAATTCGAAGGATTGCGATTGCATAATTACACCGGAAGATCACTGTTGTTCTTAGTTCGAAAGAAAATTTCAATTTTTTGCCTCGCATATGAGTTGACCTGCCCCCACTTTGAAGCAAATTATTTTTTCAAAATTTCTTGACTTCAATAAGCTCATATTCTGGAAACTTACTTGGTGACAGCAATATTCATTGTGCCGAGTTCAAAACATTGTCCTTTTCCTCATTCTTTGGAGATTTAAACTAGAAAAGTACCTGTAACTAGCATATCTTGTACCAGCACAGTATCAACTAGCATATGATATGAACTAGAGACACATTCAACATATTAATTTTTTTTGTCTTAATGTTTTAACTGTACTAGCATACCCAGCCCGCTTCGCCGGGCTTAATTTGAAGGTTTATTTAATAATTTATGTGTATGGTACGCTTCTCTCTCAGCTGGCGACGGATCCCCCGGTGACTCTACGCTTCTCTCTCAGCTGGCGACGGATCCCCCGGTGACTCTCCCCGGACCATCGGCACTCCACGTGCGTCGGGTGAGCGTCAGAACAAACTTTCAGCATATACATATGGGTGGTTGTACTTGAATGCACAGACCTGCGCGTTTTTTTCTATCTTGCTTTTATACCTCTGGACCGAGTTGGCGCATTGCCAAGATTTGCTTCCTCTGGACCGAGTTGGCGCATTGCCAAGATTTGCTTCCTCTGGACCGAGTTGGCGCATTGCCAAGATTTGCTTTCCCCTGTGCCTCAATTAATTAATTAATTATCCTCAGAATTCCTTTTATTTATAGAGATTGAAAAAAATTCTGCTTTTTCGTGACATTTGATAAAAAAAATTTTGTTCTGAAGGAAAATGACAATGGATCCACGAGGTGTCAAAAGAGGACATTGTGAAGTTTGTGACTGCGAAAAATAAGAGTACAATTCTGAAAAGGGGCCGGCATGTTTTTATTGCTTATGTCCCCCGACTAAACATACTAAATTAGGTATAGTATAGTTTTTTGAGCTCCTTTTTGTTAATTCAACTAATGAAAACTAAATTACTATTAAAAACTACCTCAGCATTGTGATTAGTTTAAGTTCTGTAATTTGATATATTCTGCTTACAGCTTTTCCTGCTGGTGCTGATGAACTGGTGGTCTCAGACGTCATTGTTACAAATTCAGTAAGTGTAATTTTCATTTGTGATACCAGGCTTTACAAACACATTTCCTATAAATTTGAAAAAAGCCCCCTTTTGTATATACAGTAAACTCCCTCAAATCCGCACAGCTTGGGACCAGAGATTTTGCGGATTTTAGAATTTTGTAGATTTCTGGTCATTGCTGTGTTTACATTTCTAAAACAGTAATTTGAATGTAATTAACAATGAAATTGAAACTATTATGAAGGCTTACAATATAATAAAACATTAAAATAAGTAAAAACTAAAATAACTAGTAAATCTGCAGACAGGAGCCTCAACGTCAGCTTTGCACATATATATATATTTTTAAACACACTTTGGGTAATATTCAACTTCTTGGAAACTTTAATTTAAAATTTTCATACTACTTAATTATTTATAAGAATAAAATAAGAATTAGAAGTTTTCAGCCTTCAAAAGCGGCAAATTAAAAATTTAGTTATGTTAGGATATTCTGAAATTTTCATGATCTATTTTTTTTTTTTTTAATTATAACATAGATTTCTTCAGGGGCTCTGCCCCCCTGAACCCCCCTCCCCCCTTGGCATCATTTGATTTAAATTTGCCACTTTCTAATAATTGTGCTAATGGTTATTGTATATCTTGCATTTCCTTATACATTTTGATTTATAAGGATAATTAACAGTTTGGACAAATATTTTTCATTATCTTCATACTTCTTCAACCACAAACACTTAAATCTGATGTATCAGGAACTTTTGTAAGTGTAAACTCAGTAATCTAGAGTTTTACAATTGTTTCAGAAAAAAAAATGTTTTGATTGCATTTTGTAGCAGTTATAGCAGGACAGACAAACGTACAAAAGAACAGACTAACAGATGAAAAACAATAAATTTCGTGTCGTCAAATTAAGCCTTCGGCAATGGCGTTATTTTTCATGAGTTATTGATATCCATGTTTCTTGTATTTTTAACGACTACTATAAAATACCTGTTTTTGTTCAATTATGACGTCAAAAATTACCAATTGAAATATTTGTTAAAAATATAATTATTTTTTATTTCTTTTACTTCTAATTATGCCCCCATTTTTGTCAGAAAAATTCTTATTAACGAAACAAATTTCCGGATTTAATATTTAACAAACTACTATTTTTATTTTAATTCTGACGTCATATTTATTTTTTCTTAGTTTGGTTTTTCGAATGGAAATTGCTCAATTGAAACTTATTGCAGTAATAACTTTAAAAATCTGACAAATGCATAGACGAAATTTCAAAACAATTTGAATAATTTAACTGGTAAATTTCAGTACCCATTTATCATTGAATTCCATTAAATGAAATGTGTCATTTTCTCTCAAGGAAAAAAAAAAAAATTGAAAATCATTGGATTTGCCATAGAAAAGCATTATTGCGCCAAATAAAATATTCTATATTTTTGGAACGAATGAATCAAATCTAACAAAAAACTATGCAGCTTAATCCCAGTGCCTCACTAACATACCCGCTTAATTTCAAGCCAATCAGATGTTTTTTGCGTTAGTTATCGTGGAACAGGCAGACTGACAGACGGGAACCAAAAAATTTTGTATCTCCAAAGTAAGCCTTCACTGACGTTTCGGCAATAAAAATGTAGATAATTTTTAACAGATTTCACAGAGTCTGCATAATTGCAGATTTCCGCATATTTCATCAAATGGTTGTGGACAAAAATCGTTTGCACTTTAATTGAAAAGTGGCCTATTTGGTCCAGAAATACACAGCATAATAGATTTCGTGCAATTGTTGCCCACAATATCACTCCTAAATCTATCCAGATTACTTTTATTTCTCATCGTTTGAAAAAAAAAAAAAAAAAAACCAAAAAATTCTCAAATTAGGTTGAATTGAAACATGGCAAAAAAGCTGTTCAGGGATGATTCTATGTAAGAAAAGAAAAAATCATTCCCAGCAAATTTTCTCGAAAGTTACAGCAGAGATGGTCCGGGGGAAGGGGGTCCCCTCCCAGTGCTAATTATAAGGCTTTTTTTTGGGGGGGGGGGACCTCTGACGAAATTAGTGTTTTTTCAGCAATCCTTTGACGAAATTTGCGATTTCTCCATGATTCTTTGAAAAAAATTGCGATTTCTCTGCAATCTGTTGGAGAGATTTTTTTCCCGAATCTTTGATGAAATTTGTGCCTTTCCTGCAATACTTTGGCGAAATTAGTGTTCTTTTCATGATCCTATGGAAAATGCAGTTTTTCTCCCTTTTTTTTTTATGCAATTTGCATTTTTCGAAATCCTTTTACAAAATTGACAATTTTTTTTTAATCCGATTAACGAATTTATTTCTTTTTGGCGACCATTTGTGGAAATTAGTTATTTTTTTTCATCCAAATATTCTGATTGTTGACAAATTTTTTAAAATTTTCAGAACCAAAAGCCTTAAGTTTTCTGAAAATTCAGAGCAGAATCAACCCTGTATAATTGAATTAGATGTTAAAAACATTATTCCTTTTATAATTGTAAAAAAAATATCACAAAATATAAAAAAAAGCTGAAAATAACATAATTGTAAAATTTTGAACTATTTTTGTAAGTGCAGTGCTTGTGACGAAATTTATTTTATTTTATTTATTATTATTATTTTTTTTTTAATGTATTTTCGGAGGTGCGGTGCTTACGGTGGGTTACTCCCAGAATTACAGAATAAAAGTTCTGATTTTAATTATTTTTTTATATAATGACCTGGAATCAACTCTGCCGTAATTAGTCGAGATAGGAGGTACCATACAGTATATTAGGTTCTTTGGGAGAAATTTAAAAAACAACAATGTTTAATTTTCAAGTATCTTTCATGTGTTTGTTTAAAATTCATGATTTTGCATCTTTTTCAAATTGATTCATAAAATCTTGGTAAAGCTTGTTAATGGGCAAAATCTGACGAAGGGGGTAAAAATCGGAGTAGGGTTCTGAAAATAGAAAAATCCCAGTAACTTCTTAAGAGTGTTCTCAAATGAATTGCTCAACAAACCTGAAACTTTCTGACACATTTACTAATTCATTTTTAAACATAAAAGCACAAATTTTGCTGAATTGACTGTTGAAGTGATTTGTAATCACAATCTTTCTTCCATTTTTTGATACATAAATTACATATCCAGTTATAAGCGATTTTGAGTCATGTGATAACTGGTTTTCTCTTCTTTTTGACTGCTTTTCTTCGTTTCATCTGGCAGTTCAGTTCAAAACGTCAACTTTGTTGGTATTTTCTGAAAGATCTTTTACGTTTATTGCTATTTCAAAGTTTTCTGACAATGCATGTCAGTTTTTAGCATTTCTGACCAAAAAGGAATAACTTATGTCATAAAGTTGCCCCTTTGGATTTGAGAACAGCCTTAGTAGTGACACATATTGAAATGGTTTAAAGTTTGTATTACTTCTAGGAGAAAACAGGGTTTTCAGACGATGTAAATTCATGAATTTACAAGATATCAAATCCACTTAAATTTTTCATGATTCGTCTAAATATTTTCAACTTTTTTATTGACAAGTTTTTGATAAAACAACTCCTGCAGCAAAAGAAAACTAAATTAAAAACAAAAAAAAGGAAGATTTAAAAAAAATGTAAATTTTTTTATTCACAAGATAACAAATCTGTTTAAGTCTTTTATTAATTTTCTTGATATTATCTACACTGATATTATCTATACTTATACTGAGAAGTTTTTTATAGAACCAATTCTTAAAGAGCCCCCTCCCCCCCCCCCCCCAAAAAAAAAAGGAAAAAAATCTTATCTTTATCAATCTGCCACTAAGACAATCAAAACGCATCATTGGTTGAATAAAATTTTTAATAAAAGTCAGAATTCAAAATAATGTGTAGCTCATTTAATGAAATAATCACAACATGGTTTTAATAAAGTATAATGGAAAACAAAACTTTTCAAAAGTGTCCAGATAAAATTGTTAAACTGGGTTTTAACTCTAACTTAATGTACTTTTTGTTTGTGAAATTAGTACTTAAGGCTCCTGTCCTCGCTCGAGGAAACGCTCGCGAGCTAATGCTATTCCTATGGGGAAGCATTTTTCTAATAACTCTTTCGAATTTTGACATTTTTGAATAATTTTTTTTGCATAAGATAGCTGAGGTGCATGCCGACAGCGCACCTTTTTTACTTTTTCGATTTTGGTTGCAGATATTTTTTACAAAGTTAGTTTCACTTTCAAAACTGGTTTTGAAACTGAAAGTGCTTTTTTAAAAAATATCTGCAACCAAAATCGAAAAAGTAAAAAAGGTGCGCTGTCGGCATGCACCTCAGCTATCCAGTGCAAAAAAAATTATTCGAAAATGTGAAAATGAGAGTTATTAGAAAAATGCTTCCCCATAGGAATAGCATTAGCTTGCAAGCGTTTCCTCGTGTGAGGACATGGGCCTTAATTTCGAAATGTACCTGCACTTGTAAGCCAAACTGGCAAAGGTTTAAGATTCCAATAAGAAAAAAAAAGTTAAGAAAGGGTGGATGGAGGGGAAGAGTCAGAAGTTTACCTTACTTAAGGGTTGCTTTTTACCGGCCAAAAAAAAAAAATGTTAACTTAAGGCTACAATAGATGCTCTTCAAATAGAATTTGCAGGTCTGGTATAACCTGAACCATGCAGGACTTAGCTACAGGGACATATTTTGGTAAACTGTACTGGCATTTGTACAAAACTACATTATGTAATAATTATTTGTAAGTGTTTGATTAAAATGTTTCAATTTTTAAGCATGATGAAAGTGTACTTTTTTTCTTTTCTTCAAATAAAAATTATTCTCCATTAAAATAAATGTAATGTACATTCTCATAATACAGTTGAACCTCGAAAATCCGGACCTCCAAATTTCGGAAATCTCTAAAATCCGGACATTTTTCCGATTTCAGTTTTATTAATTTTTAAAATAAGACATATTTGAAATTTTCATCAATTGCAGTTAAATTCTGATAACTACCGTAAAATCCCGTTAATCCGTCCTTCCTGATCAAACGTCCCCTCCCCACTTAATAAAAAATTTGAAATTTTCAAAAAATCAGGAGAAAGCGTCTTCCCTCTCAAAAGAATCGCTGAAAACGGATCGCTTGAGAATGGTTGAATCATGATGAAATGAATGAATCATGAATCTTTGATGAAATGTGTGTTTCTTCGAGATTTTTCAAGTAATTTCATGTTTTTTACAAATTTCTCCTTTTTTTATGCTTTTTTCGACAGAATTTACCTTTTTTTTAAAAAAAACGCAGTTTTTTTCAAGCATTGCTTCAAGTATCAAAATTCATGTTTCATTTATTTTATCATGATTAATCCCTGCAAATTTTGAGAAACGGTCGCGAAAAAATCCCGTTTAAGCGCCCCCCCCCTAATTATTATACGATTTTTCGTCAAGTTTGGGGGAGGGGCGGATTAACTGTATTTTACAGTAGCCATAAAAAAAAGATTTTTTAATAAACCTCCAAAATCCGCAAAATTCGAAAATCCGGAATCGCCGCGGTCCCGACGGTTCCGGATTTTTGAGGTTCAACTGTAGTTACAAGTTTTAGATTTAATGATTATTCCTTAAAAATCACTGACTAGTTTTGTGTAGTATTCTTTTATTTACAGGAATCAATGCAGGATTTCTTTCTTGGCCCATTTTGTAAAAATTTAAGTTATTTTTGTGAAAAATACATTTTATAATGAAATCCAATTACTCAAATTTGAAGTATTAACAAACAATTACTTTTAAGTCTCTGCTAAAATTTTGCTTTCTAGTGAACTTGTTTTGTTTACAAAATGCACATTTAAAACCTAACAAAATAAAAGTAATTAATGTAGAGTATGTTTTTATGAAATATAACTTTGTGAAGGGGACCATCTTATTAAGAATAATTTTGTGAAGGGGGCCTGTTTTATTAAATTGATTTTTATGAAGGGGACCATAATAGGTCCCAAATTTTTCCTGGATCAACCCCTGACTTAATCAGAAACTAAAACTGGTGAGCATTGCTAAATGGAAATACAGTAAAATCTTAGCCTGACTCTGTGTAAGGCTGAAATCAGTCCAACTCTGAAATATTTTCAAGTCCTTGTGAACCCATATACATAAAGTGAAATTTGTCTAAGGCGGAATGTTGTCTACTACGAAAAATTCTGTCCCGAGCGATTCTGCCTCAGAGTTTACTGTAGTGATATTAAGAGATTACTTGAGTCAGGCGAAAACACTCGTTCGCTAGTGTTAATGCAATGGCGGAAATTTTTGAAGATATCTTGCTTGCATTTCAATATTTTTAAACAATTTTTTTTGCATTGGATAGTCGAGATCAATCTATACATCGGCCCTTTTTTATTTTTTCGATTTTGTTTTTTGGACATTTAAATTTCAAAACCGCTTTTGGAAATAAAAGCATCCTCATAAAATTCCTGTAAACAAAAAGTAAAAAAGGGCTGGTGTATAGATCAATCTCAGCTATCCAATGCAAAAAACAAAAAAAAAAATGAAATGCAAGAGAGATATCTTCAAAAATTTCCACCATTGGATTAACATTAGCAAACAGGTATTTCCGCCTGACTCAAGTAGCCTCTTAAATAGCTTGAAAACTGTCATACCTGGAAAAAATAAAAATATGAAAAAGAGATTTTGGTTAAAGTGACAAAAACAGTCAAATCAATAGTTTTTTTCAAAAGTAGTAAGAAACCTAATAAAAAAACATGTTTTTTAAAGATGATAAAAACCATCAGGCAGTAAATACTGTTCAACGCGGCTATACTTTGATGATATTTTGTTTCTTTTTTTAGATTTTATAACCATAAAGATTCTGCAGAAGCTGCCAAATATATTAGTCAGAAAAAAGGACTAAAGAAAGTGTCAAATATGTGTTACAGATGTTTGAGATGATTAAATCTTTAAAAATTCATTATTAGCAATTTCTTTTTTTTTATTTTTCAAACACATAAATTAAAAACAGATCAGTTTGCTTAAGAAGTGAAATACATGTCATCTTTCCTCCTTGAAAGTCAGCACATGTGTGGTTTAAAAGTCTCAGGAGCCATCATGTATTTCACCTTTTTAAGTAAACTGATATGTAGAGTGAAATTTGCATTTCAAAAACTATTACTTGTGAAAAATGACTTTTCTAAGAGACTAAATTTGAGATTTAATCTTTTCGACTTTAATTCACATTTTAAATAAAGAAAACTGACTATTATGAAATAGTTTTAAGGTGTAATAACTATACACAACATTTGGAATTTTTACTGGTAACCAATCACATCATAGTGAAATAATTTCTCCAGTTTATTTTATTTTATTTATTATTATTTTTTTTTATGCGACTCATACATTTTAAAATTTCATATTGTGTTTAACATGTTTTGTCTTGCTTACAAGGTCAATTTTATGTGCGAAATGATCTTGCAAATCTTTATTTTTAGGGTTGTAAAGATCTTCTACTGTAGTTATCACTTTTTTTTTTATACTAATTAACAGTAATAAGATGTTAAAACTGACTTTTTTCATTTTTGCAGGAAAACACTACCATTGAAAGCACAATGCCTCAAAAAACTGATCCACCCAGGTTAATAGGAACTGTTAATGAAGAAAATTTATGCTTATATTGTTATGTGGATGGCATTCCTGTATTCATGACGAATAATATGAAAGCTATGTTTTTACTTATGGCAACATATTGAATTTTTAACATCCAATTTCCTGCAGAAAGTAAACCATCCTTCTTGCTTTTAAGCAGAGTATTGTTGAAGGATAAATTTAAAACAAAAATGTTGCAAAAATGTGAAGCAGTAGTTGATCTGCTGAAGCAATTGAATTTATAATTCTATTGTATGTTTCTCATAAAATAAAATTGCTGGATTCTTTTTTGTATGTATGTATGTATTTTTTTTTTTTTTTTTGTATATGATTACAATATTTTCAGCTATATCTTGATTTGTTGTGTACCATACTTCTTACTATACTTCATGTCAGCGTATGCGTAACAAAAGTTGTGTAGCCGGAACTAATTGGATTTACTAAATGATTTTTGAATTAAAAGGATATATATATAATCAGCTAAATTAGCGATTACACCTAAAAGTATGAAGTTATTCAACATACAAGGAAGTCTCTCTCCCCAAACATTTCTGACTATTGTTACACTCGGTAAATTTACAAACTTAGTTTGCAAATTTGTTTCAAACTTTAATAAAAACTAATTTATTTTCTATTTCTGTAGCAAAAATTACAAGACTAATTGAAAATATTCTACATATATATTGTATTTTCTAATTATGGTAAATTGGCAAATTTTGAAATTTGACTTGGCAATTAAGGATTCTCTCCCCCATCAATAAAAAATCTTGGTGATGGCACTGTTGACATAAGTATACAATTATAAATTTTAGATAATCTATGAAGAGAAGTGATGAAATAGTTAAATTTAGTTTTGACATTTCTATTGGCAATCAAGTCAGCAGGAGAAAACAAAGTTTGCCTTTTCAGACATCCGAAATTAAAGATTTCTGAATTAAGCTTCATTGATTTGTACTTTTGAATGCTGATCTGATCAAAAGGTCATATGCTGAACATCTCTCTCCACTGTTCAACAAGTGCAAAATAAGATATTTGAAAAAAATTAAAAAAAAAAAAAGCTTATTGCAGCAAAAATTAAGTTGGATTCCTATTTCATTAAAAATATAGCCATCATGTTTCTTTCTTTAATTGCATACTGCAATTAAAAAATTTAATCATATTCACTAATTTTCAGAAGATAGTAAGCATAAAAATTTTAAGTTGTTTTGCATAAGAAAGTTTGTTTTAGCTTTGTTGTACTATACTTGTCACAAAATTATTGAATCTATGAATTCAAAAAGTGTATTGGCTCCATCAAAACAAATTTCATTTCTGAAACACAGTAATAGAGATAAATGAATCCTGAGCAACCTGTTTTCAAATAACAATGTCTTTTCAATTGCTTATTATTCTGTTTAGGAGATCACTGTTTTTTCTTTCTTTATTTAAGAAATGGGTATTTAATTTTTTCATTCATTCAGTTGTGACAAAAATATTGATGAAAGAAAAAAAATGGTGGATTATTAATTGTCAAATGAGCATAATTAGTCTTATTTTATTTACAAATTTAAAAAGTTCTTGTACTTTACTTATACCTGGATTTGAAATATAGTAACATTGCTCTTGTGCTGATTTTATTGCATGCTTGGTTCTTAACACTAGAAAGATCAAGATGTTTTATCTACTGGAAAGTTTCATTTTAACCCCTACATACGAAAAATGCTGTTGATGATTTAATGTAATTGTCAGCACGAATAAAACATAGACCAAGTGGCGATTGTACAGACCATCTCTCCATTTGAGAGCTGATATTCCAAAATTAGACAGAATTTGATGAGCATATTAAACTGCAACTGCTCTAATATGTAAATCTTGTTTTAAGTAATCTTGTAATTTCAGCCCTCTCATCTCTATAAGATGATTGTCTGTGCAGCTGCTTCTTTGTCTAACATAATTATCCGAAGATAGCATTAGAATAAACGATAATGAACTCCAGTGTTATAATGCATGATTAACTAACTAGATTCTATTTTAAGTATGGATAATGACAAAATACCTAATTATATTCACATGTAAAATATCACAACCAAGAATGCAATACATAAGTTATGCTTTTGATATTCAAAATGACTCTAATCAGTTTTCCTACTGTTAAGTTTATTGCTTGCAGTGAGAATAATATTCTAAGAATTTGACAGACACTCCCCCCCCCCCCCAAAAAAAAAAAAAAATAAATAAATAAATATAATAAGTTAATGACAAAGCAATAAAATTTGATAGCATAACATTTAATTTAATAGTTTAACTCATAAAATTGTTCTAAATTTGTTACAAATCAAGCTCTTGTATACCAGAAGAGTTCCAAATCTGACAGAAAATTCCAAAAGTTGCTGAAGAAATTATTTATTATTGTTATCCCAATAATAATATATAATCATCTATCAATAACTGATATTCAGCTATTGTCTTATTTTAAATATGAATAATTTTTTGAAGTAATATTTTAACTTTAGAATTTGAAAGTAATGCTTTAATAAAATCAATAAGTATATATAGAAAGTTCAAACGCTTGAGATGATTGTGCAATGTTCAAAATTATAGATGAGTGTGCAAAGAAAGATATTTAAATTTATCTAAATTGATTGTTGAGTACTAATGTGCCCTAAAAGACATTTAAAATTGTGGAAAACAGCTGTTGGCATAGACAAAATGGGTATTAAATAATCTCCAAAATGAATTGGTGACTGATCCAGAATGGGTCTTAAAGCATTCAAATTTGGTATTAAACACTGCCTAAAAAAGGCTTGTCAGTGGTGTCAAGAATGGGTCTTAAGATACCCAAATTGGGTCTTGAACAATGCCTAAATTGGATTCTCAGTGGCGTCCAGAATGGGTCTTAAGATGTCTGAATTAGGTATTAAACACTGCCTAAAATAGATTCTCAGTGATGTCCAGAATGGGTTTTAATGTATCCAAATTGGGTATTAAACGCTGCCTAAAATGGATTCTCACTAGCATCCAGATTGGGTCTTAAAATACCCAAAATGGGTATTTAACAGTTCCCAAAATGGGTACGCAGTGATAACCAAAACAGGCATGGATCATGACCCAATTTGGTATTAACCCAATTTGGGTTACCCCATACCCAACAATCTTTCAACCCAAATTGGGTTTTTTTTTTACCCATTTCAGGACTTTTTTTTTACTGTGCACGAAAATATAAAATTCGCAAAACGGTCGTGGGAGTTGATCATAGTTTCAAAATGCAAAATTGTTTCGGCGGGAGCCTCCCGTCCACGTTATTCTTTTGGGCGGGATTTCAAAATTTTGGGCGCGAATCCCGCCATCCCGCCCTGAAATTCAAGCCCTGAGACCATAAGGGAGGAGAAGCAATGGCGGATCTAGGGGGGAGGGACGAAAGGGCGATCGCCCCCCTTAGATCCGCCATTGGCGGATTCAAGGAAAATGCGCCTTGACATTTTTCAAGGCGAAAGGGCGATCTCCCTCCCCCCCCTAGGGCTAATAAAAGTTTCCTAAAAAGACATGCATCCTCGCAGGAAATGAATTGAAGCCTAACTCGAGTTCGGGGCGGGCCGCGCCTTTTTAATTTCGCGAGGCTCGGGCTGGGTAAGGTCTTCTCTCTTTCAGAACCGGGCAGTATCGTGATCTTTATTTTTCTGCAGATTTGGGTCGGGCTCAATGGCGGGTCTGAGGGGGCGATCGTCGTCATGTACGCTAATGGCGCCTGGTGCATGTAAAATCCGTCGTGGGTGCAAAGTCCTCCAAGTTACCTGTGAATTATACCTCTGGAGGTGCCTTGCCAGATGAAGGTCTCGTCATCTGATCAAGGTTCTAAATTACGAGACCAACTTGAGTAGCCATTTGCAGTACAACAACAGGATGTAATAATAAGCAACCGAAAAAACAAAGTATGTACAAATAAAAAATAAGTTTTGCAGATAAGAGGACGTGTGCAGTGAAGATAACAGGTTAATTGCCGCTCGCGGCGATTAGGCGGTCATCCGCCCCGATACCAGGTATCTAACCCGTTAAGCTGAGGTAACTCGGCAGGTAGGGGCCTGGTCATCGGTTAGAAAGAAAGAAAGAGGGGGCGATCGTCTTCACTTCTTGGGCAATAAACGTTTCCCAAAAATACATGCATCCTTTTAAGAAATGAGTCAGATCCTAACTCGAATTCAGCGCCCCCCCCGGGCCGCGCCTTTTTAAGTTCGCGAGGCTCGGACTGTGTCTGGTCTTACCGCATTCAGAACTCGGCCGTCATTTATTTCATACTATCATGATCATTATTTTTCTGCTGATTTGGATTAGGTCTGACTTATTTTTCTTCCAGATCGAGTCTGGCCTGGAGTCATTCTTCTTAGATGTCTGCATTAGAGATGACACAGGTTCAGACTTAGCCCGTGTCGAATACGAGATCGTGCTCTGTTTTTATGCTGGTCTACTGATTCGGACTCATTTTTTCTGAAATCTGAAAATTTTATTTATCGATGAATAGGAAAATGTAAAAAACTTTTTTTCCTTTTAAAAATTAGTACTTATTCCTTTTCAAATCAATGTCTTGCTATTTTGATAAAAATGAAAAAGAGGCACAATTTATTTTTTTATTTTAGTATTTGAATGCTATTAACAAAAAAAAAGCAGTTACTCATATCTACATCTGTAGATTTATGTTCAAGCATTGCCGACGACCGCCGATCTGGCGCCTACGAAAAAAAGGCGGGAATAATGAATTTGTGTTTAGTTCGATTTTTGTTTGTGGCAGAGATTATTTTGCAATTGGATCTTTTTTATTATTTTTATTTAGACATGTTACGCGAAAAGAATATTTTCTTTTGATTTTATTTTGCGGTTACCGAATAGTTTAAATTTCTAGTGTATGCAACGTATACAAGTCGTAATCGCTTTTCATATAGAAATAACTGTAGTAATTATCATTTCTTTTGGGATCTCTGCTGATGCCGTAGCGGTAAGTAAATGTATTTACCATATTCTTGCGATCGAGTAGTGTTTCCTCTGTTCCTAAAAAAGTGTTGAACTTTAAAATTTTTAATTTGAGGTTATTTTTTGGGTCATGCTATAACGAAGACTTGTTATGAAGAATGAAATGGTTATAGTTAAAAATGTGCATTTTTTACAGAAAATTTAAAAATGTTGTTCGATTTGACAGATAATAGACAATATTTTCTACAGGTTCCATGCATTTATTCATGAAACACACTTCATTATCATATCCATTGTCCATAATATTTTTTTACTAAAACAGAGACAACACGAGAATCCTTTTATGCGTAAAGTATATTTTTATTTTACATCAAATTGTTATTTTGATAATATTAAATTTAATTTTTCGTTTAACAGCCTTTTTTTGATATAAAAAATAGCTTTAAAATTATAATTACTTTTGGAACATTTTTTTATAAGTATTATGCAATTTTTTCTACTGTATAATTTCATTATCGGGTTTTGCTCTTGATGCCGCAAAATGTTTCTTCCTCAGGCGGGACCGGGCTGTGGAATAATAGCCCAAATTTATCCCTAGTCCGCACTGACCAAAATTTCCCTGGTCGAAGTTCGGCTCGGAATGAAAGTTAAATTTCGGTCCGTGTCCGACCCAGCCTAGATGTATGCATGTGCCCAGGCCTGTCCGAGTCGGCGAAATGGTTCCGAATTTTCTAACGGACCAGCAATATTAGAATAATTTTTCCGACAGGCCGGGCCAATAAACAAAATAAACGGGACGTGCCGGCAAAAATACTGAAGGGCCATACATGCCGAGCCCATAATAATAAAAAAAAAAAAAAAAAAAAATTGCGGGCTCACTGGCTTTTTGTAAAGATTTAAGCAGGAACGTTAAAATATGAGCTATTTTCAATTATATGGGTTTAATGAGAATAAGTATAAATCTGCGTCATCAGTCGAAACTAGTTTGGCAACATCAATACATAAATCTAACTTTTACAGTGTAGCGATCAGCATCGGAGAATTATATTGTGTGTAACCCGGGTTTAATATATATATATATATATATATATATTTTAACAGGCTCGTACCGGCCCGAGATCAGGCTTGCATTGTTTTTCTACATATAGACAAGCCGGGCTGGAACTAGACTTAATTGTTCTCAAGATGTGTAAGACAGACAATATGCAGTGTCATGCGAAAGGGGAGGGGCGAAGGATGCGGTCGGCCCGGGCATGGAAATTTAGGGGGCGCCAAATTTATGCTACCAGCGCAATTTTTGGCCTGTTACAAGAAAAAGTTGGGTCGGAGGGGAATGGGCGCCACATTTTGCTTTGCCCCGAGCGCAGTTTTCTCTTCGCACGTCAAATGATTGCGGATTTTTCTATCTTCCAGAAGTTCTATTCAAAACAATAATTTTCACAGTATTTTCTTAAACTGCTTATCAAAAAATGGATTACACCATACTTTCTGAATAAAAACACCTGCTAATCCTGCTAATGTGATCCACAACATAAACATTAGTTAACCCTGTGGTTGTTACTCGTAAACCCTTGCCATATTTTATTTTAATTTAATTGTATCAACTATTTTATTAGCCATCATTCATTTTTTCATTAATGTTCTCATTTTAAATATTATTTCGATTTCGTCTCTTTTGATGCCTTCTCCTGTAAATATTTCTTCCGTACGTAACGTTTCGAATATTCTAAAACGGTAAAATGTTTTTCGAATTCATTCCTTCCGGTTTAAAATGCTTCTAGAAGGTTCTCCAAAATTCTCTGAGGCGGTTACTTCCGTTAAATTAGGCCCTCCCCTTGGCCTATGAAATTAAATTCTACTGATGACGTGATTTAGGCAGTTCAATTCCTGGCCACCTTTTTGGCTTTGCTTCTTTAAAAATACTATCATATTATGCTATTAAATTCATATTTCCCCATGTATTTGTACGTAGCTTGGCTTTTCCCTCTCGCTTCGCCCATTCTAGCTTTGCCAACTTGGCGAGTTGCGATATTACAGCAACCCTTTCTCTTTGCACTGCCCTCAGAGACGGCCGGTAGTCAGTTGACTTTTTGGGAGTGAGTAAGGCACCTCTGCCGCTGCGGCCTGGTCCTTCTGGTGGCTTGGCGGCCGTTGTGCACTCGATAAGCTGAGCAGAACATAATGGAGTTACTTGTGGATTTTTACAGTATCTGTGGCGTTGTCCGGTATTATTTTAACTACGGTTCTTCAAATTTTGTTTTCCATTTTATATTTTTACGAAGCTTACTTTCTTGAAAACTTTATGAAGAAAAATATATTGTTTCGTTTATACTTATCAATATTTTGACTATTAGACGACCGCCCTCTTTCGTGGAATTGTTCCTAATGGATACAGGTATTTTATTTCGAAGGTATCGTATGTAGCTATGCTAGAATATTCTTCTCGCAAAAAAAAAGTTTTCGATTTTGAAGATTTTTTTAAAAAAATGTAATCTCATCGTGACGGCATCCCCACAAGAAGAGAGAGAGCCCATCAAATTCAATGTTCCTTTTTATGATGAAGATGTCACATATGTTTTGTATGATCTATAACATTAAGATAGATCTCATTTACCAAGTGATTCATAAAAAAAAAATTATAACGAAAGCAACTATATCTTCATTCTTTTTCATAAAAATAAAATAAATAAATAAAGTTTGTTCTTCAAATTTTAATATCGTCTCCAGTGATTATTCTTCATGTTGTCTCTGTCATCAATCTTCAAGTTTCAGGTAACATCTTCCTATTTTATTTCATTTTCTCTCAAGTTTTTTTGATTTATTATTATTATTAAAATCTTAGCGAAGTGCAATCAAGATATTTTTTGTCATGTCTTTATGGGTGTTTTGCTGGCCCGCATTCAACACGATGTATTTATTCCCACTATACTTTTGGCCTCAGATGGAACGAAACAGAAAAGCGTTTCCATCCATTTACCAAACACAACAGTTTAATCTTCTTTGGTGCCGTGTTTCCTTGTGAACCAATAATCTTCTTTTGGCACCATGTACCCCTTTGAATCAATTAATATTCTTCTAGACATGACAATTATTAAATGATATTATGATTTGTTTATCTAAATATGTTTAAAAGAAAAGTAAATTACGTTTTCATTATCTGTGTTCATCATGCAGTGATTAATATTTTATGATTATTCTTTATTGAAAGAGGTGTAATAAATGATTATATAATATATTTTGATTTTTTTGCTAAAATAATTTTTGAGAACAGAAGATTCTATATGTTATTTAATAAAGAAGGTGTGTCACAGTACATGAATAATATAATTTGGTAATCTTTTTTGTCTTGATATATTTTATAACTGATATCATATAATATTTAACGAAAGTGCTGGTCAAAATAACTGATTATTTTAATATAAATTTTTCTCTTCTTTTCATAAATATAAGAACATATGTATTGGGAGATATGATATATATATATAAAAAAAAAAAAAAAAAAAAAAAAAAAAATTGGGTCTTATATTCTTGATCTCATGCTAGGAGAGATATGTTGGCATTTTTCTTCTTTTCGTCATACATTTGTTCCTTTTTTTTAACATATAAAAATGGTGCATAAAGAAAATGAAATTCGTCATTATTTTAGATAATGTGTCAATTTATGTATTGTTTATTATGTGACCAGTATATAAGCAAATTTAACCTGTCATTTATTGAGCATTTACTTTAATTATCTCATCATGCCTCCTAAATCAAAACTAAACATTGCAATACAGCCTTTTGATGGCAATCCACAGACTAGAATTTTTTTTGATCAATTATCTGATCTACAAGAATTAAATAATTTTTCTGACAAAGAACTTTTTGTTCTTTTCAAATCAAAACTTGAAGGTAGTGCTTTACTCTTTTTCCTTGAAGCACAGTCTCAGTTCAAGAATACTAATTTCCAGGCCATTTGTAAAGCTTTTATAGACTATTTCTTACCCTCAAAAAAAGCTATTTCTCTCAAATCCTTGCAAAATTTAAAGTTAGATTCAAATGAATCGGTCAAAATTTTGCATTTCGTCTTGATAAGCAGCTTCGCCTTGCATATCCCAAATTGGATCCTGCTGCTCTAAATTCACTAAAATTCACTCATTTTCTAGAGGCTTTGCCTAAACAAATCAAGAGAAAGATTTTAGAAGAAAATATTTCCTCATTTGATTTAGCTCTTGAACGAGCAAATTTTCTTCAAGATATCTATGACTCACCTCCTCGAAAATCTCATGAGAATTATGATCAAGTTTATTGTTTAAATAGTGAAAAAGTTCATGATAATTCTATGGCTTCTATTAATGTGCTCCATAATACTCCTATAAAACATACGAAGGATAAAATTTATGTCAATTCTCAAACTACCTTCTCACCATCCGAAACTCAAAATGAAAATTCTCATACTTATCGTAATCTTAAAAAAAAAACTAGAACGTATTCACCTTCTCCAAACAGACAAGATGTTGCAGATAAACATAAAACTAATTTTCGTCAACAAAAATCGTATCGAAAACGTCCTTTTTATCAACCCACCTTCGACAAATTTTCTCACAAAAAAATTCTGCATCCTTTTATCACAAACAAAATGTTATGCAATTTGCATTTTGTGGAAGATTCAATCATCGTATAGACACATGCTACAAATTTAAAAATGTTCTCAATTCTTCTAATCAAAATTCTTCATCTCAATTCTCGTCTAATTCTCACAGAAAGAAAAACTACACCTCTTCTTCTGAAAATAAAAATAATGTCTATCATTTAAACAAATAGGGGAGACTGGTTCTACTGACCGCCTTCTCTCCCATAATTTTCATTCAGGGTCAGTACACTTTAGTGACAAAAACAAGCGTCACTTTGACAAAAGCTCTTCAATCACCTTAGTATCATCCACTGCTGTACAGACATCCCCTATACTACCTAAACTTAATAAATCTTCATGTTCTTATAATTCTGTGACATCCAAACAAGCTTTTGAAATTGATGATGGTGTACAAGAAAGACACGTCATCTGCAGTTCCTTTGATAACTCTTATTCTCTACCATGCATCTCTATAAATATACAACATAATGAAATTTCAACTCTAATTGACACTGGCTCAAGTTTGTCCCTTTTGGATCAAGAATGCTTTAATAGCATTAAATCCAGAATTTACTACAAATTCTTATCCAGAAATGTTTCAGTTTCAACTATAAATTCTACAGTTTTTTTCAAAGGATGCATTGAAATTGCATTTAAAATTGACAAGTATTTTTTCCATCATGTCTTTTATCTTACAGATATAAAAAATGTCAATTTTCAAGCCATACTTGGGTTTGAATTTATCAATAAGCATTCCATAACCATTTCTCCAACTTTTAAGTCCATCTTAATTAAAGATAAACACATCCCTTTTCACAGTCATAATGAATCTCCTACTTGCTATTATATGAATTCTGAGTATACTTATGATAATATAAATGTGCCATACTCTTTTGATGCACACAAAATGCCTTGTTATGAAAGTTCTATATCAAATACTCTAAGTAATGGTACTTATATTAATAGTGTATATGGAAATTCTGGTGACAACAATTTACAATTAGTCAATAATTATGCAACCTACCCTTACAATTATAATTTTCAAAATAGTGATTTATTTATAAATAATGTTGCTAATACTGCTATGAATTATCATAATCCCCATATTGATGGTAATTTTACTTATTTTCCTAACTATTTTCTAACTGATTATGGTAATGTTGTGAACTATTTATCTACTAATAATAATATGCCTGACAAAAATTTCACATCTGAAAATGATAATGATATCAGTTATGTTGGTGAAAAGCAAACTCATTTGAATGTTGGTAATAAAATTTTGGTGAATTCCAACATGGTACAAACACTTAACAGAGAATTAATCCCTCCCAATTCTTTTGTTTATTTACATGTCAAGTACTTGAATTCTCCATCTGAATATTTTATTTTTAAACCTGCTTTAAAAAATAAAGGTCTTGTTTTGCATGAATCACTGCATTCTAACTCTTCAATTCAAAATAATTTATTTTTGGTTGTATGTCAGAATATATCAAAACTGGACATTCATTTAAATAAAAATTCAATTATTGGCGAATGCATTAATGTTGATGAGAACGATATTGAAAAATATTCCTTTGATTTGGATTTTGAAAATGAATATTGTAACTTAATTTTACCATCTGAATGACCTAAAACGCTTACCCCCTCATGAAAGTGACTCTTTAACGAAATTATTGTGCAGTAAAGCTCTTGCATTTTCTAAATCTTTGGATACTTTAGGTCATACAGACTTAGTGAATCCTCAGTTTTCAATGTTGAACTCTCATCCTGTAAAAACCCTACCTTTTCCTGTGCAACAAGCACTTGAGCAAGAAGCTCTTGATCAAATTAATCAAATGCTAAATGCAGGTATTACTGAAAGATCAAATTCATCCTGGGCTTGTCCTATGCTTCTAGTCAAAAAGAAAAGAACTGACATGTCAAAACCTCAGAAATATCGTTTGGCCCTAGATTTAAGATTGCTAAACTCCATCATCATACCATCATCATATCCTCTTCCTAGAATTCAAAATTTATTAGTACAATTATCAAAATTTAAATATTATTCTACTCTTGACTTGCCGTCTGCATACTGGCAGATTGCAGTACCTAAAGAAATGCAAGACAAACTCAGTTTTACTACTCCATGGGGAATTTTTACCTATCTTCGTCTCGTTTTTGGCTTGAAGACAGCTGCGAGCACTTTTCAACAATTAATTGATTCAGTTATTCAATTATCTGAAATTGATTCGTGTTATGCATACCAAGATGACATTGTGGTTGGCGCTAATTCCTTTGAAGAGATGGTCACGAAACTCACAAAGCTCTTAGACACTCTCATTGCTAATAACATAACTCTTTCTCCTGAAAAATGTTCATTCATGAAAACTAGTATTAACTTTTTAGGCTTCCAACTCACGGATCATAAAATTCTTCCTATTACAAGTAATATTGTAAAAATCACTTCCTTCCCAAAGCCTAAAACCAAGAGGCAGACAAAAGGTTTAATTGGACTATGTTCATTTTATAGATCAATTATACCTAATTTTTCTAAATTGATTTCTCCTCTTATTGAGGTTACCAAACCTAAAAATAAGTTTTGTTGGAAATCTGAACAAGAAAATGCATTTGATAAATTGCAAGAAATTTTCTTTCAAAAACCTATTCTAAATCTTTCAAATTGGGATGAGACTTTTTATGTTAATACTGATGCATCAAAGTCAGCAATCTCAGCTGTTCTTATGCAAAAATTTGACGGTGAACTGCGACCGATTTTATATTATTCCAAAACTTTATCTCAGTCTGAAAAACAGTATCCAGCCATCAAATTGGAACTTTATGCCATTTACAAAGGTATAACGGCTTTTAAATATTACATTTTTGGTCGACCCTTCATTCTTTTATCGGATGCCAAACCCCTCAATAATTACAAAAAAGCAACATCACCAGCCGACATTACTACGCGGTGGATGTTGGAACTGTCGGAATACTCGTACACATTCCAACATGTACCGGGCAAAGAAAATGTGTTAGCAGATTTTCTGAGTAGAACACCTCACATTCCTACTGAAGATCTCCATACTAATCCAGATCTTATTTCTACGCAAGAACCCCTACCAATTGTTGATAATCAAAATGATTTACATAATGAAATTGATCACTTTCCATGTGGTTTAATTGGCAAAACACACCACACCTGTTATCTTCAAAGTGACTCTCCACCTCCAAATAATGACAATAATGAAGACCCATTATTAGAAATTTTTGATCAAACCATCTTTTCTGAACAACAAAAAGACCCTAAAATTAAGAAAATTTATGAAGATCTTAAAGCTAACAAAAAATCTAAAAGTTTAAATGGCTATTATATTAATCCAAATAATGATTTACTTTGCTACAATGGACATTTTTCTTCAGAAGATATTGAGCTACATAAAGCTGTTTTACCTTCGTCACTTAGAGCAAAAGCTTTAAGAATTGCTCATATTACTCATACTGGAATTCATAAAACTATTGTTAATTTAAAGAAAAGATTTACCTGGAAAACCCTGGTTTCTGATGCAATTAATTATGTCAACTCTTGTGAAATTTGTTTAGTAAACAAAAATCATAAAAAAAACACCGCTCCATATTTACCAGCACCACTACCTACAGCTCCGAATCAAAAAGTTTCGATGGATTTACTTGGCCCATTGAGAAATCGCCAATATGTGATGACCGTTATTGATCATTTTTCTCGTCATTTAGAATTATATGCCTTGAATAACATTAGCGCTGAATCTGTTACCAAAGCTCTATTACATTACATTTCTACTCATGGAAAGCCCGAATTAACACTTACTGATCATGGCTCTCAGTTCACTAGTGATATGTTTTCGTATTTCAATAAAAAGCTTGGCATAAAGTTAGAACACAGTTCTGTAGCCCATCCCCGGGCTAACGGATTAAGTGAGCGATGTAATACTCAAATAAAATCATCTGTCAATACCATGGCTTCCCAAGGATTTGATGTTCCAACTGCTCTAAAAATTCACCAATCCATATACAACGCTACGCCTCATCCAGTTACAAAATTCACTCCAAATCTTCTTCATTTTGGAAGAGTGGTAAATGATATTTATGCTAATTACAAAACTCAGGCTTCCTGGAAAATTCTCAACACTGCCTATGAAATTCACAAATTAATGGATGTTATTGAGAAAATATACTATCAAGCTTACAAAAATAACGAATCTTCTAGACAAAAAGTGTACCAGAAATCAAGAAAAAAATTAAAATTTGCCAACATCAATGTTAATGATATTGTTTACGTAAAATTTCCCAGTGTGTTTAACAAAAAAGTACAAGGCCCCTACATGGTGAAGAAAATAATTTCCCCTGTACTTATTCAAATTCAAGATTACAATAATAGTCAAGCATCACCAATGTTGATTCACACTAACCGAATCTTGAAACTTCAAAAAAGAAATGAAGCATTGAAGTATCCTTCAGTTTCTTCTAAAGATGCATCACATGATCAAACAGCTGTTGATAGTGCATCTTCTGCTCCTGTGAGACAACATTTTCCTACTCAAGTTTCTAATCATGATTCTGCTTGTAACACATCTCCTCAAATTCCCACTTCTTCTAAGTGCCAACAAACATCTTCATATTCGTGTAAATCAGTACATTCACAGGCTCCTGCTGATAACACTCCCACTGCTGTTAGAAACAAGTCTTCTCAAAGCAAAAATTATGATCTTCGCCCTCGCACACATAAAATGTATAAAAAATAAACTAATCTTCATTTCTTTTTCAGAATGACTCTTACTTTGTAACAGATTCAGTCAATACTAGTTCGACTGGATAGTCGAGTACGAAGAGTGACTATATAATTCTTTTGATTTCTTCTACCAAGCTGCAGGCAGCTATTATATTTTTTTTCTTTATTTAAGTCATCTTCTCCTTGATGCAATGGAATTGTCATCCTGTAAAAGTATGTAAATTTTTAATATCTTTACTATTCACTGTATTTTCTTCTAAACCATAATTATTGTAATATGTATATCTACTCTCAAATATGCCATATACTGGTACTTTTAACCTTACAAAACCTTTAATTTCAATAGTTGGAGCTAAATTGAGAAAGAATTTGTCTTTTATATACTTGTTGAAATATTGTGTCATTATTTGAATTATTTTGACAAATGTTTAATCTACAAAAGAAAAGTAAATTGTTATTGGTGTAAGATAAACATGAGTACTCATGACATCAATGTCCCTATTGTGACTTATATAGTAATTTTTACAATGCATGCATGCTCTAACATTTAACCTCTTTTAACATTTAAAAAAAAAATGAATGATAAAGTTATGTATACTAATACTTCTACTTTTATTGTTGGCCTATTAAAAAAAAAATGAATGATTCAAATGAAGTGTTTTTTTTTTTTTTTTTTTTTTTTTTTGTATGTCTCTGAGTATTTGAAAGTTCATAAAGATGAAAACGAAAAAAGGATTTTTGTTTATACTATAATCATACTTTGGATCCAAAGATATTTGTTTGAGTCATTATATATTTATATAAAACAAATACTTGTTATCTGACAAATAAAACATGATCACATGTTATTTAAAAATGTTGGAATTAAACATATTCAAGATATTTGATATAAATTTTTGACATAATAGATTTTTGTTTGTAAATTGACATTATTAAAGTCATATGGTAGATTGATATATTCATGTAAGTTCTTTTTATGAGAGTTTAAATATCCTCTCTTTATTTTATTTATTCTGAAAGTATTATTAAAAGTATTTTTGAAATTATTTTGAATTTATGTTGAAATTGTTGAAGAATATCCTTTTTATGAGAGTTTAAATATTCTCTCTTTGCTTTATTCACTTTGAAAGTGTTATTAAAAGTGTTTTTGAAATTATTTTTAATCATTTTGAAATTATTATTATTGAAGAAATATTCTTCTATGAGAGTATAAATATTCTCTCTTTGAAATTTGTTTATATTTACTTTGAAGGTATTTTTATTGGAGAATAACATTGTCCTTTTTTCTAAGAGTTTAAATATGCTTTTTTTGGAATTTGTTAATATTTACTTTGAAAGTGATGTTGTTGAATTAAATGACACTAAAATTATTCAATTAAGATTTGTTAAAATCTTAAAAAAAGGTACTATATGTAGATATATATATATTTTTTTATGAGAGTCTAAATATTCTCTCTTGACCATTTGTGTATCTTTTTCAAATTTTTATTATGAAAAATTCTCAACTTAGAAATTCATTGAATTTAATGATTGTCAACATGTGTCATTTGAAACCATTTACTTGTGTATACAGTTATAGTGTGGTTCATTTTGATGTCAACTGAATATGTATACATGTTGTTGTTTTTATACTCAACTATTTTTACATATGCTAAAATTTAATTATTATATTGCATTTGCACAGCTTAACAAGAGAGTGCTAATAGTTAAAGACTGTCATTTCTGCAAATATATAGACTTTAGCAATTTTTTTTATACATGATAGCTACTTCTGGAAGAAACTTAGTTATTGTATACCTTTTATTTTAATATTTGCTATCTTTTTATGTATGAGCATAAGAACTGCTACTATGATAGTAATTTTTATTATTATTTAATATCATGTAAACCAATTATTGGTGTTCATACAATTTTTACTAGTTCATTTATTTTGTATGATTATTTTATATTCTTGTACATATTTTAGAAAATATTGTCTCGATGAAAAAATTATTGAATTTTTGTCATCTCTCCAATATTTTCTTTTGGGGAAGCCGGGGTAAATATGTGGTGGTTACTCGTAAACCCCTGCCATATTTTATTTTAATTTAATTGTATCAACTATTTTATTAGCCATCATTCATTTTTTCATTAATGTTCTCATTTTAAATATTATTTCGATTTCGTCTCTTTTGATGCCTTCTCCTGTAAATATTTCTTCCGTACGTAACGTTTCGAATATTCTAAAACGGTAAAATGTTTTTCGAATTCATTCCTTCCAGTTTAAAATGCTTCTAGAAGGTTCTCCAAAATTCTCTGAGGCGGTTACTTCCTTTAAATTAGGCCCTCCCCTTGGCCTATGAAATTAAATTCTACTGATGACGTGATTTAGGCAGTTCAATTCCTGGCCACCTTTTTGACTTTGCTTCTTTAAAAATACTATCATATTATGCTATTAAATTCATATTTCCCCATGTATTTGTACGTAGCTTGGCTTTTCCCTCTCGCTTCGCCCATTCTAGCTTTGCCAACTTGGCGAGTTGCGATATTACAGCAACCCTTTCTCTTTGCACTGCCTCAGAGACGGCCGGTAGTCAGTTGACTTTTTGGGAGTGAGTAAGGCACCTCTGCCGCTGCGGCCTGGTCCTTCTGGTGGCTTGGCGGCCGTTGTGCACTCGATAAGCTGAGCAGAACATAATGGAGTTACTTGTGGATTTTTACAGTATCTGTGGCGTTGTCCGGTATTATTTTAACTACGGTTCTTCAAATTTTGTTTTCCATTTTATATTTTTACGAAGCTTATTTTCTTGAAAACTTTATGAAGAAAAATATATTGTTTCGTTTATACTTATCAATATTTTTACTATTAGACGACCGCCCTCTTTCGTGGAATTGTTCCTAATGGATACAGGTATTTTATTTCGAAGGTATCGTATGTAGCTATGCTAGAATATTCTTCTCGCAAAAAAAAGTTTTCGATTTTGAAGATTTTTAAAAAAAAATGTAATCTCATCGTGACGGCGTCCCCACAAGAAGAGAGAGAGCCCATCAAATTCAATGTTCCTTTTTATGATGAAGATGTCACATATGTTTTGTATGATCTATAACATTAAGATAGATCTCATTTACCAAGTGATTCATAAAAAAAAAATTATAACAAAAGCAACTATATCTTCATTTTTTTTCATAAAAATAAAATAAATAAATAAAGTTTGTTCTTCAAATTTTAATATCGTCTCCAGTGATTATTCTTCATGTTGTCTCTGTCATCAATCTTCAAGTTTCAGGTAACATCTTCCTATTTTATTTCATTTTCTCTCAAGTTTTTTTGATTTATTATTATTATTAAAATCTTAGCGAAGTGCAATCAAGATATTTTTTGTCATGTCTTTATGGGTGTTTTGCTGGCCCGCATTCAACACGATGTATTTATTCCCACTATACTTTTGGCCTCTTAGATGGAACGAAACAGAAAAGCGTTTCCATCCATTTACCAAACACAACAAACCCGACCAAACGCAAAACAAAAGAGTCAACCGGAACCAAACCCGACACACAGCAAAAACTAGAAGTCAACCGGACCCAGACCCGACCCACAGCAAAAACTAGAAGTCAGCCGGACCCAGACCCGACCCGCAGCGAAAAATAAAAGCAACGTGACCAGCAGTGAAAAAATTATCCCCCACCCACGCATTAAAGTCGAATCTCCAAATTTCTAAAATCGCCCCCCCCCCCTTGAGGACTCTCCAGATCCGCCCTTGTGCAAGCATATCAAAATACCGTATTTTTATTCAAGTCACGTGGTTTAAGAATCTAGGGAATTTTACGTTGTTAATCTAGGGGGGGGGGAATGAAGTTATGAATAGAATTGAATTATATCTTTTATATAGAATTTTGGCTATGGCCTGAAGAGGCACCTTGAATTTGGAAATATTCCTGCGGAAACGGGGTCTCTGATAGCTTTGTATAATTTTCTCGGTTTTTCATAGTTCTATTGTCCATCGGTGCCTAGTGCAACGACGGGAACTCACATCCTGTAAAGCCGGCTATTTGCAGACAGTTGATATATAACAGAATAATGAAAAATTAATGATTTTTATAAACATCAATGATAGGGGAAAACTCGTTTTTATTCCGATTAATTGGCTGAAGCAGAAATTTAAATTGGAAATCAAAGTTGGTTAATATTAAACTAACAATAATGTAATATTAACATCTGTAACAATTTTTTTGAGATATTAAACATTTGCAATCTAGAGGTAACACACATTCACTAGCAATGTTGTCATGTGTCCTTCGTCTCAAATTGTTAGATAAAAAGATCTGCTAAAAAAGGGAAATATCCTGATTATATACAGAAAAATTATTCTATAGCTTTAAATTTTAAGTCTTAAAAATAGAGCGCAATTCTTCAAAACTATGCAAATTGAAACTTTATTTCAGTTTTTTTTTTTTTTTTTTTTTTTTTTTTTTTTTTCACTTTTTAACTCTCATCTCAAAATGAAAAAGCTTAGTTTTCTCTCGCTAAAATAAAATACCACACCAATATAAATTTAAAAGTTTTTGTTTTGAATACAAAAAACACATTTTCTTTTGGTTAGGATTTGAATCGAAATAAAACAATTTTCAAGCCTAAGCTATCATTCGATAGCTTTAAATATAAAGAAAAGACCCTATAAAAAACGGTGCATCAAAGCGGATACAAGCAATGAACTTTTAAATAAAAGTAAGAATAAATTTAGAAAGATCACAAACAATATTTCATGGGTTCATAAACAGGCTACAGATGTACAGAATACTTTTTTTAACTAATTTAATTATGCATTTATTGTTTGTATAAAATAACAGTTGAAACTTTTTAATTTATTTATAATTATACACAATGTAACGAAAAAAAATATCATTTATTCAGTTTAAAGTTTTTAAACAAGTATACGTATTATTGAAAAAAAAAAGAGTCAATTTTATAAACAGCTTTATTTTTTATTTTATTTTATTTTATTTTATTTTATTTTGGCAATTTTTCTATATTAATAGTTAATTGTATGCGAAAATTCAAAAAAGTATTTTTTAAGTAAAAACAGGAATTTCATTTTTAAGGAATACTGACTGCTGAACTTTCCGTTTATTTCGCGACAGTATAATAAAAACGGAAACAGAAGTTTTCAATTGTGTCATTAAACACGTAGAATCATGAAATATTTTAATTATTGAAAAAACTAATCAAATTATGGTTTTTTTATATTTAATTTTATAAATTTTAAGTTTACTTTTTATAGATCATATATATTATAAAGCAGAAGTTCTGAAACTTCCAAACGAGTGTTTTCAAAAACTACCCGATGGATTTTTTTGCCGATTGTATCATTCGATAGGAAATATTTTTCCGAAGGTTTAAAATTCAAATTTACAGGTATAACTCTGATTTTTCGTAGTAAATTTCATATTTTTCGGTTATTTTTGACAAAAGGGTTGCCAGTAGCTGTGTTTGGCGAAAATTATAATTAATTCTTTTGAATTAAAATGGCTATATCTATTAAAAATATTACAAATATCTTGCAAATAATAGCAGAAAATAACTACTGACAATATTAATAATAATAAAGAAAGACCGCTTAAATGAGGCGTAATATTATAAAAATATATTTATCTTGAAAATGAAAAAAATATTTGTAATGCTTAAAAAATAAATTAACGCGAAATATAACAATTGGTTCAACTTTTGGCGACTTATTCCTGGTGTTAGAATAAAAACATGAATTTCAGAAATTGATTAAATGAATTTTGAATAATAGTTATTTCCCTTTTTATTATTTTCTTTCTCTTTTTTTTTTATCGAATTTCCGTATAATATAACTTACAGCAGAAAAAAGCAGATCTGATTGTAAAAGACACTGTAAGTTGTGAGTTACTATTCGTTTCTATACCATTTTCATCTTGCTTTTTTCGACAAAGAATGTGTTTTTAAGCCGAAAATGCACTACTGACTTAATGCCTGACTTAGGTTCTTAATGGTCGCAATAATGTTTTTTTTTTTTTTGGGGGGGGGGGGGGAGATAATTTTTAGAGTATATTTTAATATTCAATCGTAAATTATATAGATATGAGTATAACTTTTTTATTTCTTTTTGCAAATGTTTTCATTGTTAATTTAATTTTTTTTTTGCGCCATTTCGTCAATTTCACTTACAGGAAAAATTTCAGTTTTAAAATTTAAAAACTGAAGAAGGAAAGATTATCCCGTCGATTAAAAATCCACCGCCAAATTCCAAGATTAAATGTCAATAATGGATGATCGTAAATGTCACATTCACTTGACATTAAGCATAATATAAATATTAATTATGTCATCAAGTGATTTTTAATTCGACATTTTATTTCTGCTTTTATATATGCTCTGCTAATTTGTTTTTCGTTATTTAAATGAAAATTTATGCTAATCTATATAATCTGGCTAATAGTTTGGCGATTTGTATAATTTGGCGAAATTGGTCCGGTATAACCAAGTAGTACTGAAGAAAAAATTTTGCAATTCAAAGGAAATTTATGCAATTATGCGTATTACTATAGATAAATTCAACATTTTGAAATAAAAAATTCCCGCTGTGTTGGTGAGATTCCAACATTTTAGGATCTTTAAACGCAAAAGAATAATTGTATAACTGTATATAGATTCACTGCTGTTTTATTACATATGTTTTTATTATTATTTTTATTATTTGAATATTTTTAATGTGTCTTTTAAATGTATAGTATGATTGTTAGTAGTTTGTTTTTTTACAAGGGCAGTATTATGTATCTGTTTTTGTATTCAGGAAGATTTAATTGCAGAGTACGAGGTATAGATATATGACCTATTGTACTGCAAAGTCATAAAAATCAGACCCTGATAGGGGATACAAAAAAGAAGTAGGTCTTTTATGACCCTATGTTTTATAGCCGATGTCAGGGCTACGTGTGAGGCCCAGCTGGTCACGTGGGAAATACGAGGGGTGTAGGGCCCCGAAGTATACGGGGGGCCCTCTGACCCTTAATGCACGAGGGGCGTGGACAGGAAGAGTCGATTGGCTGGTGAGTAGAATTATTATGTGTATGTTAATTTTCTCTCACCAGTCAGGGCTTGTTATGCAAATTTTGGACACACAGTGAGTTTTCCTCGTTCTCTAGAAAGAAGAGAGGGAGGATTAGAGGAAGAGAAACGAGTGGCTGAGGATGCTCAGCTTGTAGAGTGCTGCTTTTAAGTGCAAAAATTACTAGTGTCCACCGTTGAAACCTGCCCCGTTTTGTTAGTGAAACTCATGGGATACTTCTAAAATGTGCCCCTGAATCAATATACACCGGCCAGGTACCGGTGGTGCTTCCTAAGCTCAGTGGAATATCAGGTACTGTTATTTTTGTCTATAATGTTCTTAAATTTGTATATATATACCAATGAATCAGAATGCAATGTGAGTAATATCTAGCCCAGGAGACTTTGTCTGAATGTGCGAATTGTCAAACTTAAATATAGATTTTAGATTATTTTGGCTGTAAGTGTAACATTTTACTTAAAGAGTACGTTTCTCTAGTTGATTTTTTTTCTGTAATGATATTATTAATGTGTTTATATTTAATAAAGGAGTTATGTTTGTTAAAACACTTAGTTGTCATTTATGAAAGTTTTTTTTTAATTGTCTATTTTATATATTTTTCTAGTAGTCAACCAATACTTGCATATTTAATTAAAATTCTAATTCTTTTTATTTTGTCTAAAGTTAATAGTGAGTAAATATATTTTGTAGGATTCAGTAGCTAAGTACGGGGAATTTTAATTTTAATGTATTTTAAGTCTTATTTTTTTTCTCTTAGCTATTCAATAGGGCCATAGGTTAGGTAATCTACTAAACATTCACAACGCAATGACTTTATTATTCTCTCTATCGATGACAACCTGATAACTGTATTTTCCGGAGTTGTCAATTACCTGACTAGGCCGCACGATCATGAGAGTCTACTAAATTAGATGCCCCTACAAGATATTATTTTTTGGGTTTTTATTATTGAATGAACCCGGGGTATAGGTGCACCCAACACCTATGTTAAATTTGTGCAGATCTTGCCAGCATAAGGCCCCTGGAGTTTAGGTGGTACCGTGACCTCTTTCTTTGAGAACGTATGGTTATTAATTATATTTTGGGTGACTTAATTAAATTAACAATATATATTTCTTTATTATTTAATCAATTTATATCTTTTTATATACTTTAAGTATGCTAATTTTAACGAAGAGTTAGGTCTAAATTACTATGCAGGTAGTGTTGTTTTTTTCATTTTATATATATATCTGGTGTGATTTTAATGACAAAGTTCTCCTGTGAGCACAACAAAGATTGGCACAGTTTTATAACAGGGTTCAGTCATGACAAATGATAAAAAGTGTTAAAGAGTATTGATTATTATGTATGTGGTATCTTTATTTAACTCAAGTAGAATAATGTTAAATACTGAGTGGAATTGTAATGATGTTTCTGATTGGTAATTGTGCATTATATATATGAAATAAGAAATAATATTAGAGGGATACTATTATGATGAAAGAATGAAATATCTATATATGTAAATAAAAATATATATATATATATATCTATATATATGTATATATTAATAATATTTTTCCTCGATTTATCAAAGTAACTGAAAAAAAAAAAAAAAAGTAAGAGTGTTTTTGATAAGAATTTTTTTTAAGTGCAATATACAGTAATAATAATAATAATAATAATAAAATTAATTAAAAAAAAAAAAATTTGTTATTTATATACAGATAGGTGTAGGTGAGTGTGTTCAAGTGATGGACAATTTTATATATATATTAAGATAATTTTTCTTTTCTTGTATTTCTTAGAAGAAATATTTTTTTGGGGGAGAATTAAAACAGTTATGTGGATTATTTCTCTTTTTTCCTAAGTACTTTTTTTGTTTTCAATTCTGTATTTCTAATTCTTTACATTTTACATTTGTTTTCTAATATTTCATATTATTAACAATTATTTTTAAATTGGGCAATCCTACACTCAATTTATTTAAGATAATGGGAGCGCATGGAAAATAAACCCAGAAATAAAAGGCGTAAGAGTTCCGAATTTAATAATTTCATTATTGAAACTCGTACAAGGCTTGCAGAAAGTAAGTTGAAGGATTCAACAAATACAAAAAACATGGCTAAAGAGAAGGCAAATACCGATAATTTGTTGAATGTGATCGTACCATACGATGGAAAAAAAGAATGTAACATAAATTATTTTATTCAGGAGTTTGATCGAGCTGCGGCCGAGACAAATTTTTCTAATGAGGTTAAATTAATAATTTTACGTTCAAAATTTGTCGGAACGGCACGGGAAAGGTTACAAACGGATGTAGAGTTGAATTCGGAAACCGATTATATTAAATTTAAAGAAAAAGTGCTTCAGACGTTTGATGCAAAAAAAACTTTTGCTGAATCACATAATGATTTTTCAAAAATTCAGCAAAAACCAGCGGAAAGTATGTCTGATTATATTGTACGTTTTAATCTGGTAGCAGCAAAATTCTTTGACATTTCGGGTCTTTCTAATAAAGCAGATGCGCGAAAATTATTTGATTTAATGAAATTACATCGATTTTTAGAATCTATTAAACCAGATATTGCTTTGGAAATAAGGAAAAGAGCTATCGATAAATATAAGGAAGCAACTGAAATTGCTTTAACAGTGGAAGAGGCGTTTGCGTCAGTTAAGTTTGAGGAGTTAAATGCGATAGGTACGAGTACAACGGAATTTTGCGAGTCATTATTAAGACAAAATGAAAAACAAGAAAAGGAGTTAAGACAGTTGAGAGCAGAATTAGAAAAATTAAAAAATAAACCTACTGAAAAATGGCAAAGCAATTCGCGAAACACAAAGTATTGTAATATATGTAATTTACGAAACCATGAAACTGACGAATGCCGGTATAATGTAAATAATAAAAGACAGTATCGGAATAATGTCATTCCATTGAATTTCCCAACGCATGCACAAAATATGCAGGGATTTGCAAGCCCTAATAATGAGTCTGTTAATTTTCAAGGGTACGGAAGTGTGGGGAATTGGAGTTTCCCCCCACCACCGTTTCCTCCTCCATTGCCTATGGGTCAAAATTATCAGTATAATTATGTTCCTCACGTACAGCCTTCAGGTTATGGTAATTATACTGGAGGAAATATACATTCTAATTAAAATTACGGCCGGAATTATCCGAATGGTCAGGAATATCACTCACAAAATCAAGGGCAAATAAATTCACAGGGAAATTATAGAAATGCGAATCGAGATAATAATACAACAAATAAAACAGAGGGGCGGAAGATAACGGGAAATAAGCAACGTTCGGGAAACATATAGGGGGATCTGGGGATATTAGGAATGGGGAAAAGGAATCTATCCTCAGATCCCATAATACGAAGGTTATAGCGAGTGTTAGTGATAGAGAAGTAGAAAATGTACCAATTATCAATTTTGATATTAAAGGAATAAATGTTGCAGCCTTGTTAGACACGGGCGGAGCAGTTTCTCTAATTTCAGCAGATTTATTTGGGAAAATAAAGGAAAATAACGTGAAATTTAAATATTTGGGACACGGAATTAGAATACAATCTTTTAGTGGTACAACTATTCCATTTACACATTGTATACAATTATCATTTAAATTACAGAATGCTTTCACTTCCGGGACTTTTTATGTAACAGAAAATAATTTTAAGGCATCTTACAATATGTTGCTGGGATATGATTACTTAAAAGCAAATCAAATGGTAATTGACATAGAAAAAAAATTGTTAAAATTTAAAAATGTGAAAATACCACTCAACCATAATAAAAAAAATTACCAGTACAGGATATAAATATTATAATTAAGGAAGAAGTAGAAAGGGTAAATACTGAAAAGGAGTGTACAAAAAGCAAGATTTGGGTAAAATTCGCAAACAAAATTTATATTGCCTCAGGGCAAGAAAAAATTGTTCCTTTAATATGTCCTGATTTTATAGAGGAAAACAGTATAGTTCTTTTTGAACCTGATATTTATAATTTAGGTATTGAATGTTATAACTCGGTACACGAAATATCTCAGAATAGAGTTATTAATGTAATAATTAAGAATATTTCGGATAAGAAAATTATTTTACAGAAGGGTACAAAAGTTGGGAATTTAGTTTTAGACTTTGATTTCGAAACTGAGGAAATACCGGAAAATATTATAGATGGTAGTGTACACAAGATTAATAATTTAAGTATAGAGGAGGTTCATAAATTGAGGGAAGTAGAGATTTCTCCAGAGGATTTTGATCTTGCGCATCTTCCGACAGACCTACAGGATAAGATGAAGAAACTTTTGATGCAACATTTACATGCATTTTCTAAATCTTACAAATCGTTAGGTCAGACTGACTTGGTTACTCCCCAAATCAAATTGGCGCATAATCATCCTATACAGTCTAAACCTTATAAAATTCCTCACACAGTGCGAGAATATGCACAAGCGGAGATAAGAAAGTTATTGGAGGCAAATATTATCGAAAAAAGTAAATCTTCGTAAGCATTTCCGGTGTTATTTGTAAAGAAAAAGACTGCGGAGAATCAGGAGTTAAAATATCGTATGGCTTGTGATTACAGGTTATTAAATGCAATATTAGAAGGGTACGCTTATCCGATACCTGATATTCGTGAATTGTTACAGAAAATTAGTGGAAAAAAATATTATACGGTTCTAGATCTACACAGCGCATTTTTTCAAATAAATTTACAACCTCAAGACAGGGAAAAGTTAGCGTTTATAACGGAATTTGGGAAGTTTCAACCAGTGAGAATAAATTTTGGCTTAAAAGTTAGCCCAACCACATTCGCAGAATTAATGGACTTAGTTTTAGGCGATTTCAATAAAGAGGAAGTCACGTACTTTATCGATGATGTCCTCATTGCGGCAAATTCAGTGGAAAGAATGTTAACTTTGATTGCAGAGGTATTACAAAAATTGATTGACACCAATTTAACAATAGAACCACGAAAGATGCAAATATGCAAAAAAGAAATTGAATTCTTAGGTTTTAGAGTGCACGAACAGGGATATTCACCTTCGAAAAAGAATATCGAAAAAATTCAGAAATTAGCAAGGCCTAAAAATAAAAAGGGCGTCAAATCCCTCTTAGGAATGGCCAATTACTTTAGATCGCTGATACATAAATATTCAGAAATTGTCGATCCTTTGGTCCAAATGACTAAAGAAAAGGTAAAATTCAATTGGAATGAAGAGGCGGAAAAAGCATTTTTGGCTATACAAGAAGCCATCTTGCATAATCCGACGTTAAAACCGCCAAATTTTAACAATGAATTTTTTTTAATTACGGATGCATCTAGGACCGCACTTTCAGCAATCTTAGCTCAGAAAGAGGGTGACAATTTCGTACCGATTGAATTTTATGGTCGAAAATTAAAGGACTCTGAGAAAAAATACCCTAGTATAAAGTATGAATTACTAGCAATTCACGATGCGTGTGTTTACTTTGAAAATTTTCTTTTGGGAAAAAAATTTACTATACTCACTGATTCTAAAGCTTTGACGGAGCACTTAAAATTAGAAAAACAGAGTGATATTATTGCAAGGTGGATAATGAGATTAGGAAATTTTGATTTTGAGATAGGATTTATTCCAGGGGAAGAAAATCCTGCCGATTTTGTGTCTCGAAATATAAATAATATAACGACTTTGAATGAAATTCAAAATGAATTATTTAAAGTAAATTCTAATCTTTCAGAAGAAAGGATAAGAGAAGCACAAAAGGATGACTTAAAACTTAAATTAATTATTCAGAAAATTGAAAGGGGTAAACCAAATCGCCAGACTAAGAAATTTGAGTTAAATGGCAACAAAGTATTAATACTGAAACAACGATATAAGGATAAACCGTTGATGATAGCTCCAAATAAATTAATATTTGAAATAATTCAAGAAGCTCATAAGGCACATTTAGGTTTTCCAAAAACATACGAATTAGTGAAGACAAGATTTTACTGGTTTGGGATGTACAGGGATGTAAAAAATTATTGTGCAGCCTGCATACCTTGCAACAAAAATAAACAGCATAAAATGATTAAGGTGCCGTTACAAAGAGTGGAGAAGGATCATATAATTGGTTCTGTGGTTCATATCGATATTGTTGGTAAACTACCACTAACGTTGAAAAAACACTGCTTTATTCTAACCATAATTGATGTCGCGTCAAGATTTTTACAGGCAATACCACTGCGTAATGTGGAAACACAAACGATACTAAATGTACTGACAAATTACATTAGTACTTTTGGTCTTTTTCGAGAAATAATAGTGGATAACGCTAAATATTTCCGGGGAAATTTATTTAAAGAATTTATGGCAGCATTGGGAGTGAACCCTCACTTTTGCTCTACTTATAAACCGACATCAAATGGGATTATAGAATGTACTCACAAAGAATTAAAGTCTTCGATTAGTGCAATGGCAAAAACAACAACAGAATGGGATATAAGATTGCCATTCTTTATTTTGTCACATAATACTTCGATTCACAGAGCTTTAGGATACCGACCGGATAAGTTGTTTTTTGCTAGAGAAACAGCCAACCATTTTACAGCACTAGAAGAACCCGATATGTTATGTACACAACAATTTGTTCAAAAACGCATTGCACACATGAAGGAAGTATATAAAACAGCGCTCGCAAATCAAGAACGTATTGCGAAAGAATACGTGGGCAAGGATTTTGAAAAGGTGAGGAAATTGGAAATTGGGGATCAAGTTTACTTAAAAAATGTGTTACGTCCATTAGCGTTACATCCTAAGTTTGACGGTCCATTTGAGGTCATAAAGGTGGGTCGTAATAATAACTATGTCTTGAAACATATGCTTGAACCGTATAAAAAACACATCCAACGACATATTACTCACATGTGGAAGCCTAGTGCTAAAATTACAATACCTCAATCGAACGATAACGAGGGGGAAAGTACGCAAGAAGGGTAAAAATATTTTTATGTCTCTACGGTTTTTTTTCCTTTTCTTTCATTGTTAGAAGTAGCTTTTCAGCTAACTAAGCTATTGAAAAAGGGGAGAATGGAATCGTGGGATATATCTACAAGGGGGTAGATTAATGTATATAGTTATTTTATAAAAATAAGTGTAATATTTTTTTTTCTCTTTCATTGTAGTTGTGTAGGGTGATAAACATGTCACCAACTTGTCTTTTGTATCTACTAGTGTTTATTATATATAGTTATGTTATTAACATAAATTTAATATTTTTTTTTGCCTTTCATTTTAGTTGTGTAGGGTGATAAACATGTCACCAACTTGTCTTTTTGTATCTGCTAGGATTTATTATATATAGTTATTTTATTAACATAAGTTTAATATTTTTTGCCTTACATTTTGGTTGGGTAGGGTGATAAACATGTCACCAAATTGTCCTTTTGTATATATTAGGGTTTATTATATATAGGTATTTTATGAACATAAGTGGAAATTTTTTTTTCTTGTATTTTGGTTGTGTATGGTGACAAACAGGTCACCAATGTTTTTTTTTCTTTTCATCTATAAGTGTTTAATATAGATAGTTATTTTATTAACATAAGTGAAATATTTGTTTTCTCTTTTATTTTTTGATTTTGGGTGGTGATAAACATGTCATCAAAGTATCTCGTTTATCTACTAGTGTTTAATACATATAGTTATTTTATTAATAGAATTGTAATATTTTTTTTTCCTTTATTTCATTTTGGGTTATTTATGGTAATAAACATATCACCAAAGTGTCTTTCTATCAATTACTGTATAATATATATAGTCGTTTAATTAACAAAAAGTGTAGATTTTTTTCTCTCTTTTCATCTTCACTATCTTTGGGTGATAAACAAGTCAGCAAATTGTCTTTTTATATTTAATAGGGTTAAATGTATGGAGTTGATTTATTAATACAAATTTAAGTTGTTGTTTTTTTTTCACTCCATTTTGGGCGATTTATTGGTGATAAACAGGTCACCAAAGTGTAGCTTGTTACTTAATGTTGTGAAGAGTATATAGTAGTGTTAATGACAGAAGTTTAATATATTTTTTTTTTTCATTTTTACTGTTTAGGGGGATAAACATATCACCGAATTGTTCTTTTCAATTTATTAAGGTTTAATGTATATATTGTATTTATTAACATAATCTATTATGTCTTTTTCACTTTGGCCGGTTGATGCTGATAAACATTTAACGATTGTACGCCTTGGTATCTAAGAGTGTGTAAGTTAGTATGTAGGAGGTTTAGTTATCTGGTGTAGTATTAATTATATTATTTTGAGGTTTAGGGTTATACACTTGTTACTTAATTATTCCTGTGTATCTACTAGGATGCAAGTCTAGTATGTATAATGGGCTACTTTTGGTGTAGATTAACAATAGTAAGGGGGATAAACATAGCACTTAAAAATCCTCAATTACAAATCGAAGTTCATATCTATGAGTATATATTGATATAAATAATATTTAGTTTGGAATTTTATGTTTCTCTTCGTACTACATATTTTGGTAATTACTGATGCAATAATGCAGGCAGAAATTACATTAGATAGAGTAGATAACAAAAAAAAAAAAAAAAAAAAAAAAAAAAAACAATTTATATAAAAATTAGTGGTAAGTGCCCACAACATTATGTTTTTTTAATCTTCCTTTATGCTTTCTGTCTCACTCTGTGAGACGGTAATGATCTAGGAGTGTGGGGGAGTGTTACTAGGTACTAAGTTATAGTATAATAATAGTAGACATACATAGAAATAAAAAAGGGGGGGGGAGAGAATGGAGAAATTTATAATATGTGAGGTTACTTAGGAATATTGTTTTTGGGCTATAGCGGTAAAATCTTTTTTTTTAATTTTGGAGGTACTCTGGGATTTTTTTTATTTATCTCTTCTTTTTTTTTCTTAAAATAAATAAAATAAATAAAAATAAAATAAAATAAATAAATAAGAAAAGAGAAAAGGTGCTTTGTAAACTATTTTGGATGAATTACTGATTTTATGCTGAATAGGTGGAGGTAGTTGAGCCACCTGTAGGTAGAATTATGACCGGAGGGGTTGGGGAGAAGATTCACGCAGAGAACATACGTTATTTTATTATTTTTTTTTTTCCTTTATCATTTGGATTAAAATAACACTTTTCAAATAAATAAAAATAGGATCAATTGAAATTTAAAATATATTGCAAATCAGATAATAATAAATTGAAGTGCATGGTTTTCTTAGTCAGGGTAGAAGCTTTTGGGGCAACAAAAATAGGTGGTTTGATACAGGCCATAACGGTTTTTCTTCCCTAGGCTCTATCGTTACTGATTAACTTAAATCAAAGCTATATATATCAATACAAAAACCCTTAATGGGTTAAAAGTTTTGACGCAGCTGTTTATTTTATGGTTCTAAGAATTTTGAATATGAATTTTAAAAATAATGATATCAAATTTTGAGTGACGCCATGTTATTAATTGAAAAATGCATTTTTGTACTATTTCATTAATCATTTTATTTTTTTTTCTATTTATAATACCATGTGCAAAAGTTATTTTCAACATGAAAAGATATATACAACTTTATTCACCTATGCTTTTTTCACACACATCTCCCATAAATTCAAAATATGTGTTTTAAAAGATATGATATAAAATTTAAGTGACGCCTTTATGTGCCTTTAAAAAGTTTGTTTTAAAATTCAGGTTTTTTTTTTTCATTTTGATTTGGTAAAATATATTTACACATCTAAAAAACTGTTTTAAATTTACATTTCGTTGTTAAATATATAATTTTCATTGAATCTATACTATGCATTGGAATGCATTTATCTCAATAAACTGATTTATCATTTGTGTCACGTTATTCAAAATTGTAAGCAATATTTATGTAAATGGTTTCTTTGCTCTAAATTATCCAAACTAAGTGAAACGCATGTAAATGGATAATCTGACGCAAAGAAACCATTTACATAAATATTGCTTACAATTTTGAATAACGTGACACAAATGATAAATCAGTTTATTGAGATAAATGCATTCCAATGCATAGTATAGATTCAATGAAAATTATATATTTAACAACGAAATGTAAATTCAAAACAGTTTTTTAGATGTGTAAATATATTTTACCAAATCAAAATGAAAAAAAAAAACCTGAATTTTAAAACAAACTTTTTAAAGGCACATAAAGGCGTCACTTAAATTTTATATCATATCTTTTAAAACACATATTTTGAATTTATGGGAGATGTGTGTGAAAAAAGCATAGGTGAATAAAGTTGTATATATCTTTTCATGTTGAAAATAACTTTTGCACATGGTATTATAAATAGAAAAAAAAATAAAATGATTAATGAAATAGTACAAAAATGCATTTTTCAATTAATAACATGGCGTCACTCAAAATTTGATATCATTATTTTTAAAATTCATATTCAAAATTCTTAGAACCATAAAATAAACAGCTGCGTCAAAACTTTTAACCCATTAAGGGTTTTTGTATTGATACCATTACTTTTTTTAGGTTAGTGATCATTGGATTAGTAGAATATACATTTATGAGATTTAATGCAGAATTTAAGAAGATAAAATCGAAAAATTAATGTTTTCTTTACATTTTTTGAATAAGAAATGTCTTGTATTTGTCAGATTTTAATCCGAAAACAGATGTAATTAAAACGAAAAGAAGAAGATGCTACTCTGAAGCAATTTTAACAAAAAATTTCCTTATTTATTAATCTAAATACAACTTTACTTTTAAATCTATTTCATATCCTAAGTTACCAACTTTATGACACATTTTTAATTCATTTTATTCGAAAAAATATTTAAGAATTTAATGCAGAAATTTGCGCAATCGAAAAATTTGTTCCATTATTTGGTAAAAACTTTTTCAGAAAAAAAGATTTTCCAGAAAATGTTCTTAAAGTTAGCGTTTTGAACCACATTTCTAGTCGGCGAATGTAATAATGTAATAAATTTAATTTTTCTATGTTTCTTATTTTTGAAACTTATCCTTAAAATAAATATGAGTTAATCTTTTTAAACAGACACATATGTATATAAATTAAAGATTTAAAAAAAATTACATCATATTCTGAAAATTTACATTGATATGGATACTGAAAGCAAAATTCGCAGTTTCTGATTCATAAGTATGAAACGAAAATGTTAACAAAGTAATTTCTTTAAAATTTGAAATTTATTTAAGATCTAAATGCATAAAAATTGATTATTTAGAGCTATAAATATTAGTTTGTTTCAATTTTTATTTTTTAAATTATGTATTTTAGTTCATTTTATATTTGCTTTAAAGATACAAAACAAAAAAAGAAAGACAAATATAACATTCAGAAAACAAATATAACATTCTTTATATAACATAATTAGAAACATTTGTATCCTAAACATAAAATATAAATATAAAATACCAAAAACTTGTATGTTATTAAGCATAATTATTTTAATAGATATATCATTTGGCACGGATGGGACATGCCCCATCCCTCCTGAGTCATAGTGTCCTGTCCTTACCTTAGAGCAACATTAAAATAATTAATTTTTTTCAACAAGCATAGGATTTTTATATTTAACTTAACTGCTTATTTATAAAAGGCATATTGTTGAATTTACAAAATATTAAAAATAATTAAGTTAGCAACAAAAATGAGATTGAAAATGTAGATTAAACATTCGAGTAATTCTTATTTTTAGGTATTGTAAAATGGCCTTTTTAAGTCTCAAACTAATAGTTGCAACTATAAAAAGACTTATAGCAACAAGTATAAGACAATGATTATTCCATGTGGTGGAAAAGTCATAAATTAAAAATAAAACATATTTTAAGAATTATTGCAGATGTGCCATCCCTTAATACTCTTCCCTAGTCACAAATTAGCACCTCATTTCTAGATGGATCCCTATGGAAAGACGAAAAGTGAGAAAGTTGTTTTTAATTGGGGTGATGTGCAGAAGTGGAGATATCTTTTTACGGAATTCATTATTTTTGCATATTATTTTATAAGAACTTACTAAAATATTCTATTAAATTCAATTTTTAATGCCATATAATAATTGGAATCAAAAGGCTATATTTAAAAAAATAATTTTGTACTTTTCATTTATTTTTTATGTTTTTAAATCACAGCATAATGTTTTTGTATTAATGTTTATACTTGAATTATTATTATTATTAAAAAATAATTTTGCATCATTTATGTTTTAAATCATTACAAAATATGATTGTAGCATAAATATTGGAACACATATATTTCTTTTCTCACACATATATTTCTTTGAACAGAAATTATGCATTAGATTATTTCGTTTGTTAATAGAAATTGATAAAAAAAAAAAAAAAAAAAAAAAAAAAAAAAAACCACATATCATCTGCAACAAAATTCCTCGCTCATCCAAATCTTCGGATTATATTGCTAGAAGGCACGATACTTCTGCACTCAGTTTTCTTTTTTAAATATTTTTAAAAATTAAAATGACCATTTTTAACAGATATTTTTAAAAAATAAAATCTTTAAGGGCTCTCTCTGTCTCTCTTTTTTTAATTTATTTTTTTCAATTTAAAAAAGTGACTTATGAATAATTATTATCATTGTACAATGATTTTTAAAAATTTTAATCACTAAAATGATTTTTTAAACTAAATTAAAATTTAAAAAATACAAACTTTGTATTTGTTCATTCAAATTATTCTTTGCAATTGAAAAAAATGTTTATTCAAATTGTAAATCATGTTTGTTATTACTGTGAATGCTCAACGATTATAAAAAATATTTTTTAATTACAATGCTTTTTTTTAATTAAAGGGATTTTTCCAATTTAATTTTTAAAACTAAAATCTTTTTTTTCAAACATTTTTTTTTCTACAATTTAAATAATAGAAAAATTAAAATTTCTAACATTTCCAAATATTCCGCCATTTTGCACTTACAATCTATCGACAACAACGTGCGTACGATGCGTCAGAGGGATATTGGCAGTAAGATCGAAAATAAATTTCGCCTAGAAAAATTTTTTAAAACAAATCTCAATTCTGACAATGCATGATTCAACTTCAGCAATGGAACCTTCTAGGAATGAAATGCAACAACGAATGACTGCAATCAAAATTAAAAACTCCCTCTCACACAGAGCTTTAGTGCTGCCATCTATTGGCTTTAAGACCTACTAAGTATTTCTTGTTTACTATCAATTCATTTGCAAAAAAAAAAAAAAAAAAAAAAAAAAAAAAAAAAAAAAAAAAACTATATGGAATTTCGACATAATATCTGTGGAAAAAAAGGGCTTAAACTACAATTTACAACTAAAGATTAGTTTCAACTTTTCAAATTCTTGAAAATTTAAATTTTTTTCCCAGTACATTGAATCTTAATGACATCCAATTTAGAATAGAAATTATGAAGTTTTTGGATTACGTAATAAAAAATTAAACTGTGCTGCTACTGGACATAATCATATTTTTCCCCCAACAAAACCTAAAAATAGTGTCATTTATAATGTCGCATACTTTCGCATTCATATTTTGCATTATTAAAATATTTTTGAACTATACATTATTGATAAATGTGGTCCCAAAATCGATGTTTGTCAGCTAAAATTTTGTATCTGAAGATGCATTTTCGCCGTTCCTAACCGATATTGCAAAAATGCAAACTGCGCCTGCGTGTGGACTTGGATTGAAATTCTCTCTCTACCGAGGTTGCTGTAAGGCGTCAAACTGAATTGGCGATTACTTTTTGGCGTTCGAAAATGTGATACAGATAATCTGAATTGGTAATCAACAACAAAAAAATTATTATTATTAGATTTACAGAAGCATTTTAAGAAATGACATTTTCTCTCTATGAATCTAGTGACTTAAATCTCCAATATTAATTTATAATATATTTTAAATCCGTTTCCGGTTTAATCAAATTAAGTTACTTAAATGGTTTATTGAAGTATTTTCTACTTTATAATATTTATTTTTTTTTTATTATTTATTTTTTTTATCAAGTATTAATTTATTGTAATTAAATATTATCAAGTATTAATATTGTTGTTGTATCAATGCAAATAAAAAAGGTAATATATTCACAATAAATATTATTTATATTAGATAAATAAATTTATATCTTATTTATAATATTAAAATATATGGTAGAAATATATTTTATAATACATACTATAAAATATAAAATAATAATAATTTATGAATTATCTTATCTAGCGATTAAATTTTTTATTAATCGTTCAATAATTTTTAAAGTATTTTGCAAAAAAATATAAGCAGATTTGCAGTATTTAAAAAAATAAATGTATATATGCATATTATCATTAAATAATTTGCTTGAATATTTATTTTTTATAATATTTTAATATTTACTTATTATCAACATTAAATATTATCAAATATTTTCATTATAAATAAAACAGGTGTGATTAATAATAAATATTATCTTCTTTATTATTTAAAGAAGATAATATTTTATAAATAAATAACATAAATTATCATTAATTTTCAATGAAATATTGATATATAAAATTTCATTTATTGAAATATATGGATAATATTACATTACTATTATAATAATAATTTGATCTAATTATTAAAGTATTATTATAATTATCAATAATAAGTTAGCAAGTATGATAATTTGTAATCATCTGTATCTATATTATCTATAAATTACCGACCCATTTAATTTTATAATATAACAGCAATAATTATTTATAATTATTAATTGTAAACTACAATAATTTATCAAATATTCTATTATTTTATATTCAAATATGCTATAATTATTTATAAATTGAATAAAATTATGTAATGTTACAGTAACAATAAATAATTTTATAGTAAAATATCAAATCTAATTAGCTAGTTGGAATACTTAGACACTGCTTATTTATTAATTATAAATAATTGATTATCTGACTTAATTTGAAAATAGTATAACTAAAAAACTCTATTTTAAAAATAAAAAAAATCTTATATCTTGGCAAAGTAATTTTTATTTTTAATAAATGCAAAAAAAAAAAAAAAAAAAAAAAAAAAAAAGAAGAAGAAAAAAAAGTTAGAAAGTTAAAGAAAAACATAAGAAAAGTTTTTAAAAAGTTAAAATAAATATAGTTATCAATAAAAAAGTAAATAAATTTAAAACTCAATTATTTACACCCACAGAGTAAGGCATTTCTTTACCACTCCTTACTCTGTATTTATTGAAATATATTGATAATATTACATTAGTATTAAATAATAATTTGATCTAATTATTAACGTATTATTGTATTTATCAATAATAAGTTAGCAAGTATGATAATTTATAATTATCGATATCCATATTATCTATAAATTACCAACGCATTTAATTTTATAATATAACAACAATAATCATTTATAATTATTAATTTTAAAATATAATAATTTATCAAATATTCTATTATTTTATATTCAAATATGCTATAATTATTTATAAATTGGTGAAAATTATGTAATATTATACTACCAATAAATAATTTGATAGTAAAATATTAAATATAATTAGCTAGTTGGAATACTTAGACACTGCTTATTAATTAATTATAAATAATTAATTATCTAACTTAATTTAAAAATAGTATAACTAAAAAACTCTATTTTAAAAATTAAAAAAAATTCTTATATATTTGCAAAATAATTTTTATTTTTGATAAATGAAAAAAAAAAGGGGGGGGGGAAGACAGAAAGTTAAAGTAAAAACAAAACAAAAAAAAGTTTTAAAAAAGTTAAAATAAATATAGTTATCAATAAAAGAATAAATTAATTTAACACTGAATTTTTTACACCCACAGAGTGAGACATTTCTTTACTCCTCCTGACTCTCTATTTAGCCCCATAAAAAGTGAAAAATAAAGAAATTTTTTTTACTATGCTGCCATCTATGTTTAGTTATTTAAATGAACTTATTAAAAGAATTTTATAACTATCTAAATAGATAGCTTTCAAATTATAATTGCTTTTAACTTAAAAAAAAAAAAAAAAAAAGTTTTAAGAAGCTGTATTTAAAAAGGAAAATCATAGTGATAAATGTATTTAATATTTTATAAAATTACATAAAAATGTAGAAAAGGATCTAAAATAATAATGCATTATTAAATTTATAAAAATCAAAATAATATCAATCATATCAATCATTTTAATTTATATGTATGACTTAAAATAAATTGCTTCGTTAAAGATTTATTAATTTAGCAGCAGAACATACAAGATTAAAAATAAGATAATCATTCTTACTATTATTATAAAGGAAAACATATACTTGCATTATAAAAGAAATAATATGCATAAAAGAAACTAATAATATATATTTGCAGCTATATTTTTTATTAGTAATACGTTTAAATTATTCATTGATAAGCTCATTTGCAAAATTTAATTCTTTATCTGTTGGGTAATAAATAATTTTCCTAATTGCATTAGTAATAAATACTTTACGAAAATTACATGAAGCTATTTCTAAAGCAGTGTTGTTTCTTGTTTGTCGATAAAAATAAAATAATAATGTAGTGCATGGTGAAAATGTCACCTCCGATAAGAAAAAGCGCCAATATGGTAACCCCTATCTATACGTACAGTTTTTTCTAGTAGAGAGAAGAGAATTTCAAAGTCCACACGCATGCGCAGTTTGATATTTTGCAATATCGGTTAGGAACGGCGAAAATGCTCTGAAGATTGGTAACTTGAAGTTCTAATCTGAGTGCCGTCAGAATACAGAAATTTATGCTTCGTTAGACGCATTCATAATAAAATATTTGATTTTGTAAAGGTAAATATTCATTTCATTTTATAATTTAAAATAAATGTCCATTTTAACAATAAAAAAATATCTTACTTAAATTTAATTTTAAAGGTGAATTATTGAAATTTATTTAAAGCGAATTTTTGTTTCATTTAAATTAGTTGTAATTGTAATGTAATTTTATTTAACTTATTACAATTTTATTTTTTTAATTAAAATTTCATTTAATGGTCTCATTGACAATAAAAAATATAAAGGAATGGATAATAAAAGTCAACTTTATTTTATTAACTGACTTAAAAAAAGCTGAAAACAAAAATAAAACGTAACGCCTCGATCGGGGCAGAACTCGCGATGTTCAGTTCACAAGCCCAACGACATACCGATTGAGCAAGCAAGTATGCAGTAACGCGGAGAAAAAGATAGGTAAAGAAAAAGGAAACACGCGTATGAATACAATAAATGGTTTATCGAGCATTTGCATTGAGATTCCCATAGAAATGCAGAAAATATAGTCCAATTTTTCAAGACCAATATATAACAAACAAGAGTTTTCCTAGAAACTAGGCAAGTCTTATTCACTCTATCTTAAAGAGATTCATATTATATATAAGTTTTAATAAAATCTCCCAGGCAGTTTTCTAGATCTCATTATCAGGAACAAACACCATCGATTTCGGTTTAAAAATGGGTATTGAGATCTTAAAAGATAAAGCACGTAGAAATGTAAAAAATTCAAAATAGAATTAGACGGCAGATATAAGACTCTTTTTAAAAAATCAGAACAATGTGAGCTATATTTGCTGAGTTATTAAAAGGCGGCTTTTCGCATTTTCTTTGATCTGAAACTAGCTGTATATATGTTCCGCCATTCGACAATTCTACGATACGATTTTAGGCTTAAGGCTGCGTCACAGGAATACTACCGTTTTCCATGATATATATATTTCTACATAAAGGAGCATATAATTGGTATGTAGTGTTACAGTTTAAAAGACTGGATGTAAATCTTATTGTAGTGCATTTTTTTTTGTGGGGTAGGGTAACCGCTGGCGCTTGCCAAGGACTGGGAATGTCACTATATATATATAGTAAAATAATAAGGTAACAAAAGGATAAAGTGAATTATTTAATTTAATGGTAGTACTTTGGGAAAAAAAATTTTTTTTCTCTTTCAAAATTGTTGGAAATTTTTTTTTAATTTACAAATCTGACGTGTGATGAAAAAGAAATAATTCTGGTATAACTCACAGAGAATTTTTTTTTTTGGTTGTTTAGATGTGTAAAAAAAAAGGGGGGGGGGTAAATATAAAGATAATTTGCATATTTTGAGTTAATTTATGTTGTTTACCTTCAAATAAAAAAATATATATTTTACTCAAAAAAAAAAAAAAAAAAAAAAAAAAAAAAGGGATTGTTTACTTTTAAAAAATAGGTTAAACTAATTAAGCAAGATTAAGTTATTTTTCACAGATTTAAATATAGTATAATTTTGGAACATATAAATATGTATTATTCGATAATTTTTTGATACCTTATGTTTAAATCTTTTTTATGCATGATGCAAAATATAATAAAGTAATGGAATTTACATAAATATTGCATTTACAATTAATGCAGGTAATTTTATATTCACATATATTACATGAAGTTGGTATATAATTTTGCATGTTTGAAATAATTAATATGATTTTTGATTTAAATGATATGTAATTTTTTTATTTCCTCTTATTTTGGCTTAAAAGTAAAAATAAATAAAAACAGAAGGGGATAAATTAAGTTTAATAATACTTATTTATCTTTTTTTATTTTGTTTAAATGTATCTTTGGTCTGAAAATCCAAAGCATGGTTTAGTTTGTTTTTTTTAAGTGATTTTTGAGGGACTTTTAAATATGTAGAAAAAAAAAAAATTAAGTGGACAGAAAATATAATTTGCATAGTGTAATTTAGTTTTATTATTTGAGTAAAGAATTTTTTTTTTACTTTAAAAATTTTACTTTAAAAAAAAGGGGGGGGGGGAGATTACTTCGACAGGATTAAAGTATTGGTATAAAATTTTTATCATTTTTTTTTCCTCTCTTAACCATCATTTTAAGGTAAAAAAATTCCCAGTAGTTAAGAATGTCATATTGTGTTAAATATTTCATTCAAGGGGGTAAGTACATCAATATAATATTTTTGATATAAAATAAATAATACTAATTGCAATAGTATGGTTATAACTGATCAGATATATACATATAATACACATAAATAAATAAAAATAAACAAGGGGAGGGTAGATGAAAATAATAAATAATCATATAGGCTACCCAGATTTGGTTCTTATACACATTTAAATTATAAATATATATACAAGATAAAAAAATAAAGTAGTAAAATTTTATAAGTATAATGAATATACATAAAATATACAAGAAATTAGCATTAAATATTAATCAAATTAAAATAGAGTAAATATTTTAACATTCATCTGCTTCTTCTTGCCTGTAAACATATTTACTTGTGAAATTATAGGAATTAAATTAAAATGTCATGCAGAGAAAAACATGCAATAAAAAAAAAAAAAAAAAAAAAAAAAAAAAAAAAAAAAAAAAAAAAAAGATCAATTAATTAAATATAAAGCTAGCAACAGACATGCATTTAGAAATTAAAGAATTAAAAAACTCAAGGAAAAAAAAAAAGGGGTGATTGTCGTCATGCAATATATACGTCCTTTTAAACACTCAACAATTTCATAAGAGCATATTCTAAGAGTGACGATGGTTAAAATAATGGGGGGGGGGGGGATAAATCATATTTGGATTTAATTAAAAAAAAAAAAAAAAAAAAAAGAAAGATAGGGTGAACTTAAATACATAAAATAATATTCTATTATCGGTAATAGAATAGTGATTTACTATTATATTACAAGTAAGCTATTTGGCTTAATGACTTTTATGTCTGAACATGTAGCTTTGTGGATAAGGAATCTTGGAGTCCGAAAATGTAAATAAACTAGAAAGGGTAAACAAATCGGCAGCGCCATCTATCGGGATTTTGGATGGGCGAGAAAGAGTAAAATATCAAATCTAATTAGCTAGTTGGAATACTTAGACACTGCTTATTTATTAATTATAAATAATTGATTATCTGACTTAATTTGAAAATAGTATAACTAAAAAACTCTATTTTAAAAATAAAAAAAATCTTATATCTTGGCAAAGTAATTTTTATTTTTAATAAATGCAAAAAAAAAAAAAAAAAAAAAAAAAAAAAAGAAGAAGAAAAAAAAGTTAGAAAGTTAAAGAAAAACATAAGAAAAGTTTTTAAAAAGTTAAAATAAATATAGTTATCAATAAAAAAGTAAATAAATTTAAAACTCAATTATTTACACCCACAGAGTAAGGCATTTCTTTACCACTCCTTACTCTGTATTTATTGAAATATATTGATAATATTACATTAGTATTAAATAATAATTTGATCTAATTATTAACGTATTATTGTATTTATCAATAATAAGTTAGCAAGTATGATAATTTATAATTATCGATATCCATATTATCTATAAATTACCAACGCATTTAATTTTATAATATAACAACAATAATCATTTATAATTATTAATTTTAAAATATAATAATTTATCAAATATTCTATTATTTTATATTCAAATATGCTATAATTATTTATAAATTGGTGAAAATTATGTAATATTATACTACCAATAAATAATTTGATAGTAAAATATTAAATATAATTAGCTAGTTGGAATACTTAGACACTGCTTATTAATTAATTATAAATAATTAATTATCTAACTTAATTTAAAAATAGTATAACTAAAAAACTCTATTTTAAAAATTAAAAAAAATTCTTATATATTTGCAAAATAATTTTTATTTTTGATAAATGAAAAAAAAAAGGGGGGGGGAAGACAGAAAGTAAAAGTAAAAACAAAACAAAAAAAAGTTTTAAAAAAGTTAAAATAAATATAGTTATCAATAAAAGAATAAATTAATTTAACACTGAATTTTTTACACCCACAGAGTGAGACATTTCTTTACTCCTCCTGACTCTCTATTTAGCCCCATAAAAAGTGAAAAATAAAGAAATTTTTTTTACTATGCTGCCATCTATGTTTAGTTATTTAAATGAACTTATTAAAAGAATTTTATAACTATCTAAATAGATAGCTTTCAAATTATAATTGCTTTTAACTTAAAAAAAAAAAAAAAAAAAAAGTTTTAAGAAGCTGTATTTAAAAAGGAAAATCATAGTGATAAATGTATTTAATATTTTATAAAATTACATAAAAATGTAGAAAAGGATCTAAAATAATAATGCATTATTAAATTTATAAAAATCAAAATAATATCAATCATATCAATCATTTTAATTTATATGTATGACTTAAAATAAATTGCTTCGTTAAAGATTTATTAATTTAGCAGCAGAACATACAAGATTAAAAATAAGATAATCATTCTTACTATTATTATAAAGGAAAACATATACTTGCATTATAAAAGAAATAATATGCATAAAAGAAACTAATAATATATATTTGCAGCTATATTTTTTATTAGTAATACGTTTAAATTATTCATTGATAAGCTCATTTGCAAAATTTAATTCTTTATCTGTTGGGTAATAAATAATTTTCCTAATTGCATTAGTAATAAATACTTTACGAAAATTACATGAAGCTATTTCTAAAGCAGTGTTGTTTCTTGTTTGTCGATAAAAATAAAATAATAATGTAGTGCATGGTGAAAATGTCACCTCCGATAAGAAAAAGCGCCAATATGGTAACCCCTATCTATACGTACAGTTTTTTCTAGTAGAGAGAAGAGAATTTCAAAGTCCACACGCATGCGCAGTTTGATATTTTGCAATATCGGTTAGGAACGGCGAAAATGCTCTGAAGATTGGTAACTTGAAGTTCTAATCTGAGTGCCGTCAGAATACAGAAATTTATGCTTCGTTAGACGCATTCATAATAAAATATTTGATTTTGTAAAGGTAAATATTCATTTCATTTTATAATTTAAAATAAATGTCCATTTTAACAATAAAAAAATATCTTACTTAAATTTAATTTTAAAGGTGAATTATTGAAATTTATTTAAAGCGAATTTTTGTTTCATTTAAATTAGTTGTAATTGTAATGTAATTTTATTTAACTTATTACAATTTTATTTTTTTAATTAAAATTTCATTTAATGGTCTCATTGACAATAAAAAATATAAAGGAATGGATAATAAAAGTCAACTTTATTTTATTAACTGACTTAAAAAAAGCTGAAAACAAAAATAAAACGTAACGCCTCGATCGGGGCAGAACTCGCGATGTTCAGTTCACAAGCCCAACGACATACCGATTGAGCAAGCAAGTATGCAGTAACGCGGAGAAAAAGATAGGTAAAGAAAAAGGAAACACGCGTATGAATACAATAAATGGTTTATCGAGCATTTGCATTGAGATTCCCATAGAAATGCAGAAAATATAGTCCAATTTTTCAAGACCAATATATAACAAACAAGAGTTTTCCTAGAAACTAGGCAAGTCTTATTCACTCTATCTTAAAGAGATTCATATTATATATAAGTTTTAATAAAATCTCCCAGGCAGTTTTCTAGATCTCATTATCAGGAACAAACACCATCGATTTCGGTTTAAAAATGGGTATTGAGATCTTAAAAGATAAAGCACGTAGAAATGTAAAAAATTCAAAATAGAATTAGACGGCAGATATAAGACTCTTTTTAAAAAATCAGAACAATGTGAGCTATATTTGCTGAGTTATTAAAAGGCGGCTTTTCGCATTTTCTTTGATCTGAAACTAGCTGTATATATGTTCCGCCATTCGACAATTCTACGATACGATTTTAGGCTTAAGGCTGCGTCACAGGAATACTACCGTTTTCCATGATATATATATTTCTACATAAAGGAGCATATAATTGGTATGTAGTGTTACAGTTTAAAAGACTGGATGTAAATCTTATTGTAGTGCATTTTTTTTTTGTGGGGTAGGGTAACCGCTGGCGCTTGCCAAGGACTGGGAATGTCACTATATATATATAGTAAAATAATAAGGTAACAAAAGGATAAAGTGAATTATTTAATTTAATGGTAGTACTTTGGGAAAAAAAAATTTTTTTCTCTTTCAAAATTGTTGGAAATTTTTTTTTAATTTACAAATCTGACGTGTGATGAAAAAGAAATAATTCTGGTATAACTCACAGAGAATTTTTTTTTTTGGTTGTTTAGATGTGTAAAAAAAAAGGGGGGGGGGTAAATATAAAGATAATTTGCATATTTTGAGTTAATTTATGTTGTTTACCTTCAAATAAAAAAATATATATTTTACTCAAAAAAAAAAAAAAAAAAAAAAAAAAAAGGGATTGTTTACTTTTAAAAAATAGGTTAAACTAATTAAGCAAGATTAAGTTATTTTTCACAGATTTAAATATAGTATAATTTTGGAACATATAAATATGTATTATTCGATAATTTTTTGATACCTTATGTTTAAATCTTTTTTATGCATGATGCAAAATATAATAAAGTAATGGAATTTACATAAATATTGCATTTACAATTAATGCAGGTAATTTTATATTCACATATATTACATGAAGTTGGTATATAATTTTGCATGTTTGAAATAATTAATATGATTTTTGATTTAAATGATATGTAATTTTTTTATTTCCTCTTATTTTGGCTTAAAAGTAAAAATAAATAAAAACAGAAGGGGATAAATTAAGTTTAATAATACTTATTTATCTTTTTTTATTTTGTTTAAATGTATCTTTGGTCTGAAAATCCAAAGCATGGTTTAGTTTGTTTTTTTTAAGTGATTTTTGAGGGACTTTTAAATATGTAGAAAAAAAAAAAATTAAGTGGACAGAAAATATAATTTGCATAGTGTAATTTAGTTTTATTATTTGAGTAAAGAATTTTTTTTTTACTTTAAAAATTTTACTTTAAAAAAAAGGGGGGGGGAGATTACTTCGACAGGATTAAAGTATTGGTATAAAATTTTTATCATTTTTTTTTCCTCTCTTAACCATCATTTTAAGGTAAAAAAATTCCCAGTAGTTAAGAATGTCATATTGTGTTAAATATTTCATTCAAGGGGGTAAGTACATCAATATAATATTTTTGATATAAAATAAATAATACTAATTGCAATAGTATGGTTATAACTGATCAGATATATACATATAATACACATAAATAAATAAAAATAAACAAGGGGAGGGTAGATGAAAATAATAAATAATCATATAGGCTACCCAGATTTGGTTCTTATACACATTTAAATTATAAATATATATACAAGATAAAAAAATAAAGTAGTAAAATTTTATAAGTATAATGAATATACATAAAATATACAAGAAATTAGCATTAAATATTAATCAAATTAAAATAGAGTAAATATTTTAACATTCATCTGCTTCTTCTTGCCTGTAAACATATTTACTTGTGAAATTATAGGAATTAAATTAAAATGTCATGCAGAGAAAAACATGCAATAAAAAAAAAAAAAAAAAAAAAAAAAAAAAAAAAAAAAAAAAAAGATCAATTAATTAAATATAAAGCTAGCAACAGACATGCATTTAGAAATTAAAGAATTAAAAAACTCAAGGAAAAAAAAAAAGGGGTGATTGTCGTCATGCAATATATACGTCCTTTTAAACACTCAACAATTTCATAAGAGCATATTCTAAGAGTGACGATGGTTAAAATAATGGGGGGGGGGGATAAATCATATTTGGATTTAATTAAAAAAAAAAAAAAAAAAAAGAAAGATAGGGTGAACTTAAATACATAAAATAATATTCTATTATCGGTAATAGAATAGTGATTTACTATTATATTACAAGTAAGCTATTTGGCTTAATGACTTTTATGTCTGAACATGTAGCTTTGTGGATAAGGAATCTTGGAGTCCGAAAATGTAAATAAACTAGAAAGGGTAAACAAATCGGCAGCGCCATCTATCGGGATTTTGGATGGGCGAGAAAGGTAAACAAACGGGCAGCGCTAGCTATCGGGATTTTGGATAAAGTAATCATTTTTTTTCCTCTCTTTTTTTTCTCTCGCGCTTTTTGTTTTTTATTTTTTTTTACTTTTGGGTTGGGAAGTATATCAGATGGAAATGTAAGTAACATGCAGAGGTCAGAGGAAGGAGGAGTCAGGCTTAAAAGCATTTGGAACTTACCAGATTTTCGGCTGTGGTGTTGACCGGCGATCACAGAGAAATCATTATCTAGTGCAATCCTCTCATTTGGCGTGGGAATGTTGTTCCGCTCACATAGAGAATATTTCATCTGGGATAAACGGGATTCCAACGGGATTTCAACTGGAATATATTTGCATAATATTAGTATTGAAAAAAAAAAAAAAAGTAGTTACATATAGACATTGGCATACATAGAAGAAATGAGATTAGATAATATTTTCTGTGAATAAAGTAAAAATAATTATAATACAATTTAAATTTTATTTTGATGATAGAATCACATTCTAGGGCTTATTAAAATAATAAAAAGAAGGATAATTTTGTGCACTGGAATATTTTAGTTTAATTTTTTTTTTTTTTTTTTTTTTTTTTGTAAGTAGTAACTATAAAATAGAAAACTATTAATTAAAGTATAGAGAGAAACAACTAGTATCAGTGTAGCATCTAATTTTTTTTTTTAAATCTTATTTTGAATGATTATTAAATAAAAATTTGATGAATTATAAAGTGAAGGTTGTATATAAAAAGTTGCAATGCATATTAGTATTGGGCAGTTTAATTTTACAAGGTAGGCATATTTTAAATATGTACTAGCAGTTATTTGAGGATTATTTCAATTTGTATAATTGGTTAATTATTAATTAATTAATTAATTTGGTAATGGATAGATAAAAAAAAATAAAATAAGATATAAGTTAAGCATAAGGATGTAGCAGATATATATATATTACTTTTTAAGAAGAATTATAAACACAATTTACAGATATAAACAGATAGAGATATAAACAGCAAAAACAATGTTACCGATTGGAGATCTGAACTGGATAGGCTAGGATAAATTGTAAATAAGGTATTAATAAACACTGTAAGGGTGTTATTATTATTATTATTATTATTATTATTTTACATTGGAAATTTTGTTTAATAATAATATTTAAGACAGTAGTTAAATTAATTGATATTTACTTCTTAGAGGGGTAGGCGGAGATCCTTGGAGGCTTTGAAACTCATAGGGCTACCGCTGGCGGTAGCCTATAGTCCGGCCGGCATGAGTCGATGACGTCCTGGGTATCCGGTCTGCCACTATAAGAAATGAACAAATTGGGAACGAGTGTTAGTTTATTGAATTTAAAAATTATAAGAATTTACAGGTATACAAATAACATTCAAAGTTCAAACGTAATTTTCAAAGTATTTGTGAAAAAGAAAAAAAAAAAAAAAAGGAAATATTTAGGTATTATGTATAAGGAATTGGGGAGCTTGAGTAATTGTGTATGTATTTGTTCGGAGTTAATACAAGAGTAATTAATCCTTTGGGAATTTCCTAAGATAACGCACTTGTTCAGTACTAATAGTAAAAAAAAAAAAAAGTTGTGTTTCCCCTTTGTATTTCCGAGATGGAAATGGAATAATAATTCACAAATCGGTCAGTAGAATTATTAAAATGATAACGGGGAGTGGATTTTCCCCAGCGGGTGAATGTTGTCGGATTCTCACGGATATTGGGTACAGGGGAATTTCCAAAGCAGGTTTTCTTGATTGTATCAATAAACACGTGGGGAGTTAGTGAATGTTTTTCGTAAATATTGGATACTAAGGGTAGCGTATTTTGTGATTTGGATCTTATAGTAGTAAACAAAGAAAGATTTTGGTAAAATAATATAGGGATAATGCATTTATGATTATTAAAACAAAGGAAAAGCAAACGAAAATACAACTTACTTCAATATCAGATTGTCCATGCGGCTGGAAGTAGCGTCACTGTGGTCTGGTTCGAGAGGACGATAAGGGATTGACCTTCAAGGGGTGGTGATTAGCACTTCAAGCCGGTCACTATACAAGCACAATGGATGGTACTAATCGAGAGAAAATGGGGGTGTGGGGTTTAGGGAACGTTAGTGGAGACAGGGGAGGGATTAGTTTTTTTTTTTTCCCTCTCTCTCTCTCTTATACTTACGTTTAGACGTTCTTAGAAATTGTAATTTCACGTTCGCTTTCTCAAAAAAGAGTTTGACACTAAGGAGACAGTGGGAGTTAGGCACTGATTTTGAGGAGAAATAAGAATAAGAAGGGATGTTTAAGCAATTTATTTAGAAACAGAATAACATGATATGGCTAACACTCACGGTTTGTGATTTCAGAAAGGTGGCGGTCATTAAATAATATGAAATATTTTTCCCCCCTTTTCTTTTTCCTTTCTTGTTTTGGTTTTTGTTTTTCTTTTCTGTTTTTTTATACGCTCTCGCGTTTTCTGCCCTTCAGTTCTGGTGAAGAAAAGAAAAAGGATTTTTTTTTTTTCTCTCTTTCTCTTTTTTTTCTGCGACGACTTTGATTTGAGAAGGTGATTATATAACTAAAGGATATAAATAATTTATTAGGTTAATTTTTATTGGAAAGTTCACTTAGATAATTTCATAATGTACAGTATGAAAATATCTATTTTACTACATTTGAATCAATTTCAGATATGGTGTTTGTACAGTTTTACATATATATGTTATTGTAAACTACAAAAGTGGATAAATAAGTATTAAATTATTTTGAAAAGTATAAGATTGTGTACTTATATATATGTTTGTTCGATTGAGGAAGGATTCCTCTGTGTAAGAATTCCTCTGTGTAAGGAGTTAGTGGAGGATATGTTTCATTATATCTGACAAATCTGCCTTACAAATATGTATATTAAGATATTGTATTTATGTAGTCATGAACTGAATACCTGGTTTGTGTAAAAAAGTGTGCCAAGTTTTGTTGATTTAATTTGAGTTTATTTGGCATATTAATTTAAATCCCAAATTTGGGAATTTTACCTTTATGATTAAGTTTAAAAATTTTTTTTTTCTCTTTCAAATTGGTATGTATATATACAATTATTCGGAACATTCAATCTGTACCTTTACCACTGACAAAACAGAACTCATACAGTAGCATTGCACTCATGTAGGCATGCTTATAGTGAACTCAGTGTTAAGAACTGTATGCAAATTGCTACCAGCGGACAGAATAAGAAGGACTACCGATATATTTAAGCACCATATTCAGTACAGAATTATTGTAACATTAGGCACTGTTCCGAGAACGGTTATGGACATTTAGAGGTGATCTACACAGAATTTTAAGCACCGCTAGGTGAGGAACAAGGGAACATAGAAAGGAACCTCCAGTTTCTTGCAGATCCACAAGGTTCAACCGTTGGAGCATGACGCCTAGTTGCTGATGGACAACTGTCCACTTGAAAGAAGATAGTTCCTATTCATGGACTTTCAAGTGCATTGTGTTGGGGGGAAGTAATGTTGGTGAGATTCCAACATTTTAGGATCTTTAAACGCAAAAGAATAATTGTATAACTGTATATAGATTCACTGCTGTTTTATTACATATGTTTTTATTATTATTTTTATTATTTGAATATTTTTAATGTGTCTTTTAAATGTATAGTATGATTGTTAGTAGTTTGTTTTTTTACAAGGGCAGTATTATGTATCTGTTTTTGTATTCAGGAAGATTTAATTGCAGAGTACGAGGTATAGATATATGACCTATTGTACTGCAAAGTCATAAAAATCAGACCCTGATAGGGGATACAAAAAAGAAGTAGGTCTTTTATGACCCTATGTTTTATAGCCGATGTCAGGGCTACGTGTGAGGCCCAGCTGGTCACGTGGGAAATACGAGGGGTGTAGGGCCCCGAAGTATACGGGGGGCCCTCTGACCCTTAATGCACGAGGGGCGTGGACAGGAAGAGTCGATTGGCTGGTGAGTAGAATTATTATGTGTATGTTAATTTTCTCTCACCAGTCAGGGCTTGTTATGCAAATTTTGGACACACAGTGAGTTTTCCTCGTTCTCTAGAAAGAAGAGAGGGAGGATTAGAGGAAGAGAAACGAGTGGCTGAGGATGCTCAGCTTGTAGAGTGCTGCTTTTAAGTGCAAAAATTACTAGTGTCCACCGTTGAAACCTGCCCCGTTTTGTTAGTGAAACTCATGGGATACTTCTAAAATGTGCCCCTGAATCAATATACACCGGCCAGGTACCGGTGGTGCTTCCTAAGCTCAGTGGAATATCAGGTACTGTTATTTTTGTCTATAATGTTCTTAAATTTGTATATATATACCAATGAATCAGAATGCAATGTGAGTAATATCTAGCCCAGGAGACTTTGTCTGAATGTGCGAATTGTCAAACTTAAATATAGATTTTAGATTATTTTGGCTGTAAGTGTAACATTTTACTTAAAGAGTACGTTTCTCTAGTTGATTTTTTTTCTGTAATGATATTATTAATGTGTTTATATTTAATAAAGGAGTTATGTTTGTTAAAACACTTAGTTGTCATTTATGAAAGTTTTTTTTTAATTGTCTATTTTATATATTTTTCTAGTAGTCAACCAATACTTGCATATTTAATTAAAATTCTAATTCTTTTTATTTTGTCTAAAGTTAATAGTGAGTAAATATATTTTGTAGGATTCAGTAGCTAAGTACGGGGAATTTTAATTTTAATGTATTTTAAGTCTTATTTTTTTTCTCTTAGCTATTCAATAGGGCCATAGGTTAGGTAATCTACTAAACATTCACAACGCAATGACTTTATTATTCTCTTTATCGATGACAACCTGATAACTGTATTTTCCGGAGTTGTCAATTACCTGACTAGGCCGCACGATCATGAGAGTCTACTAAATTAGATGCCCCTACAAGATATCATTTTTTGGGTTTTTATTATTGAATGAACCCGGGGTATAGGTGCACCCAACACCTATGTTAAATTTGTGCAGATCTTGCCAGCACGCTGAATAAAATTTACAAGTCTTTTTTAATTAACCACTTCCTCTTCAATATTTCTTCAATCACTATTTCGCTATTCTCTTTCGCGCAGGCAAAAAAAAAAATGTATTTTAAATATTTTATTAGATAAAACGTAAATAACATTTCTCTATTTTTTTAAAAATATTTTTTTTTTAAATCTAATTCTACCATTATAAGTCTAACAGGACAAAATAGCAGAATTTCTTTTAAAAATGGTTTTATCTGTTAATTCTATATTATTTGTTTATTTGGGTGTTTGAATTTACTTTTTTACCAAACAATGCGATTTTATGCCAAGAAGGCATAAGCCGGAGCGATGTTCGCAATATCTAAATTCTCTCACTCTCTTTTAAAAGTGTGAGAGCATTTTTAGGATATTTTTTTATGTTTAATTGTAAATATATAAATAGCAGTTATAGCAAAAAAAAAAAAAAATGTGTATAATGTTTAAATTTTAATATAAATGTCTTCCTCATCCAAACTGTAAAATAATTTAATTGCAACTTTTTAAAGTTTTGGCGCAGATGTCATATACGCACCACATTCGCACGATTGCAACAAAATGGCGATTTTATGCCTCACATGGTATACCGACTATGGTTGTTTATTTATTAATAAACTATTTATTAACTTTCATTTTGTTTTTTAAAATAATATAAATCATTTTGTTCTATAGTTATTAATTAAACTTTTTTATTTATTAATTTTTTTTCAAATAATAGAAAATAATTAAAAAATATTTATGAAATTGGTAATTAAAAACCAAGTTTTCTCCAAATTGGCGCCAGAAAAAAATTGCGTCAATGTGGTGCATACATGACATCTGTGTCAAAGTTTTTTCACTATACTTAAGTAGGGAAAATGCAGTATAAATACCGATTAAAGTTTTTTCCAAATACGGAAATTTTGTCAATTTAATAATTTTTATTAATAAATTTTTTTTCATTTTTCAGGAGGAAATTTTGCAATAATAAAGTAATTGCTGTAGTGAGAATTTTAATGTGTGGGGTTTTTTTTATCGTTGGCAACTTTCTGTAACGAAAAATGTTTATTTTTTTCCTGCCATTGTTTTGTAAGAGCTAGTTTTGTCAAAGCCATGTTCAGGTGGTATTCAAATTTTTAAACCCTTCCCAATTACCACCCCCTTGGACCGATTTTGCTCATTTGCAATTCCCACTGAGATATTAACCACCTCAATGTACTTGACGAGTTTGAAGATGATTCTTGCATAATTGTGCCTTTTATCACGCGGACAAAATTTAATATATGTATAAAGTTTTTAGTAGGAAGTAGCTTTTGGTTCCTGGCTTCACATGATGAAAAGTTGTGAAGAAATTTTTCAGAAGTTGTACCGTGGTAACGACTGTAATAATTAATATTTCTTCAGATAAGGGAAAACTTTAAATCCTGTTGCCGTAATGGCCTCATTTCGCTTCCAAATGTGCACTGTTAGTAATAAACTAAAATAGTTACTTCTAAATAGCAGGTTTTTGTCTAACGTTTAAGATAATTTAATATCACAATGGTGTCTAAATCGTTTTCAGCAATGAGCAAGGTGCTGCTGGAGGTCCAAATTATTTAAAATGCAAATTTAAATTCACCAGTTCGTTTCATCCACGGTTGATTTTGAAATCAGTGTTGCCAAATGGGCTACCTTTTTTTTTAATTCAGATTCCTGACTGGCACTACTTATTTGAAATAGTAAAACGCGCAGTATTTAATGACATATTAATAAAGGCAAAAATAAACGGAATTTCACCGTTTCAAAAAAGTGGTACTAATCAAGAAATCTGAATTTTAAATAAGTAGCCCACTGGCAACACTGTTTGAAATATTGACCAGCGCAGCGGGCATAGCCTGCTAGTATATTATAAAGCAGAAGTTCTGAAACTTCCAAACGGGTGTTTTCAAAAACTACCCGATGGATCTTTTTGCAGATTATATCATTCGATAGGAAATATTTTTGCGGAGGTTTATGATACAAATATTCAGGAATAACTCTGATTTTTCGTACTAAATTTCGTATTTTTCGGTTATTTTTGACGGAAGGGTTGCAACAACTATTTTTTTGGCGATAATTATATTTCAAAAAAGAAATGAAATGCTTTCTCTAATGGAAAATAATATAAACATTTCGAAAAAAAAAACCTGTTAATTCATTGATTTAAAATAACTAATGATAAAAAGAAAAAAATCCGTTTATTGTAAAATAATATTATGAAAAGAAAATATTTATCTTTAACGAAAAAAAAGAGAATATTTAAAATATTTAAAAAGTATCTCAGTGTGAAAGAAAGTTTTGAAGTGACACAATATTTGGCTATTTATTTCTTTCGAGCCAGATTAAAAGAAAACAACACATCAAAAATTTCATTAGGTAAAACATAAGTATTTTTTTTCTTTCTTTTTTTTTTAAATATTTTTAAATCTAATTTTCCCGTTATGTGTTTTACAGAAGAAACTCGCAGAATTAAAAAAAAAAAAAAAAAAAAAAAAGGGCTCTAATTGTTATTTGTATGTTTGTTCGATCGGGTGCTTCAATCTACTTTTGTCGCCAATCAATGCGATTCTAAACTAAAAAAAAAGCACAAGATGGAGCGATGTTCGCAAGAACTATTTTTTTTCTCTCTCTCTTTTAATGAGTGAGAGCATTTTTAGGAAAGCATTTTACATTTAACTTAAATGCATATATAGCAGTTAATACCACAAAAATGAATAATATTTAAATTTTAGGGTAAATGTTTTTCCACATACATAGATATTGTAAAATAATTTAAGTGCAACTTTAAAAAATTTTTTGGCACAGATATCTCCTATGCACTACGTTGGTGCGATTTGTCTCTTACGCCAATACCATATATACATCTGGGTAATTAATTGACGCCAAAGTGACATTATTTTGCTTGATATGGCAACCCGGATGTTATTGTCTATTTATTAATAAATTGTCTATTTACAATTTTTTTCTTTTTTTATCCAATTATATAAACTATTTTAATCTAGGCACATTTTTCATACATGTGCCACATTTGCGCGACTGCAATAAAATGGCGATTTTATGCCTCACTTGGTATCCTGGCTGTTGTTTATTTTTTAATATTTTTTTATTTTATTTTATTTTATTTTTTAAAGGATATAAATAGTTTTGTTTTATAATTATTAACTGAACTTTTTAAAATATATTGTTATTTTCTATTTAAAATAACAGAAAATAATTGTAAACTCTATATGTAATTGGTATTTGAAAACAAAATTTTTTCCAAATCGGCATGAAAAGGAAAAAAAAACTCGCCAATGTGGTGCGTATATGTCATGTATACATTTTTTTCACTATACTACAGTATTTAAACATGCTGTATAAATAACGATTATTGTTTTTTCCAAACATATTTGGCACAGATATTATATACACATTGAGGTACCTGACTATCGCGAAAACGGTGTTATTTTGCCTGATATGGTAACACAGCAATAGGGTTTTCTGTATTAATAAATTGTTTATTCACTGTCAATTTCTTTTTAGAAATTCTATAAATTGTTTTGTGCTATAGTACCTTTTTTTTATTTATTAATATTTTCGTTTTAAAATAACGAAAATAATTTTTAAAAATGCACATTTCTTCGCTATTCTAAAACGAGCATTTTGCCGCATTGGTATTGGAAGGAAATCTTGCAAATCCGGGTTTGTGTCGGAGTTTTTTTGTGAAATATGATATTTTCAAATGTAAATTGAGTGCTACTTGATTGACACGTCGGCCAGTTTCGCCAAACTCTTCAAATTTACATAAATTCATTTTAAATAACGAAAGACCAATAAACATAAATAAAAAATACAAATTAAAAGTCGAATTAAAAATCACTTATGACGTAAAAAAATACATGTATCACGTGTAATATCAATTGCTATCATACTTACGATAATCGATTATTGACATTTATTCCCATAATCTGCTATTAATTTTTTTCTCGATAGAATAATCAAGTAGTACCGTCGTACATTGTACAAACTCCAGTTAATATTACAAAAATAGAGCTAAATAACTAAATTTAGGTGCAAATGCACACACCCGTGTTGTAAGAAAGTGGCACAAATGTTATATATGCACCACGTTGGGGTGATACATTTCTGGCGCCACTTTAAGGGAAACCCGAACCCTATTTTCGGCCAAAAATCATCAAAAGTTCAAAAAAAAATTTATCTCAGAAAACGATAAAATACATATTTGCGAATATCCATGCAAAATTTCAGAACTCGGGGACACTTGGAACAGGTAGAAAATGAGCTTTTTTAATTGTACTCACTATAGAGTTTAAAGGACTAGCGGCCATTTAAAACGTGTTTTCCTGAAAATGACTTTTTTCATATTTTGCCTAAGTTCAAAGTACTAAGACTCAGTGGTAAAATGATTTAGAAACAAAGTGTTTATGTTTTTAGAATCTTAAAAAATTTTTCAACAAAAGTATTGAGAGATATTTTTTTAACCATATTTTTAAAATTAACCATATTTTTATAATTAAAATTATAACCCATATTTTTTCTGAAAATTTTACATAAATTGGTAAACATGAAAATTATAACGAATTTAAGGAAATTTACCATGCGTATTTTTTTTGTATATTTTTTTAGCCGATTAAAACAGAAAATTAAAAATATCTCTCCTTAGTTCTTTTCTATATTATACTATAACACTATTTAAGAAATTTTAGTAATACCAAAATATTGAAAATTGAATGAGGAGTAGTAATTTTAAAAAGTGTATTTTTCAACCAAAAAAAAATCATAAAAATCCCCCCCCCCAAAATGTACTTTTTAATAAAAAGTGAATTTTTTTGCTAATTATTCCTTACAAAAAGATTCTTTAATAGTACACCAAAATTCATTACTTTAAAATCAATAATAAACATTTTGGGTTTTTTCTTACGGGTCTCCCTTAACGGAAACTTCGTTTTCAAATGACAAATACATTTCTATTTTCTATTTTACTTTTCTATGCATAGAGCATAACATTTTGTATCATTTTAAAATGCAAATGAAAGTAAATAAATAGTTCATTAATAAATTAAAAACAAAGTTGGATTACCATAAGAGGCATAAAATGTTCATTTTGTTTCAATCACGCCAACGTAATGCGTATATGACATCTGTATCAAAAAATGAATTTCACACATTCAAAAAACATTCACCTTATTTTTCTAAGGAAAACTTTATTTAACTTTATTTATTCTGCTGCATTAGAAAAACGGAACACTGTAATAGATTTGTCAAGAGCAGATGTACGTTGCGAAATATAATATAATATTGATAGAGGATGTATTAAGGTTTCCAGATACCCATATTCTCAAGTTGAGAGATTTAGAGTTCAAAAACTACCAAATGAAAATGATTCACTTGAAAATTGTTTATATTCAATGGTCAGTCTCTGCGATCATTATGCTCGCTATTTTAGAAGTATGGTGAATAGACAATATTTAAATTGCTCTTTTCATAATTGCCTCATTTATCTATCAAACTCTACAATAAATGGTCAACTGAAATATTTTTTTCTTAAAAGCCCAAATTTTATCGAATGCATAAGCTGATACAACAACATAATATTTTATTATTATTTTAATATATTTTGGCGTCAACGGGCCTTGATTCCATTGTTGTTGTTTTTATTTTTGGCTCAGTTTTGTTTTTTCTAGCTCGCTGAGTTTTGCACTGATGAAGAATCTCGACAGTAGATTCGATACAGCTGTTTGTTAACTTTTAATGCATTTATAATCGTTGGTTTTCTATCTTTAAATACAATGGCGTTTTGTATGATTTTCAGAAATGTGAAAGAGCATTCGAGGTGAAGTTGTTTTAAAAAACTCAATCATATTCAATATTTTGTTTTGAAAAATAGACCAGCGCAGCGGGCTTAGCCTGCTAGTACCATTATATTTTAAATGAAATTAATGAAATACGAAACAATGCCACGGGTACAATATTTAGAAATTTATCGCCTGCGCCAGGCTAACATATAAATAACGAGTTCTTGATTTCTCGGTACAGATGTCATATACACATCGGCGTGACTTTTTTTCTGATGTCAATTTGGCGAAAACTTCACTTTCAAACACCATTTACATATATATTTTTAAACTAATTTTTATTGTTTAAAAGAGAAAATAATAATAAATAAAAATACGTTTAAGTAATAATTATAGAATAAAACAATTTATATCATTAAAAATAAAAATAATAAGATTAAATAAACAGTTTATTAATTAATAAAAAACAATAGCCGGGTTATTATATGAGGCATATAATTGCCATTTTGTTGCAATCGCACCAATGTGATGCGTATATGACATCTAAGTTTATTTCTCAAGCAGAATCTTCTAATTTGGCAAAAAATTGAGTTATTGAAATAAATTATGAATAATAAAAGCAATATTATTTAATGCGTAGTATACATTTAAGCCATTTGCCATAATTGCCATTTTGTTGCAATCGCGCCAATGTGTTGCGTATATGACATCTGTGTTTATTTCTCAAGCAGAATCTTCTAATTTCCCAAAAAATTGAGTAATTGAAATAAATTATGAATAATAAAAGCAATATGATTTAATGCGTAGTATACATTTAAGGGAGACCAAACTGGTCGCCAAGGGCGGCAGTAATTATATATTTTTTATGGCGTGAAAAATATGAATATCTCTTGCACTATTTTCACGCTATTGCAAATTTTAAAAAGTAAACCGAAAAAAATCGTAATGATACTATTTTTTTTCATAAATGTTAGAATTTCATTACTTTATGCAACAGGACAGAAAACTTCTAATTTTCATTACTGTTCTGCTGCCGCAAGACAAACGAAATTTTCAGGCGATAAAAGCAGAACAAAAAGCTAAGCCTAGACTACACTAGAGTTTTGCACGGGACGAGTTCGGGCCGATTTTCACTAACAGCATTCGGGCAGGCTGGCCGTGCAGATCTCTATTTATATAGTAGATTCATACTCTAGTTATATAGTATATATATCAACCAACAGATCAAATACAGGGCTGTTTAAGAATATTAGAATACATATTTGGTTATGGCTTATTTCCCTTGATAACGAAGTTTTGTTAAAGATTTCACGAAGTGTTAGAAGGTGTTTCATAGTCTATGCTTAACGCATGATTTTTCTTACTTGTTCTAACATTCAAGAACTATTACTATTATTATTATTATTATTAAAAATTCTTATCGCTAATACATAATTTAAAAGAGGCTTCAGTCCAAGAGCCGACCGCACAAAACCCTAAGTCATCGAGCACAAGAAAAAATCCTTCATATTATGAAAGAGTAGTCATAGGGGAATCTAATGATCCATGTCTGCCGGAAGTGAAGTGGAGCATTAGCCAAAAATTAATGCCAGGAGTGGTTCACTCGTACGTCTATCATTGTGTTTGCCGTACAATCAAAAGTATGAAAACATAAGAAACTGGGTGTAGGAAAAAATAATTCTAAATCTACGAGTCAACCACTAGTGGTATACATTTTTGGCTTATGCACCACTTCACTTCCGGCAGACATGGATTATTAGATTCCCCCTATGACTACCCTTCCATAATATAAAGGACTTTTTCTTGTGCTCAATGACTTGGGATTTTGTGGGGTCGGCTCTTCGACTATTTACAGCAGTCAAGGACTATCTGAGAATAATAAAGGGCGATGTCAGATATGAACATGAAAAGTTATTTAACCCCTTGTGGGGCGGTGAAGCATATCTTATCCAACCTTACTTAAACAAACCATGCACCACAAACTTTTAACGAAATTTTGTGTTTAATTTTGGACGAAAAAAGTTTAAATTTTGCTTTCCTACTTTTAAAATAAAATTTTTCAATTATTCCTTTGAGACTGCAATATTACAGGGACATTGTTGCTTGCCCTTCAAGGGGTTAAAGCATATTTATGCCTTTTAATATAATTTGCTGATTTTGTTTTATCAGAAATTACTCGTTAGTAAACAATATTTTTTTCGAAATATCACGCCATCAGTATTAATGTACGGAATGTGCGCAGAAACTTATCAACATAATTTTACATCTTTACTCCGCCCTAGCAGTCTTTTATATTTAAACAACGCCCATCATCATTATAATATGTATACGTCAAAAAAAAAAAAAAAAAAAAAAAAAAAAAGAGTACAGAAAATCTAGCTGTACAAAGTAGGTGGAGCATGTCTTTGCCGAAATATTTGAATACAGATGTAAATTGCATTAATATTATATGGGAAAGATATCTAGTTTTTGAATATTAGAAAAAGCCTATTTTTAAAAAAATCATTGCATCGCATTTTATGAATTTAAAATAGTTTTTAAGGATACAAAAGAATTACAATTCGGTAGTATTTTATAAATTTTTTCAGTGAAAAATTGCGTAAAAAAAAGATGATATATATTCTTAAGAAATTAAAAACGTACCCATATTTCATTCTGTAAATGCAAAGTATAGTTTTTACACATATTTGTGCGTTATAAATATTTCTTATGATTGACCATGTTCTGATGTCATGATATTATTTAGCTTCAAACTGTGAGATTAGTATCACACGTAAATAATTAATATATAAAATAATAAAAGAAAAATGAAAATATAAACGGATTTAGGGCGGAGCTAAACATTATTTCGATTTCTCCCAATAAGCCTTGCATTTTTTCTATTTATGTATTTTTACCAATACATCTGGCAAAATGTATGTGGACAAAATCACTTAAGTAGCCGCTATTTGCTGTATATTTGTACATTTTCATTGCCAGCGTATCAAAATACCGTATTTTTATTCAAGTCACGTGGGTTAAGAATCTAGGGAATTTTACTTTGTTAGTCCAGGGAGAAAAATGAAGTTATGAACAGAATTGAACTAAATCTTTTGTATATGATTTTGGCTATGGTCTAAAGAACCACCTTGAATTTGGAAATATTCCTCCGGAAAAGGACACTCTGATAGCTTTGTATAATTTTCTCGGTTTTTCATAGTTCTATTGTCCATCAGTGCCTGGTGCAACGACGGGAACTCATATCCTACAAAGCCCGCTATTTTCAGATAGTTGATATATAACAGAATAATGAAAAAATTATTGATTTTAATAAATATCAATGATAGGGGAAAACTCGTTTTTACTCCGATTAATTGGCTGAAGCAGAAATTTAAATTGGAAATCGAAGTTGGTTAATATTGAACTAACAATAATGTAATATTAACATCTGTAACAATTTTTTTGAGATATTAAACGTTTGCACTCTAGAGGTAACTCTCCTTCACTACTAATGTTCTCATGTGTCCCTCGTCACAAGTTGTTCGATAAAAAGATCTGCTAAAAAAGGGAAATATCCTGATTATATACAGAAATTTTATTCTAAAGCTTTTAATTGTAAGTTTTAAAAATAGAGTGCAATTCTCCAAAATTATGCAAATTGGAACTTTATTTCAGTTTTCTTTTTTTTTTTTTCACTTTTTAACTCTCATCCCAAAATGAAAAAACTTAGTTTTTTCTCGCTAAAATAAAATTTCTACACCAATATAAATTTAAATGTTTTTATTTTGAATATAAAAACACATTTTTTCCGACAATCGACATTTAAATAAAATTCATTTTTCAAGCTTAAGCTATCATCTGACATTGATAGCTTTAGCTTTAAATATAACGAAAAGACCTTAAAAAGAACGGTGCATTAAAGCGGATACAACAAATGTACTTTTAAATAAAAATAACTTTAGGAAGATCACAAAAAATATTTCGTGGGTTCATAAACAGGCTACAGATGTACATAATACATTTTCAACTAATTTAATTGTACATTTATTTTTTGTATAAAATAACAGTTGAAACTTTTTTATTTATTTATAGTTATACATAATGTAACGAAAAAAAATATCATTTGTTGAGTTTAAAGTTTTTAAACAAGTATATGTATTGCTGAAAAAAAGAGTCAATTTTATAAACAGCTTTATTTTATTTTATTTTATTTTATTTTATTTTGGTAATTTTTCTATTAATAGTTAATTGTATGCCAAAATTCAAAAAAGTAATTTTTAAGTAAAAACAGGAATTTTATTTTTAAGGAAAACTGACTATTGGACTTTCCGTTTATTTCGCGACAGTATAACGGAAACTGAAGTTTTCAATTGTGTCATTAAACACGTAGAATCATGAAATATTTTAATTATTGAGAAAACTAATCAAATTATTATTATTATTTTATTTTATTTTATTTTTTTAATGTTTAATCTTATTAATTTTAAGTTTACTTTTTACAGGTAATTATATATTTTTATGGCGTGAAAAATATGAATCTCTTTTAGACTATTTTCACGCTATTGCCAATTTAAAAAAATTAACCGAAAAAAATCGTAATGAGGCTGTTTTTTTTTTGTTTTTTTTTTTCAAAAATGTAAGAATTTCATTACTTTATGCAACAGGACAGAAAACTTCTAATTTTCATTACTGTTCTGCTGCCGCGACACAAACGAAATTTTCAGGCGATAAAAGCAGAACAAAAAGCTAAGCCTAGAATACACTAGAGTTTTGCACAGGACGAGTTTGGGCCGATTATCACTAACAGCATTCGGGCCGGCTGGCCGTGCAGATCTCTATTTATATAGTAGATTCATACTCTAGTTATATAGTATATATATCAAACGACAGATCAAATACAGGGCTGTTTAAGAGTATTAGAATACATATTTGGTTATGGCTTATTTCCCTTGATAACGAAGTTTTGTTAAAGATTTCAGGAAGTGTTAAAAAGTGTTTCATAATCTATGCTTAACGCATGATTTTTCTTACTTGTTCTAACATTCAAGAACTATTACTATTATTATTATTATTATTAAAAATTCTTATCGCTAATACATAATTTAAAAGAGGCTTCAGTCCAAGAGCCGACCGCACAAAACCCTAAGTCATCGAGCACAAGAAAAAATCCTTCATATTATGAAAGAGTAGTCATAGGGGAATCTAATGATCCATGTCTGCCGGAAGTGAAGTGGAGCATTAGCCAAAAATTAATGCCAGGAGTGGTTCACTCGTACGTCTATCATTGTGTTTGCCGTACAATCAAAAGTATGAAAACATAAGAAACTGGGTGTAGGAAAAAATAATTCTAAATCTACGAGTCAACCACTAGTGGTATACATTTTTGGCTTATGCACCACTTCACTTCCGGCAGACATGGATTATTAGATTCCCCCTATGACTACCCTTCCATAATATAAAGGACTTTTTCTTGTGCTCAATGACTTAGGATTTTGTGGGGTCGGCTCTTCGACTATTTACAGCAGTCAAGGACTATCTGAGAATAATAAAGGACGATGTCAGATATGAACATGAAAAGTTATTTAACCCCTTGTGGGGCGGTGAAGCATATCTTATCCAACCTTACTTAAACAAACTATGCACCACAAACTTTTAACGAAATTTTGTGTTTAATTTTGGACGAAAAAAGTTTAAATTTTGCTTTCCTACTTTTAAAATAAAATTTTTCAATTATTCCTTTGAGACTGCAATATTACAGGGACATTGTTGCTTGCCCTTCAAGGGGTTAAAGCATATTTATGCCTTTTAATATAATTTGCTGATTTTGTTTTATCAGAAATTACTCGTTAGTAAACAATATTTTTTTCGAAATATCACGCCATCAGTATTAATGTACGGAATGTGCGCAGAAACTTATCAACATAATTTTACATCTTTACTCCGCCCTAGCAGTCTTTTATATTTAAACAACGCCCATCATCATTATAATATGTATACGTCAAAAAAAAAAAAAAAAAAAAAAAAAAAAAGAGTACAGAAAATCTAGCTCTACAAAGTAGGTGGAGCATGTCTTTGCCGAAATATTTGAATACAGATGTAAATTGCATTAATATTATATGGGAAAGATATCTAGTTTTTGAATATTAGAAAAAGCCTATTTTTTAAAAAATCATTGCATCGCATTTTATGAATTTAAAATAGTTTTTAAGGATACTAAAGAATTACAATTCGGTAGTATTTTATAAATTTTTTCAGTGAAAAATTGCGTAAAAAAAGATGATATATATTCTTAAGAAGTTAAAAACGTACCCATATTTCATTCTGTAAATGCAAAGTATAGTTTTTACACATATTTGTGCGTTATAAATATTTCTTATGATTGACCATGTTCTGATGTCATGATATTATTTAGCTTCAAACTGTGAGATTAGTATCACACGTAAATAATTAATACATAAAATAATAAAAGAAAAATGAAAATATAAACGGATTTAGGGCGGAGCTAAACATTATTTCGATTTCTCCCAATAAGCCTTGCATTTTTTCTATTTATGTATTTTTACCAATACATCTGGCAAAATGTATGTGGACAAAATTACTTAAGTAGCCGCTATTTGCTGTATATTCGTACATTTTCATTGCCAGCGTATCAAAATACCGTATTTTTATTCAAGTCACGTGGGTTAAGAATCTAGGGAATTTTTCTTTGTTAGTCCAGGGAGAAAAATGAAGTTATGAACAGAATTGAACTAAATCTTTTGTATATGATTTTGGCTATGGTCTAAAGAACCACCTTGAATTTGGAAATATTCCTCCGGAAAAGGACACTCTGATAGCTTTGTATAATTTTCTCGGTTTTTCATAGTTCTATTGTCCATCAGTGCCTGGTGCAACGACGGGAACTCATATCCTACAAAGCCCGCTATTTTCAGATAGTTGATATATAACAGAATAATGAAAAAATTATTGATTTTAATAAATATCAATGATAGGGGAAAACTCGTTTTTACTCCGATTAATTGGCTGAAGCAGAAATTTAAATTGGAAATCGAAGTTGGTTAATATTGAACTAACAATAATGTAATATTAACATCTGTAACAATTTTTTTGAGATATTAAACGTTTGCACTCTAGAGGTAACTCTCCTTCACTACTAATGTTCTCATGTGTCCCTCGTCACAAGTTGTTCGATAAAAAGATCTGCTAAAAAAGGGAAATATCCTGATTATATACAGAAATTTTATTCTAAAGCTTTTAATTGTAAGTTTTAAAAATAGAGTGTAATTCTCCAAAATTATGCAAATTGGAACTTTATTTCAGTTTTCTTTTTTTTTTTTTTTTTTTTTTTTTTTTCACTTTTTAACTCTCATCCCAAAATGAAAAAATTTAGTTTTTTCTCGCTAAAATAAAATTTCCACACCAATATAAATTTAAAAGTTTTTATTTTGAATATAAAAACACATTTTTTCCGACAATCGACATTTAAATAAAATTCATTTTTCAAGCTTAAGCTATCATCTGACATTGATAGCTTTAGCTTTAAATATAACGAAAAGACCTTAAAAAGAACGGTGCATTAAAGCGGATACAACAAATGTACTTTAAAATAAAAGTAACTTTAGGAAGATCACAAAAAATATTTCGTGGGTTCATAAACAGACTACAGATGTACATAATACATTTTTAACTAATTTAATTGTACATTTATTTTTTGTATAAAATAACAGTTGAAACTTTTTTATTTATTTATAGTTATAGATAATGTAACGAAAAAAAATATCATTTGTTGAGTTTAAAGTTTTTAAACAAGTATATGTATTGCTGAAAAAAAGAGTCAATTTTATAAACAGCTTTATTTTATTTTAGTTTATTTTATTTTGGTAATTTTTCTATTAATAGTTAATTGTATGCCAAAATTCAAAAAAGTAATTTTTAAGTAAAAACAGGAATTTTATTTTTAAGGAAAACTTACTATTGGACTTTCCGTTTATTTCGCGACAGTATAACGGAAACGGAAGTTTTCTATTGTGTCATTAAACACGTAGAATCATGAAATATTTTAATTATTGAGAAAACTAATCAAATTATTATTATTATTTTATTTTATTTTATTTTTTTAATGTTTAATTTATTAATTTTAAGTTTACTTTTTACAGGTAATTATATATTTTTATGGCGTGAAAAATATGAATCTCTTTTAGACTAATTTCACGCTATTGCCAATTTAAAAAAATTAACCGAAAAAAATCGTAATGAGGCTGTTTTTTTTTGTTTTTTTTTTCAAAAATGTAAGAATTTCATTACTTTATGCAACAGGACAGAAAACTTCTAATTTTCATTACTGTTCTGCTGCCGCGACACAAACGAAATTTTCAGGCGATAAAAGCAGAACAAAAAGCTAAGCCTAGAATACACTAGAGTTTTGCACAGGACGAGTTTGGGCCGATTATCACTAACAGCATTCGGGCCGGCTGGCCGTGCAGATCTCTATTTATATAGTAGATTCATACTCTAGTTATATAGTATATATATCAAACGACAGATCAAATACAGGGCTGTTTAAGAGTATTAGAATACATATTTGGTTATGGCTTATTTCCCTTGATAACGAAGTTTTGTTAAAGATTTCAGGAAGTGTTAAAAAGTGTTTCATAATCTATGCTTAACGCATGATTTTTCTTACTTGTTCTAACATTCAAGAACTATTATTATTATTATTATTATTATTATTATTATTATTATTATTATTATTATTAAAAATTCTTATCGCTAATACATAATTTAAAAGAGGTCGGTCAAAGAGCCGACCGCACAAAACCCTAAGTCATCGAGCACAAGAAAAAATCCTGAATCTAATGATCCATGTCTGCCGGAAGTTAAGCAGAGAATTAGCCAAAAATTAATGCCACGAGGGGCTCACTCGTGCGTCTATCATTGTGTTTGCCGTACAATCAAAAGTATGAAAACACAAGAAACTGGGTGCAGGAAAATACAATGCTAAGTCTACGTGTCAGCTACGCGTGGTATTCATTTTTGGCTTATGCACCAATTCACTTCCGGCAGACATGGATTATTAGATTCTCCTTTGACTACTCTTTCATAATGTGAAGGATTTTTTCTTGTGTTCGATGACTTAGGATTTTGTGCGGTCGGCTCTTCGACTATTTACAGCAGTCAAGGACTATCTGGGAATAATAAAAGGCGATGTCAGATATGAACATGAAAAGTTATTTAACCCCTTGTGGGGCGGTGAAACATATTTTATCCCACCTTACTTAAACAAAATATGCACCACAAACTTTTAACGAAATTTTGTGTTTAATTTTGGACGAAAAAAGTTGAAATTTTGCTTTCCTACTTTTAAAATAAAATTTTTCAATTATTCCTGTGGGAATGCAATATTAAAGGGACATTGTTTGTTGCCCTTCAAGGGGTTAAAGCATATTTATGCCTTTTAATATAATTTGCTGATTTTGTTTTATCAGAAATTACTCGTTAGTGAACAATAATTTTTTCGAAATATCACGCTATCAGTATTAATGTACGGAATGTGCGCAGAAACTTATCAACATAATTTTACATCTTTACTCCGCCCTAGCAGTCTTTTATATTTAAACAACGCCCATCGTCATTATAATATGTATACGTCAAAAAAAAAAAAAAAAAAAAAAAAAATAGTACAGAAAATCTAGCTGTACAAAGTAGACGGATCATGTCTTTGCCGAAATATTTGAATACAGATGTAAATTGTATTAATATTATATGGGAAAGATAACTAGTTTTTGAATATTAGAAAAAGGCTATTTTTTTTTAAATCATTGCATCGTATTTTATGAATTTAAAATAGCTTTTAAGGATACTAAAGAGTTACAATTCGGTAGTATTTTATAAATTCTTTCAGCGTAAAATTGTGTAAAAAAAGATGATATATATTCTTAAAAAGTTAAAAACGTACCCATATTTCATTCTGTAAATGCAAAGTATTTGTTAAGTTTTTACACATGTTTGTGCGTATTAAATATTTCTTATGATTTTTCATGTTCTGATGTCATGATCTTATTTAGCTTCAAACTGTGACATTAGTATCACACGTAAATGTATAATAAATATATAAAATAATAAAATAAAAATGGATTTAGGGCGGAGCTAAACATTATTTGGATTTCCTCCCAATAAACCTTGCATTTTTTTATTCATGTATTTTTACCAATACATCTGGCAAAATGTATGTGTACAAAATCACTTAAGTTGCCGCTATTTGCTGTATGCTGTATATTTTTACCTTTTCATTGCCAGCGTATCGAAATACCGTATTTTTATTCTCTCACGTGGTTTAAGAATCTAGGGAATTTACTTTGTTAGACCAGGGGGGAAATGAGGTTATGAACAGAATTGAACTAAATCTTTTGTATATGAATTTGGCTATGGCCTGAAGATACACCTTGAATTTGGAAAAATTCCTCCGGAAACGGCACTCTTTGTATCAATTTCTTGGTTTTTAGTAGCTCTATTGTACACCGGCGCCTCGTGCAACAACGGGAATTCACATCCTGCTAAGCCGGCTATTTGCAGACAGTTGATATACAGGCCCGGACTGGCCAGGTCGGCTGGTCGGCGATCGCCGAGGGCCCCCGGCCCAAAGGGGCCCCGGAAGTGCAACTCAAAAAAGGAATATACGATTTTATAATTACTACTTATAGAAAAAAATTGAGTGTTTTCCAATAATAATATGCGTTTACAATTAATTTTAAACAATTGATAGTTTTTTCATGGTAACTTATATAGATTCGTCGTGTCACGTCGTTGGACAGACGATATAAGGCTGCTAACTGATACATCGCCCTTTCTGCAGTACGCATAGAATCAGATTCAGAGTGCATCGCGACGCTCACTTGCCAATCTCATATAGTATGGTTGTAACTAGTGCAATTAAACAGTGTGGTCAACATGAAGCAGTTGTACGAAAGCGACTGTACGAAAAGGAATGAAAAAAATGAGAAAATTTTTAAACATTGAAAAATGTTTAAAACTTTTAATACTTGGTTAAGTAGTAAAAACGACCCGATTCCACTCAATTTGCACAAAAAAATTAGTTTTTCTTAACATACAATTAAGAACCTTTTAAAGAATACTACATACACATTTAAGAAATATTTTATATTTTAAAACTATACTTTAAAATCCCGATATTTTCTCAACATAGAAAATACACGATAATAACATTAATGATTACTTAGAAGCCTAGATTTTTGAACATTCAAATAAAGATTCATTATAAAATTAATGTAGTTTAGATTTAAAGAAAAAAAAAAGACGGTAAAAACATGATTTTGAAGATGTATTATAAAAAATATATTTCTGAAAATATTTCTCTGTCATTTATTAGAGCTTCTTTCAAATCCAAAGGAATTAGTTCCTGACACATTTCTCAATTCATTTTCTTCGAAAATGCATAAGTTTTGCCGTTTTTTCTTATTCAGGACCTATGTAATCGAATGGTGCCTTCTATTTTTTGATAAAGACATTATATCTTTTAGAAATATTGTCAAAGTTAGCATTTTGAATTGAATTTTTGGAAGCGATATCATTGAAAAGGGGAAAAACCTGCAGTCATGTGGCAAAAATCTCTTACCATTTGACAATTTATTTACCAAAAGTGGAAAAATTACTCTATTCCCAAATCCTTTAATAGTCACGCATGTCAATTTTATGCGTTTACAGTTAAAAATTAGTCAGAAAGTTTCGCGTTATTGAGAAGTGGATTGAAAACCTCCCTAAGTTATACTTCGAAAGATTTTATTAACAGAAGTATATTATCGCTATTAATATTTTTTAAAAATATAGTAACAACCCTACACATTCTCAGAACATTTAAGTCCAATTCTGTCCCGACTCTACTACGTAGAAAAAAAGTGCACAGCTGATCACGGCCTTAGGTATGAGTCTGCTGAAAAAATTAAACCCTGCCTCTGATACTACATAACTGTCCGATGTCCGCGTTTTTGTTTGGATGGTGTCAAACTAGCATCGGCTCGTGACGCACATTTATACTCATTCTCGCAAAAGTCATTCACTGAAAGTGGATCATATTTTATCGTCTTCGTTTAAGTTTTTATATAAAATTGGCAGGTTCGCTATTTTTTTTTTTTTTTTTTTTTTCTGTCGGCCCAGCAATCCCTCTAAATCTGCAGACCAGGCTGGATACGGGTCTCAAGCTAAACCCGGGCCCATGCAAACCTCTGCAACAAATTATCGGTTCAGTGTTCTGTAATATTATTTTAAAAGACCTGTATGATAGCAATTCAGCATGATGGTAGGTAGTACTCCAGATATAGCTGTTACGAGTTGGCAATTTGCGTTAGCTATGGCCCCATCAGTAGCCGAGAGGTTCTGACCTCCAAATTGGTAGACGGTAGGTGCTGGATTCGAACCCAATCGCGACCGTCGGCCTAACCGTTCGGAGTTTTCCATGGTTTTTTTCGAACCTTACATTTCCTTGCGTAAATACGTGTTAGATTCTCTTAGAAAGAGCCCTCACGGAGGGCACGCAACCCTCTCCTTAGAGCCTATATTTCACATGTAGATAATTGGCCAGCATAAAACACAAACAAAGAAAGCATCAGCTATGTCCTTCAAGGAAAGGTATGTGAAAAACTTTTAGGAAAACAGACTTGCTAGTAAGCAGAAGATTCACAGTTCGAACCGTGATGCTGGAATTCGAAATTTTTATACTAACTTGGAAACTGAAAGAAGTGTAAGTTACCGATTTTAACGAAAGTGGTATCGTTGGAAAAATCTCATTATGAGGAGTAAAAAACTCAATGGAACTACTCGTCGGAAACGAGTCGTTTTCGAGATATCTGACAATTTATGCAACGTAGCTAGTGCATACTTACTGGGGAATCGCCTAAAAATTAGTTTAGATTTTGACGAAAGTGGTAATAGTTGGAAAGATCTTATCGTGAGGAGTAAAAAATTTAAAAGAACTATCCATCGGAAATGAGCCGTTTTCGAGATATCCGATAATTTAAGTCACGTAGCTAGTACATACTGGGTTAGTGCACACCTAACAGAGGACCGCAAAAAATTGTTGTCTCGATTTTGACGAAAATGATGTCGTTGGAAAGATATCATTTTGAGAAGTAAAAAACTCAATGAAGCTATCCTTCGTAAATGAGTCGTTTTCGAGATATCCGACAATTTATGCAACTTGATGCAGTTTCCCAGTAAGCGTGCATTAGCTACGTGATACAAATTATCGGAAATCTTGAAAACGTTTAATTTCCGACGGGTAATTATTTTGAGTTTTTTAATCCTTCCGATAATATCTTTTCAGTGATACCACTTTCGATAAAATCGAGACTAAAATTTTTTGCAGTTTCAAAGTAAGTGTTCACTAGCTACATGTCATAAATTGTCGGATATCTCGAAAACGGCTCATTTCCGACGGGTAGTTCCGTTGAGTTTTTTACTCCTCACAATGAGATCTTTCCGACGATACCACTTTCGTCAAAATCGGTGACTTACACTTTTTGCAGTTCTCTAGTAAGATAAAATTTAAAAAAAAATCGTACTTTTTGCCGATCTAAGGGTTTGTATTATTTTTTATCACTAATATTCATATATATATATTTATTTAATTACAATTTTCTTTCTATTTTAAAAACGAGCGGTTTATTAATGATTCAGCTTTTTAAATTCCATTAAATTTTTTTTTTCGTTTTTAAAAATTTTTAATTTTATTTATATTTCCGCTATTTTTCTTTTTATTACGCGTTTTTTAAGGAATTTTGCATTTTGCATTTTATTTAAATAATTTAATTTGAACCTTTTTAATTTAATTAAAATAAATAACTTCATTTTACTTTAAATTTATTGATGCTACCATCTATGTAAGAATTTGATAATTATAAATCCACAATTTGGATTTATTAATTAAAGGATAAGTTGTTTTGAAAGATATATTAAAGGATCTGAGCTATCTGCGATCACACGTACCCACTTTTTTTATTACTGTTATGTCACTTTTAATATTTACTTATAGTCCGTGGGGCGACAGGCAAAAAAACGCTTAGAAAGTAAGTTTCGTTTGCCAAGTCTGGCAACTAAGGAAATGTGTATTTTTTATAATGCTAAATACACATATATAAGGAAAATGCAATGTTCCCCAAAAAATAGTTGCACATAAATTTTTTACAAGCAAAAAACTTGGATTTATTACTATATTTGAAAAACGTAATTTTAACGCCTTTAATTTTTAAATTAAAATATTTGTATTTATTTAACCTGACTTTTTAAATAGTAGATATGCATACATGAGAAAACAACGATGTTCCCTTAAAATTAGTTGCACATAATTTGTTTACATGCAATAAAGTAAATTTATTGCAGCATTCTAAAAAATGTGCTTTAAAGATTTAATTTTTATATTAAAATATTTACAATCATTTAATCTTACTTTTTAAATAGAATATATGGATAGATGAGAAAACTGCATTGTTCCCCACAAAACAGTTGCACATAATTTTACTACAAGCAAAAACGTAAATTTATTGCAATACAAAAGAAAAAAAAATCGTTATTTTTATAATAAAATATTTGTACTCATTTAATCTGACTTTTTAACTAATAGATATGCATACATGAGAAAAATGCAATGTTCCCTGAAATACAGTTGCACATAATTTTTTACAAGCAAAAAAAAAAAAAAAAAAAAAAAAAAAAAAAAAAAAAAAAACTTACATTTATTGCAATATTCCAAAAAAGATACTTTAATGATTTCACATTCATTTAACTTTATTTATAAAATAGAATATATGGATAAGTGAGAAAAATACACTACAAAATCGCTGCACATATTTTTTTATAAACAAAAAAAAATGTAGGTTTATTATTGGAATATACGAAAAAAGGTTTTATGTGGCTTTTAATTTTTATATTAAAATTTTTGTATTCATTTACTCTTACTTTTTAAACAGTAGATACGCATACTTGAAAAAAGTACACTGTTTTGACAAAAATTGTACCACATACTTTTTTTATTATCAAAAAAATTGATTTATGGTAAAAGTTACTTTAATGTTTTTAATTTTTATATTAAAATATTTACATGGAACTGTAAATTTATTGCCATATTCGTTTTTAAATGTATTGTATTTTAATATTTTTAAATGTATAAGTTTTAAAGGCGAATTTATTGTCGTACTCGAAAAAGAGTACTTTAGTGCTTTTAATTTTTATATTAAAATATTTGTATTCATCTAATCTTATATTTTAAATAAAAAATACGCACTGATGAGGGAAATACAGTAGAGAATTTGCATGTAATCTTTTTACAAACAAAAAGAAAACAAGTTTATCACAATATTGAGTAATATTAAAATAATACAGCTGTAAGTTTTAAATTAATTAGTTTCCATTATTTATTCTTACTCTTAAATAGTAGATTCAAATAGATGAGAAACAAAATGTTGGACATAACCATTTTTAGAAAGGAAATAAATAAATAAAAGTTTGTAACATTCCTTAAAAGCTATTTGAATGCTTTTGTTTTTAGTATTAAAATATTTACTTTGTATTTAACCTTACTTTTTAAATGTTAGATAAACATGCGTGAGAAAAATCAATAAATTTTGGGGCAATAATGAAAAAAAATTCAATATAAAAGAATTTAAGGCTCGCTTACACATTATACATGGAAAAGTACTATACACGGCAAAATATAAAGAATTGATATGATACTTTGAGAATTAAGAGATATGCTACATTCGAAGCAAAAAAAAAAAGTTTTTAGATGCAATCTGATAATTCTTATAAAGCAGTAGTTTATGTGAAATCATTTAAGTGGGAGCATATTTTAAATTTCATTCAGTATATTTTTCTAGTCTACGGTTTCCTATTTCTTTTAACCTTCCTAGCCTGAATGGGTCTAATCGACCCATAACTATAATTTGTTTTACACGATTTGAACCAGAACTTTTTTCATAAAGAAAGTTAAAAAAAAAAAAAAAAAAAAAAAAAAAAAAAGATTTAGATTTATAAGCAGTGTTGCCAGATTGTCGAAAGCCATTTACCCCAAAATTTCTGAAATTTTCCCCAAATCAGGCCTTTTTTTAGAAAAAGTCCCCAACGCAATTTTTGCTCAAAAAGGCAAGTTTTCAATTTTTAATTTTCTTTTATAAAAAATTTTTAACAAATTTAAACTCAATTTTTTCCCCAAATCAAGTTTTTTTTTGAAAAAATTCCCCATATATAAAAAAACATTTAAACTTAACAGAATTTTGCATGTATATTCACAATTAAATGAGAAGAATAAAAAAATGCATTTTACAACGACGAGCTTGTTTACACTTGCTATTTAAATTGTTGCTCGTCGATGCTGCTGGCCTATCATTACATTTGCTCAATCTACGCTTTTTATACCAATAACTTTTTCAAGGTTTAAACTATCTGTAATAGTAGGGTTTGAATGAATCTGAGATGATGTTTGCATTATCTGTTTTTATCTGATTTAAGCTATAAAACATGATTTTAAATTTTTGTTACCCCTGCTGAAGCACCTATCTAATGTAAAGCATCTATATTGTGTCAATCACTGTGATTTCGTCAATAATAAATCAAATGTAGCTGCTTTTAACATCTTTTAAAAAGCACAGCAAATGAACGTTTTCGAATATGTCCTGAAGATTTAGTAATGTAAAGATCTAAATCGTTTACGACCACAGAGTTTTCATTCAAGTTTCTTATAAAAAGAACTAGTAGAGCTGCTGCATTCATTGCGCAATTGTCAATTATGCATGTAGCAATGTGATTGTAGTATGCAATTAGAGGTCTTGCAATTGCAAATTTCTCTATTGGCATTTCATGAAGCACAAATTAACAAGCATTAACCAACAATAAAAAAGTTATAAAATTGTTTTTATTTTTGTTGTGTAAATCTATATTAATAAATGAAATACATTTCTTTGCTTGTATGTCCGACCACGATGACAGGAAAATCTGCCTCACTTACTTATCTGAAAATTCAGGTAGGGTATAGTCCAAGGCAGATCGTGATGAATCAGTAATACATGTAAATGGTAAGCACGGCCACGAGAATAATGATTTATATCTATTATTTCTGAATTTTATTTTCGTTTCCCAAATCAAAATCTAATTCGAGACAGATCCAGTATTGGAAAATGTCGGAAAATAAGAAATGAAATTTTGAAAACAATTCCCCATGTTTTTCCCCAAAAAAGTTCATAGTCAACAAGAATTACTTGTCCCCAAAAAATTCCCCTGGAGGCTCAAAATTCCCCAAAATGGGGACAAAATCCCCAATCTGGCAACACTGTTTATAAGGCAATAAAATATATTAAAATATTTTAACTAACAATTCTGGTGTGAAATGGTTTTATATAGATTGAGTAAAATTTGAACAGGATAGGAAGGTTAATTATTCTTTTATTTCTTTTTTAAAATGTATCAAGCAGATAAATTTATCTAATAATTTAAATCAAAATGTAATCAGATAATTCTTTAATTATGATTTAAGCAGTGCTTAAATACCATACATTATTATTTTATTAATGTTATATGGAGTATATTTTAAAATATTTCATTTTTCAAACTTGCTTGTCACATTAGCTTTAAATAACAAAAATAATTTAAAAGTGCACATGTTTAAGTAGCATAAAAACTGTATGCTTTATAAATGCCTCATTTAGTTTATATACTAAACATCTGATGCCTGTTTTATTTTAATAATTACTTTTCTAAAGGTTAAAAAAAAAAAAAAGTGGAAAAAATGGTTAATAGTCGTTTCAAAAATTCTAAAATGGCTGAGGACAAATTTTACTGTATTAGAAAAAAATACTATAATCAAATTTATTTTTAAAATATCGAAGTATTGCAGCGAAACGCGAAAAAACACCGAAAATTGCATAAAGAATTCGAAAAATTCAAAAATCTCTGTATAAATTTCGAATAAATTTTATTGCAAACGGGATGGAAATTTCAATATTGAGCTAAACTATTGAAACCAAAGAGCGCTGATGAAAAATTTTATTCAAACTTAATTCTGAAAACTTTTTAACGGGATTTATGACACATATCGTGTAGATTGCCATTATTTGCTTACAAACCAAACCAAATGATAGACAAAAAAAAAAAAAAAAAAAAAAAAAAAAACCAGAAAATGTTTAAATACCCTTTTAACTATCTTATTTGTAAGAATTATTTTTACTTGGAGTAAAAAAATAAAAATAAAAATAAAAATAAAAATAAAAATTGATTTAACATCATAAATAATCCTGAATTTTTAATATTGAAATAATAAAATGTTTTTGCAGCGCCATCTCTTGGCAGTTTTATTTAACACAAGTTATTTTATAATATGGACTGAAATGTATGTTTTTTGAGAAGAATTAAAAATTAATGTGCATGTTTTGGTTGGGGAACATTGTAAATTTTAAAAATATATATCAAGATTGACTCATTTTCAAAAAATCACTTAGTTGCGTGACATGGTAAACGAAACTGAACGATATGCTCCCTTGCCCTACGGACTATTAGGTATCACAGTAGGATTTAGATTATTAACACGACACAGTCATTTGATTGCCGAAAACTAAAAATATACCTCACGCTCATTTTTAAGTAATAACCACTTAAAATGAATAATTCTTTTTTTTTTTTTTTTTTTTTTTCTAGCATGGAATTAGTTTAGGTATGGTGTATAAAAAAAATATAAATATATATTGTGAAAATAAGTTAACAACATTACAAAAAGCTTACATTTTATTCAACTATTTTTCAAGTGACAAAATAGCCTAAATGTGGTTTTTTGCCATCCAAGCCTAAATTTAAAAATAAAATATAGTAATCTTTTTTTGCTAAATTTCCCGTAAGGGGCCCCTTTTCAGTCTCTAGCCGGGGGCCCCCAAATGAGCCAGTCCGGGCCTGTTGATATATAATAGAATAAGGGAAAATTGTTGATTTTAATAAATATCGATGATAGAGAATAACTTGTTTTTACTCCGATTAATTGGCTGAAGCAGAAATTTAAGATGGAAATCAAAGTTGGATAATATTGAACTAATAATAATGCAATATTAACATCCGCAATTACTTTCTTGAGATTTTAAGCGTTTGCACCCTAGAGGCGACACTCTTTCTTCAGGGACGAAACTAGAGGGGGCCAGAGGGGGCACGTGCCCCGGCCGCCACCAGAACAGAAGGTGAAGGGAGCGCCAAATTAAGATTTTGTTTTATGTGTTTGATATAAAGAATACATATATGTAGGGGGGGGCGCTAAAATCCATGTTTGCCCCCGGCGTTAAAAAGGCTAGTTTCGGCGCTAACTAATGCTGTCATGTGTCCCTCGTCACTAATTGTTAGATAAAAAGATCTGTTAAAAAGGGAAATATCCTGATCATATACAGAAATTTTATTCTATAGCTTTTACATGTAAGTCGTAAGAATAGAACGCGATTCTCCAAAATTATGCAAATTGGAACTTTGTTTTAGGATTTTTTTTCTTTCACTTTTTAACTCTTATCCCATAATGAAAAAGCTTACTTGTCTCTCACTAAAATAAAATTTCCACACCACTATAAATTTTAAAGTTTTTGTTTAGAATATAAAAAACTCATTCTTTTTAGACTTCACAGCTACAGAGAATTCAATTTTCAAGCATAAGCTATTCTGTAATAGCTTTAAATATAAAGGCAACATCTTTCTTAGCGATGTCCTCAGCTGAAGCTGGACTCCAACTGTTCTACTGAGCTCGTAAACACTGTTTATGTCGGCGTCTCAGATCTACGGGAAAATTCCTGGATCTAGTGAAATTCAAGTCACAGTATATTATATTCCTTTGATTCAAGTCTGCTTGAGAATTACTGGAATTCTTTCTTATTTCTAGGGACTTTTCAGAAGTCTGATAATACTTTTCAGAAATATAAAGAAAAAAGATTTTTTTTTTTTTTTACTGTTCTGTGTTTTAATGAGAATGTACGCGATAAAGCGATCAATGAACAAGGAAGTAAAAGAATGGGAGAAACTGTTTTCAAGCAACTCTTTGATGAATGAAGGGAGGGAGTGGCAGTGGCGCAGCGAGAGTTCGGTTCTAGGAGGGCTTTCGAGTTTCTGATAAAGGTGTTTGCCGGTTATTTGAATCACCGGTTAATAGAATCAGTACTAATTAGAATATTCACTGTATAATACTTAAACTGAAAGAGCACCTGTGTGGCAGGAAATCCTCATTCTTTCAGCATAATGCGTCTCAGAAAAGTGATTTAGTTCAAATAACCAATTTTTACTTAACTAATCCCACTAAATATTCGCTTTCGCAGTTTTAAGTAGAATTTTCGCCATTTAATTAAATTCCTTTACTAAATAAAATCTGATTCAATAAAGTGGCGGAATCCGAAGCACGCCAAAACGTTTAAGTATTAAGTTTTGTTTTGATTCATATAATCTGCAACTATAGTGATCTTTCTTAGTTCTGGGAGGGGTTTTAACCCCAGAACCATCCCCTTGGCTGCGCCACTGGGAAGTGGTTCGGAAACAGTAATCTCGCACCTCCCTATCTATTCGTCCGTCTGTATGTGATACAAATTTTATGGGCGCTCAATATCAAGAACTAATTCACCGAATTTAATAAAATATTATATTCAGTTAGTCCCTGATATAGATTGATGCAGGTTAGTTTATGGTGTAAATCGCTTAACAAGTGGCGATGCTATGCTGTCTTTTTCACGATTCCCGCAATAACTCTATCTCAAGAACTAATACACGGATTTCTATCAAACTTCAGATTAAGTTAGTCCTTGACAAGTATTTATACTCTTTGTATTTTGGTGTAAATAGCCCAAACAATGGCGCTTGTATGCTGCATTTCTCATGATTTCCGCAATAGATCTATTTCGAGAATTAATGCACTATTTTTCATCAAACTTCAGATTCAGTTAATTCTTGATATGAATTGGTTCTGTTTATGTTTTGGTGTACATCGTCCATCAAATGGCGCTTCTATACTTCATTTTTCCCGATTCTCGCAATAGATTTATCTCAATAATTAATGAATGAATTTTCGTGAAACTTGAGTTTCAGTTAATCCTTGACATGAATTGGTTCTGTTTATATTTTGGTATAAATAGTCAAAAGGTTGTACTGCCATGCTGCATTTTTCCTATTCTTGTATGTTTGAAATAATAATAATAGAAAAGAAAATACCTAGAAACAAAGGAAAATTTTTGTAAAGTTAGAAATATTTTTTTCCTAACAGAGATAAACTGATATTCTGGTTTTCCTCAAATCTACGAGGTAAAGTAGGTCGAACGTGATCAGTAAAGAAGGCTAAATAAATAGCCATTGGAATAGTTTCTCTAAGAGTTTTACGTTCGTTGCTTGGCAACAGCGTCCAAAAAATTGCAGGCATTGTCGGAATTCATTGGCACGGATAGCAGTAAAAGTAATGTACACAAAGTGCCTGACATTATGGCTATTTACGGAAAAGAAACTCAGGCTTTTATCAACGAGAAAAAACAATTTAAAATTTCTGCATAAATGCATTTTTATTTTTGTATTTTAAAACTTTTTTTTTCTTTTTGTATAATTAAATCTATTAGTAAAAATAAACGAATGGAACATATTTAAAAAATCTTTAAAAATGAGACATATTTCCTGTTTTTTTTTTTTTAAATAATTTATAACGTTAATCTAACGAAAAATGACGGATAAGGGAGACTGGAGAGGGTTGACTCTTTTTTTAGAAAATGATTTTTTATTTCTTTTTAAGTATTGAATCCAGTGTTCTCGCTGACATTTCACCAACGTTAGTAATTTGGCTAATTAAAAATAAAAAACATTGGCCAAATGAAAAAAGTATCAGCAAAATAGATTCGCCATGTAGTATTAAAAAAAAGTTATCTTTAATCTTTTAATGTACCTTTTTTTTTTCAATATGTTCTAAAATAACCTAAGTTTTTACAACTGCGACAGCGATTGTTATTAATCTAATTTCAACTATCCGCTACAAATACATATATGGTACTACTCTGTTATCCCGTCGACCGATTTCGCCAAATTATGCACATTGATGGAATTTTTATTTTAAATAATAATAATTAAAAAAAAATAATTTGTAGAATATTAATAAAAATACAGATAAAAAGTCGAAATAAAAATCACTTAATGACGTTTTAAATACGTGTATCATATTTAGTGTCATTGAATTGACTTTCACTATCCTCCATTATTGGCCTTTAATCTTATAATTTGGCAATAGTATTTTGGTCGACGGGATAACAGAGTAGTACCAAATATATTAAAAATATGTATGTATATTAAAAATATGTATATAATGCATATGTATGAAAAACGAAAAAGAAAAGAAAGAAAAAGCAAACATTGAGCATTAGCAATTTGGCGAATCGAATCGCTTGTTGACTCGCCAAATGAAGAATTTAGTCGCAATTTGGCACATTGGCGAGCGACAGCGAGAACACTGAATTGAATCTAGAATAAAATTTCATGTGTCATTTCGTTCGTTATGCAATCAGTTATCAAAATAAAAATGCGACATAAAAATTATTGATTTTAATGGTGAGAAAATAATGGATCAAGACTTCCCACATATAGCAGACTTGGCCATGTCATATGAGAGGCTTAACCCATCATATGAGTGGCTTGACCCATTTTATTGTATATTAAAATACTTTTTTAATCACTTTAAAAAAAGTAGAATAATTTCATGCAATATGGTTTAATTATTATTAAAAAGTATTTGGAAAAATGCGATATGTAAATAAACCTCTTAAGATGGAATTGATGGCACAGGATAAAAATTCCGTTTTAAACACCCATTTTTTGTGACATTTAACCTGGCAGCAGTACTTACAAATACTTTAGTTTCATCTCATTGTATTCGCCTTGGTGAATTTTGTCTACGCACCTTCTTAAAGTATTGCGATCAATGTGTATTTTTGCAGAGACATGAAAACTTAACGTTTATTAATGCTGATGTTTTCATCCTTTCTAATCTTCTCCATTCTCTATTTTCGCCTGCATGAGAACTATATAAATAAAACAAAAGCCTCTATCAACTTTCCAATTTATATTTCATTAAAATTTCCTTGCTTTTATATCAATTTTTCACAACTTCCTTTACTCAGTTTTAAATATCTATCAGCCCCTTTTAAAACACTGTAGTTTTACAGAATACATTTATATTATTTTAGAAAAATAACCATTAACCTTCATTGTGTACATCGTATTTAAAAAAAAATCATAGAAATCATAGCAAACGCTGTAGAGTTTGGTATAATATGTTTAAGAAATAGAAAATGCAAACGTCTTTTTGAAATTTCTGCAAACCCGTTAATGTACGACAATGATTTTTTTTTTTTTTTTTTTAAAAGATAGAACTCGAAGAGACCAACAAAATGATAACATTTAAAAAATTATCGTAGTTTACTGCAGTTTTTTATTCAATTTTTAACGAAAAAATGAAGACCTAAAATTCAACAAGCGATAGCTAACGATCACATGGATAGATTAACTACATTTTTGTTGTTTTAATCATTTTGCTATAACTTAAAATACATTTTTTTCATCTTTGTATGTTTGACGATTGCTGAGAAAATCGAATTTGTGTCTTAAAGCTCCTGTTGTACGTTGGCTCTTGTTGTTGCTGTTGTAGATTTTTTATTCGTTGCCACCAAAATTGCCAATAATTTTTTTGCATATTGCATATGTAATGGTGTTAGTTCACAGGCCCAGGTGATTTACCAAAAAGAAGCACACACAAAAAAAAACTCCGAAAAAGAGAGAGTTACTTTAACGATACATTTATTTAACGTAAGGTACGACACTGCAACTCCCCATAAGGGGGAGGTAATTCTGAGAGCTCAAGTCAGCTACATGTTAACGGTATGATGGCAATCGGCGAAGTGACGACACAGCGTCATAGCGCTTATCGCCAAAAGGCATAAGAAGTTTTTCATACAAAGAATTTTGGCGATATTTGATAGACCACACCTTCAGTATCAGCTAACATTTGCGGAGCTAACTTTTGCGGTCTAGGAACCCAAGGGTTATTTTCACATCTGCGAATATTTTATAGGGTTATAGAAATATTTTAAGCTTGGGAAGTATATGAGATAAGCAAACCGTTACATACATTTGCCTTTTGCAGACAAAACTTTAAGTTATCCAGATGCGCAATTAAACAGATAAGACAGCACAATCAGGATAAACAGAGACAAAAGTATTTCTAGCATTAAGCATTAATTGTGAGAATGAAAACAGGGTGTGGAAGGCAGATGTTAATAAAAAATGTAACGGATAAAAGATTATGATGAACTAAGCCCAGAGCTTTCTTTATTTTGTTAATAAGTGCGGTATCTATGGGCAGATGTTTTTCAAAGACACAACAGAAATTTGCGAGAAAGGAAGTTCTATTATTATTTTATACAGAGAGCTCCAAAAGATGAAAAGTTTTACTTCTATTAGTGGGAGTATGAAAGTTAGAACTTAACTATTAAATGTAGAATTAATTTAACTAATGGGTTTATTAGTGAAAAGGGAAACTAAAATAAAATTAAGAATTTATTAAAGGGAAATAATTATTGCATTTATGAAGGGGAAAAGATATGTAGCGATAATATCCGCTACAGCATAATTCATTGAAATTAAATAAATCACGTGAAAAACATAAATATTTGTTTTTATTGTGAAGCATTTAGTTTCAGTTCTTTGAATAAAGTTGTGAGCTCACTGTAATTATTTTCGTTCGACTCCTTGGTTTATTTTGCAGATATCATGCATTTTATATGGCAATGCAATAATTTTTTAATCTTATCTTATACTATAATGCGAACAAAAATTGTGTGTGTGTGTATAAATCTTATACTATAATGCGAGGAAAAATTGTGTGTGTGTGTATGTAAATTTTATCTCAAAAACGGCTCTAACGATTTTCGCAAAAATTTGGATTTTACCATTTTCGGGCACGAGAAGGCCATTGGGCTAGGTTACATGTTCGAGAAAATTCGATGATTGGGTCATTTTAGGTCATAATAGGTTAGGATCAAGCTATTTATATCTAGAGAACGGCTGGATCGATTTTAAGGAACTTGTATACCCAATCGTTTTTTTGGGACGAGAAAACTATTGGGCTGGTTTACATGTTCGAAAAATTTCGATTAGTGTGTCATATTTGGTTCATTATGGGTCAAGCCATTTTTATCTAAAAAACGGCTCTAATGATTTTGACAAAATTTTATATTTTATCGTTTTGGATTACAAGAAGACCATTGGGTTAGGTAGCATGTTCGAGAAAATTCGGTTAGTGGGTCATTTTTGGGGTTATTGTGGGTCATGCTATTTTTATCTAGAGATTTTCTCACGCAATTTTGACTAAAAATTGCATTCTACGGTTTTCATGCACGATAAAAACATTGGGTTAGGTTACATTTTCGAGAAAAAATTTTAATGGGTCATATTGGGTCATTAAGGGTCTGGGTCAAACTATATATAGTTAAAGAAAGGCAGAATCAATTTCATCGAAATTTTGCCTGTAACAGTTTTTGACACGAGAAAGCCAATGGGCTAAGTCACACGATCGAGAGATTTCGATTATAAGAGTCATTTGTGGGTCATGATGGGCCATGGTCAAGCTATATCTAAAGAACAGGTGGGTCAATTTTAACGAAATTTTGTATACAATTTTTTTTTTTTTTTTTTTTTGGCACGAGAAAACTATTGGGCTAGGTCTTATGTTCTAGAAATTTCGATTACTGGGTCATAAAGGATCATAAAGGATCTGGGTCAAGCTATTTATATTAAAAAAACGGTAGGATCGATTTTACCGAAATTTCGCACACAGCATTTTTCTTGGCACGATAAAACTATTGGGCTGGGTCACATGTTTGAAAAATTCAGATAAGTGTTTCTTTATTGGGTCATTATGGGTCAAACCAATTTTATCTAAAAAAAAAGGCTCTAACAAATGGAAAATGCAAACGTCTTTTTGAAATTTCTGGCAAACCAGGTGACGAACGACAGTGCTTTTTTTTTCAAAAGAGAGAACTGGACGAGACGAATAAAATGATAGCATTTTAAAAATTATCGTAGTTCTGTAGTTTTTTATTTAACTTTTAGCGAAAAAATGAAGACGTAAAATTCAACAAGCGATAGCTAACGATTTTGTGGATGGATTAATTCCATTTTTGGTTTATTTTAATCCTTTTAGTAAAACTTAAAATAGATTTTTTTTCATCCTTGTATGTTTCACGACCCTTAGCAAAAAAAGGCATAGAATTACCATAAAAAAACACCATAAGTGCAATCATATGGATTTTTGCCTATAGTAAAAGTGATTCTATGGAAAACCATATAATCGTTAAGTGTATGGTAATTCTTATGAAAAACCATATAAACGTTAAGTGTATGGTAATTCTTTATGGTACTATATATTAAAAAGTAATACCGATATCAACTTTGGTGGCGCCATCTTTTAGGAATACTGGGAACTAAGCTTACTAATGCACTTCAACCTTGGGAAGCAGTGGGATTTGATCCACGGACGGTAGGGATGGGAGACGAGCGTCCTAACCATTCAGCCATGCGGGGTGATGAGCTGTGCTTATAAAACGTTATATGAATAAAGCGTTTCGGTAAATCATCATTATTTGTCGTTCTAAGTTAATGGTTGACAAAAGAATGTAGTTTTAAAGGGTTTTTTTTTATAAATTGTTTTATAGACATGTATTTGTAAGTTAATTTATTATTTTAATGAATGGAGTAAATATCTTAGAAAATATTATTTAAGTATAAAATCCAATTAATTAAAGGAAAAACTATTTTCTGTTTATTAAAATTAACTTTTAAAAAAATAGAAAGTCGATAAGAAATAATATTTAATAAGAATAAGAAATCATTTGATAACTTAGTATATAATATATTTTTAATGATTATATTAATGCATTATATTAATTCCTTACTTACGAGCATTTTTTAATTTTAAAGTAAAAAAAATATATTACTATTTTTTAGATAATTTTTACGGAAATTTTGAATCTTTCTTTTAAATTTTAATACCAAAAAGATTAATAGATATATTCAATATTTTTAAACATTGTAAAATGATTTTTAATCTTTTCAATAATTATTAATGTTTAAATAAAATAAAATAAAAACTTTGTTGTTGCATATAAAATGAATATAAATGAATATAAAAACCAAAACTAAAAAATACTACTATTGTCTGACTATTGTCTCTTCGAATTGTAATAGAAAACATGATTTAAACATCATTATAAGCATAAGAAAACTAGTCGTTGGGGGCCACCGTAATACTTACCCATCATGGATATGTATATGAAAATAAAACATGTGAAACTATTTATACAATGCATTGCAATTCATAAACAAAATTTAAATATTGTTAATATACATAGTAATGCTCTATTAAAGAACTGCTGATGTACCAATTTCGACAAATTATATAAAACGCCAAACTACTGAAGTTGTATCGAACTGCGTAAAAGAAACATCCTTATAACTCCAAAAATAATAATTCTATTAACTAACAATTAACTGCGTCGGATTAAGCGTCGCATTTTCAATTAAAATATACTTCTGAATTGAAATTTGAATGAAATACAGGGTCATGAAAAATCGAAGAATGTGGAAAACAAGATTACAAATATCTCGGCAACTAATAATCCGATCGACTTCGTTCTATATGCAAAATGTGTGTTATTTGATTGCCTTTTACGTCCATTCCTTAGAACAAAAAAATTCGAAAATTTTTATATACCTTTCATCAGAACGAATTTTTCGAGAGTCCGAAAAAAATAGTTCCGGATAATCGAGGTTGCTGATATTAAATAGGCTTCGTCCCATTCTTATATACTAACTACATACAAAATTTCAAGTCTCTATCTCAATTTGTTCGGGAGATAGAGCGTTTACAGACAGACAGACTGACAGACAGACAGACAGACTGACAGACAGACAGACGGACAGACAGACAGACAGACAGACGGACGGCAATTTTTTTTTCTAAAAATATGTTTTTCGGAATCTCCACTATCTAAAACGTGTAAATCCGTCAAAAAATTTTTTTCGATTTTCAAAACGATTGCAAGACTTACCCTATACTACGTATGATGGGTAAGTAAAAAAAGAAATTTTTAATGCAGTTTTAAGAATGTGTTTGTATTTACAGAAGTTTGTAATTTGAAAGTTTGTAATTACTACAGACTTCTTTAATCGCTGTTAGAATTTTATAGGAAATATGTCATCAAATGTATATTTTTGTTAAATAATTTTATTTCTCCCATAGGATTTTTTATTTATAACGCATAGACTCTGCTCACATATATGAAATACATAAGAACAAAATAATAACACTATTATTTCATATATTATCATAATTTGAGGTCGATAAAAATATCGGTAGGTTTTTTGATATTTTTATAGATCGTAAAATAATTTTTAATCTTTTTAATAATTTTTAACTTTTAAATAAAATAAAAATCCTTGTTGTTCCATATAAAATGACTTTAAAATTATCAAATAACGTAAATTAATTATGAACCTTTTTTTTGTACTATTAAGTTTATTAATATTTAATTAACATATTATAATATATTATATTAATATATATGTATTAATATTTTGTTGTTAATATTTTTAAAAGATATTTCAAAAATTTTTTTGGTGATTCAAATATTTGTAGGTCCTTTTTAAAATAAATTCAAAAAGATTTTCTTTAAATAATTATAGGCTATTTTTGACAATTTGTTTATTTTGAGGGGGTCCGGGACACATTAAAAAATATTTTATTGAATTAAAATTTCGCAATTTTTTGTGATATTAAACATACCATTTTAAAACAAAATCATATGATAAAACTTCTCTATATTTTTTTTAATTAAAAATTTATTAAAAAAAGTGGAGGGAAATTAAAAATTATTGTAACTCAATGTAATAATTGTAGAATTTTAGTTTTTTAGCAATTAAATAAACAGAAACACCTACATTTTAATTTTGATTCAGCCTTTTTAAAAACATTAATAAAAAATTTATTTAAAATAAAAGTTTGAAAAAAAAATAATACTTTCAAAAATAAATATTTTTTTCAAATTTGCTGAATCAAAATTAAAGTAAAGCAATTAAAAAAAGGCATGTTCTAATTTTAAAGCATTTATGTTTAACGGTTCTTGAGTTATAACAATTTAAATGTGAGAAATTGTGAAAACCCATCATGAAGAAAAACGCATACAAGAAGTCTTATCCTTGACAATCAATGCTTAAAAGCTAGATGCTGAAAACGAAAAAAAAACATATTTCCTTTTCTAAATATGATTTTTAAAAAAAATGTCATTATAAGCATAAAAAATCAGATAAATTTTTAATGCAGTATTTTTTATGCGTGTCCCTGACTCCTTTAATCGCTGTTAGAATTTTATAGGAAATATGTCAATTATATATTTTTATTGAATAATTTATTTTTCTCAAGATTTTTTTTTATTTTTAACGCATTTACACACTCATATATATGAATTATATAAGATTAAAATAATATGTTATTTTATGTTATATTAATTTGAGATCAAGGGATTTTCATTAGACTGTTATAAGTTAACATAAGTTGTTCCTAAATAGATTTTGGTTTAAACTATCTAACCAGTGGCGTTGCTATGATTCTATTTTTTAGAAGTGCATAAGACATACATAAAGATAGTAGAAAGTTTTGAGATGACCACAACCGAGTAATTTTACATTATAGTTACACAAAATCTAATATATTATAAACTTTCAAAAGGCATTAAAATTTTACCATGCACCATGCTTTGAAATACTATACAATTTATGGTGCAAACATTTATATATTATTTTACTATACATCACTCTATGGAACACCATTGAATGTATGGTAAATTTCATTTCCCTATATTTTTACCATACACCTGGTTATGGAATACCATATCATGTATGGTGTATATCATTATCCTATAACTTTACCATACACATTTCTCTGGATACCATAAAATGTATGGTATATATCATTATCCTATAACTTTACCATAGACATTGCTCTGAAATACCATAGAGCGATGAATGTTTACCATATGAATACAATATGTTTACATATAATGACATAATTTTTTTATGATTTTCCATATAAAACCATGTGTTTCCATAAAAAATCCTATGCCATTTTTTGCTAAGGGGATCGAGGAGAAAATCAAATTTGTGTGTTAAAACTTCAGTTGAATACTGTTTCTTGCTGTTTTCTGTTGTAGTTTTTTTACACATTGTCACCAAGTTTAAATAAATATAATTTTTTTATGTATGTAACATAATTTATTCAAATTAAATAAATCACGTGATAAACATGATTAGTTTTTTTTTTTTTTTTTTTTTTTTTTTTTTTTTTTTTTTTTTTTGCGAAACATTTAGTTTCAGTTCTTTAACCCCTTGAGGACGAGCAACACGTATACGTGCCGCAAAAAGGCTTAAGCATCCTTGTTTATTCCCACCGGTATAATTATACTGTAAAATTTGTGTTATTCAATCGGAGCATTTTCTCGATCTAAGACGATACAAATTTCTGCTTTTTAAAACCGGTGAAACATTAAAAATTTCGTAAAAGGCTCTCGTTGCGAAGGGGTTAAATAAAGTTATGAGCTCACTGTAATTTTTTTCGCTCAACGCCTTGGTTTATTTTTCAGACATCATGCATTTTATGTGACAATGCAATAACTTTCTTAATTATTCTAATACAAGAATAGAATTTTGACAGCAGCAAATATTTTGGTTTTCAAAATATACAAAAATTTTCAGTTTTTATCAAAAAATTTAAATGACAAGTATTAAAAAATGCTCTGATGAGCAACAAAAAGGTTAATATGTTTTTAAGTATGAAAAAGTATTTAACAAGTGCTTCTAATTGAGCATGAGAAAGGACAAGGGTCCCTTCTTGGCTGCAGCTCACTGTCAATAACAAATTTGAAAAAAATATATTTGCGATTTTCCCACATAAAAGAAATTTGTGTAAAACTTCCTGTCTTTCTTTTTAGTAAGATTTTCAATCCTGCTTTACATGTGAACTGCACTGTTGACTCTGCAGTGCAACTGCACTAAAAACCATTTTTCTGTGCAGTTCTACGCTGCGGGCGTGCTTGGTGGCACTGCAATGAGTATGATATGCTGCACGAACTAAGGTTTCAGGTACTATTTCGCCTTACATTCACGTTTAATTATACAGCTTTTTTTTTCTACATCTTTGTTCTACACGTTTTTATCGTAATTGTGACTAATTTCTTTTATATGGGAAAATTGCAAATATAATTTTTTCCAAATTTGGCATTGACAGTGAGCTGCAGACAAGAAGGGACCATTGTCCTTTCTCATGCTCAATTAGAAGCACATGTCAAACACTTTTTCATACTTAAAAACATATTAACCTTTTTTTTTTTGCTCACCAGAGCATTTTTTAATAGTTAAAAAATGCTCTGTTGACCACCAACAAAAAAGGTTAATGTGTTTTTAAGTTTCATGCTTGGGTACACATCAATAACATACAAAAATTTTATGGCAATCCGAGTACATTTATGAAAGTTAGAGCGCAGTCAGACGGACAGACAAACTGAAAGCATAAACACCACTCACTCATTGTATCAGTTTCTTAAAATAAATCTTATCTTCAAATGGCTTTTTAGTTTTTACATTTGTAGCTTTTTTTTTTAACAATAAATTAATGTGCCTTAAGAAACCGCGAGGCTAGCGAGCGTAGTTTGTAGGGGACAGAACCCCTAAGTAATATATAACATTAAAGGGAACATAATAAACCACAAATGAGCAAAATCTCTCATTGAAATTTTAGAAAATTAAACAATACAAGGTTAATAAGAACAATTTATCCCTTACCAGAGCTATACAATAACGAAGTTTGTTATCATTTATCAAAGCTACACAATAAAGTTATGCAAATTACATACTATACCATAATACATAGAACAATTAGTCATGACAGGGTGTCCATGCATTTACCGAAATACCGATAGTACTATATATAATACATTATATTGCATGCTAGTATATTTTACATGACATGTAGTAGGCTGAGTTAGATTGATAATAATAATGTGTTTCACAAATGAATTAGTTATTTGAGATAAGACATCTGTAACATTGATTTTTAAGATTAAGTGACGGACTTTATACACTGAATTTTTACAAAGTGCTATCAATCGGTAATTTAGGTAGATAGTTAATAAATAATAGATAATACAATAGGTAATTTTAAACGGCAACAATTTTTGTGAAATCACGTAAAAAAAAAAAAAAAAAAATCTGAAATTGGAAGGATTTTTATTTTCGAAAATTAGTAAAACGATTTCAATTTCTCTTTTAACAGTATTGGCAGTAATTAAACCATAAAATGATCATACGAGAAGAAGTAAAAAAATTCAGTAAGTAGAAATCGCATGTAAAAGGATTAACATTGATATACCTTTAAACGAGAACAATTGCAATCATAATGTGTTCTTTCAATATTGGAAAAAAAAAGAAGTTTAAAATCATGCAACAGGCAAAAGTAGCGAATTATTTGGGGGGGGGGGGGGGGGAGACAATGAGAGGAAACATTTTATTAAGCAATTTCAAAAACACATAACTCAGTAAAAATTCATTTTCAGCTTTTACTACCTATTTGCAATTATATGTTCTATCGTACAGCTTAGTATATAATTTTATAGTTTTGTAAACTCTCAACGGTGCTCAATGGCTAATTCTTTAACCATTAGTCATAGACATATATAGTTCCAATTGCAAAAATGTTTTAAATGATGTAAAAAAATATTTTAAAATAGATTTGGATTACTAAAAACATTTATGAAAAAAATACGATATTTTAATTTTTATACGGTTCCCCGGTCCTATAAGCTGTGTTTAGTAAAATCTTCCTGATACACTGACAAATAATACAACTAGTCGTTGGGGGCCACCGTAATACTTACCCATCATGGATATGTATATGAAAATAAAACATGTTTAAACATTGTATAAACACTATTTATACAATGCATTGTAATTCATCAACAAAATTTAAATATTGTTAATATACATAGTAATGCTATATTAAAGAACTGTTGATGTACCAATTTCGAGAAGTTATAAAAAAAACACCAAACTACTCAAGTAGTACTGAACTGCGTAAAAGAAACATCCTTATAACTCCAAAAATAATAATTCTATTAACTAACAATTAACTGCGTCGGATTAAGCGTCTCATTTGCAATTAAAATATACTTCTGAATTGAAATTTGAATGAAATACAAGGTCATGAAAAATCGAAGAATGTGGAAAACAAGATTACAAATATCTTGGTAACTAATAATCCGATCGACTTTGTTCTATATGCAAAATGTGTGTTATTTTATTGCCTTTTATGTCCATTCCTTAGAACAAAAAAATTCGAAAATTTTTATATACCTTTCATCAGAACGAATTTTTCGAGAGTCCGAAAAAAATAGTTCCGGATAATCGAGGTTGCTGATATTAAATACAGTTCGTCCCATTCTTACATACTAACTATATACAAAATTTCAAGTCTCTATCTCAATTTGTTCGGGAGATAGAGCGTTTACAGACAGACAGACAGACAGACAGACGGACGGCAAATTTTTTTTTCTAAAATATGTTTTTCGGAATCTCTACTATCTAAAACGTGTAAATCCGTCAAAATTTTTTTTACGATTTTCAAAACGATTGCAAGACTTACCCTATACTACGTATGATGGGTAAGTAAAAAACAAGTCCCGTTATTTTACGATTAAAATTGACCGAAAAATAACTGTTTAAAGTTGAAGAATATTTTTTTACTTCTAATTAGGGATCATTCATAAATTTTGTAGAAGTATAATTTCGTCAGAAATATAAAAAAAAAAGCTTAAAGTAAAATTAAAATTGCAATATAAATTTGAAATTTTTAATCATTCTGGAATATTAATACAAAATATATAATTTGTAATAAACATCTTAAGAGAAAGAAACAGAATTTTTATTAAATAAAAGGATGAAAATTAATAGCCTCAATTAACATAATGATGCATATTTTAAAATGCTATTAAATTATACTAACCTGCAAATGATGGGTTAGATCGTGTTTTTCAGCTTTTGTTAATGGATTCTTATGCATTCTTTATCACTGAAACTAAAATTGACCTACAGTTTGTACCATCAGACAAAGTTTCATTTGCAAATTGTAAATTTTAAAGTTAAAGAAAAACAAAAATTTGATAAAAACAAGTTGGAAATTGCACATGAAGCATAGCAAATTAGGTTCGTTCGTACGATAACGAAGTTTTAAAAATATTACTTTCATATATAAATCTCATAAAATTGTAAATAGTGAATTACAATTAAAACGCTCATCAAACAATGTTCTCCCTATACCATTATGTAATGGAATACTTTTGTGTGGCCTTGTAAATCAATAACAAATGTTCTTTGCAACACAAATTATGTAAGATGTATATTATAATATGTACTTTATAGTTGCATATAAATTTTATTAAGTTCGCATGAGTGTAACACGATTAAAATGCATTTGAAACATTTTTTCCCATTGACCGTAATGTAACGGAATACTTTTGATTGTCCCTATAATTGATCTATGCATCCGATTTTCATAAAATTTGAAATAACTCGACAAAATTATGTAATAATTATGTATTCTAAATTTAAAACGTATAGAATATATTTGAAACTTTTTCCCCATTGATCATAATGTAACTGAATACTTTTGATTGCCCCTGTAATTGATCTATGCACACGGTTATCAAAAAATTTGAAAGAACTCGACAGAATTAAGTAATAATTGCGTATTTTAAATTTCAAAAGATTAAAATGCATTTGAAACTTTTTTCCCCATTGACAGTAATGTAATGGAATACTTTTGATTGCCCTGTAATTGATCTATGCATCCCAGTTTCATAAAATTTGAAATGACTCGACAAAATTATGTAATAATTATGTATTTTAAATTTCAAACGATTCGGTTGGGTAGTTTTTGTGTTGTTATATGCGGACAGACAGACGGACGGACTGAACGACCACTATAGGTGCAACGTATTATATAATTACGAACGCACCTAATAAAATTGATGCGATTGTTGTGTTTTTAAATTCTGGTAGTTGATTTTTATGTATTTTTTACCACTGAAACCGAAAATGACCTTCATTTTTAATTATCACGTCAAGATTTTTTGTCAAATTGTGAATTTCAAAGTTAAAATTGAACTTCTGCAACAACCTCATCGGCCCCCTTCAGCTGTTTAACTGTAAAAATCGCAGTATAAGCAAAAAATTGAACAAATTATTGAAACAAATCAAATAAAACAAAATAAAAAATATTTTACATCTGTTTTATAGTAGCAAATTTTAGCTGCATTTTAACGTTAACATTTATGGTTTGCAAAAAACTCTTACGTGGTGGTGAAAAAAATGAAAGTTATTTTGAGATTTAGTGTTAAAAAAGTACAAAAAAGGTAACTATCAAGAGTTAAAAAAGACAGCCATTTCCTTTATTTTATATGATCCGAATTTTGTTATTTTCTAACTTTGACAATTTATCATTTGCAAAAAATCCTAACACCATGGTTAACGAGTTGGATGTGTCAATCCCAAAACTTTCTTCTGTCTCATAAGTACATTTTAATATTTAAAAAAAAAAATGTGGTGACCCCAAAGTTACCCACTATCGAATTTCCTCGAACATTTGACCTAGCCTAATGAGATTCTGGTATCCGAAAAGCCTAAAACGAAAAATTTAATTAATATTCTGAGAAAATGAGCTTAGTAGTGCCTCATGTTGGGTAATTTATACTAAAACCTAATAAGCATCTATTTATGTCAAGAAATGTCTGAATTTTTTTATGTGTATTTATGTCTGAAATTTGATGGAATTTCGTCCATTAGTTCTTGAGATATAGTTATAACAAAAAATTTGCAAAACGTAGCACAGCAACACCATATCTTGGAAAATTTATGCCAAAACGTAAAAAAGCATCTAATTGTGTTATGGTGTAAAAGAATCTGAAGTTTGATGAAATTCTGTGCATTAGTTCTTGAGATGTAGCTAGTTTAAAAAAACCGTGTAAAATATAGCACAGCAGCACCATCAGTTGAAGGATTTATAACAAAACGTAATCATCGTGTAATTATGTTATATGTCATTTTGTAACGAAATCTGAAGTTTGATGAAATTCTGTGCGTTGGTTGTTGAGATATAGCTATCGGAAAAATCGTGCAAAATGCAGCATAGCTGCACCAACTGTTGCAAGGTTTATACCAAAATGTAATCAGCCTCTAATTATGTTATATATTCTAGTCTAACAGAATCAAAAATTTGATAAAGTTCTCTGGATTAGTTCTTGAGATATAGCTATAGCAAAAATCGTGCAAAATGTAGCATAGCAGCGCCACCTATAGGGCAGTTCACACCAAAACCTTATCAGCGGCTATGTATCTCAAGGTATCGCAGAATCTGAAGTTTGGTGAAATTCTGTGCGATAGTTGTTGAGATATAGCTATTATGAAAATCATAAAAAACGTGGCATAGCAGCGCCACCTATTCGCCAATTTAAACCAAAACTTAATCAGTGTCTATGTATATCAAGGGGTCACAAAATCTGAAGTTTGGTGAAATTCTGTGCATTAGTTCTTGAGATACAGCAATCTTGAAAATCTTGAAAAACGTAGCATAGCAGCGCCACCTGCAGGCCAATTTTCACCAAAAACCAATAGGCACTAATTCATATCAAGGTCTAACTAAATATAAAATTTTATTAAATTTCGAGCATTAGTTCTTGAGATAGAGCGCACACAAAATGTTTGTCACATACAGACAGACGGACAGACTCACAGACAGACATTTTCTAAAAATAGTCAAAACGTGTTCAGGACCGTCTAAAACGTATAAATCCGTCGAAAACCGGAAGTCGAAAATTTTCATGAATCCAATACTTTCTTCTTGTAAATATAGAAGAAAGTAAAAAAGTGGGTGAAATAAATACATTAGTAATTTATTTTGAAAACCAAAACCTAATGTTCTGAATTTCTTCATGTAATTTACTATCAGTTATATAGAGAAATGTTTTAAATAATTGTATAAATTTAACTTAAACTTCTTATATTTTGATTTATAATCAATAATAAGTATGTATGAATTTATAGTTTTATATAGAAAAAAAGTCAAAACTGAATTATATACATATTACATCAATATTACATAAATTACAAAGAAATAACAATAAAATATTACTATTGTTAATATTATATATATTAATACTATTATGTCAATATTATATTTTATATAAATAATTTTATTTCATTATCTATATATTAATAAATACATGATATAATTATAATTATAAATATTAATGATTATATAAATAATAAAAATGAAAAAGAAGAATAAGAAAGGGAGCTGTTATTGTATTCAGTTAGTTTATAAAATGATAACTAAAAATAAATTTTATTTTTTCCGTCTGCCGATCCAAAGTATTAGACGAGCTGACTACTTGGTCTGGTTGGTTATTTGGGTGAATAATTCCCTGAGGAGATACCTTGAATATCAGAATGCATCAAATGCCCATGGAATTATCATTACAGAGGAGAATTCGGCCATTGACTGACTAGTACTCTTAAGTAATAATTGAATGGTGACTCCGCCCATTTTGAAATCCAAATGTTGATGCTGCCTGGGTTTATTGCCATTTTAACTAGAGGTCTGCACGGGCCGAAATTTCCAGGCCCGAGCCCGGCCCGAAAGTTAAAGTTTCGGCCCGGGCCCGGCCCGGCCCGAACGAAAGAAATATTGGCCCGACCTGGCCCAGCCCGAAAGTTAAAATTTCGGCCCGAGCCCGGCCCGGCCCGAACGAAAAAGATATTGGCCCGACCCGGCCCGGCCCGAAAGTTAAAATTTCGGCCCGAGCTCGGCCCGGTCCGGAAAAAAGTTTAAAATTCGGCCCGAACTCGGCCCGGCTCAAGTGAATTTCTACAGAACATTGATCTTTAATCTTATGGAAGAGTTCTGAGCAAAAAAAATTATATGTCTTTTTTTTTTTTTTTTTTTTCATGTTTATAATCTCCATTTATGCAGTAGGCTGCGATATTTACGCTTTTAAATGAATCTTTGTTTGTTGTATAAAATGTTTCAGTTATCACTAGTATTATTAATCCATATTCCCTGTAATGGAGACAAAAAGTCGAAAAAGCGGTATATGGTAAAATTTCCAAAGACGGAATCGAAGAACGAAAAAAAAAAAAAAAAAAAAAAAAAAAAATACATTCCCTTTATAACAGATGTAAATGTTTAATATATTTTTTTCTCCCGTATTGTTGTATTCATTTTGCATGGATGAACATTTTAAAAGAAACTTTCAGTTTAAAAGAAAATTCCGTCATAATCATGTTTTTTTTTTTTTTTTTTTTTTTTTTTGTGTGTGTGTGTGTGTGTGTGTGTGTTTAATTCTATTTTAAAACGCCTAGTAATCTACGATTCTTTAAAAGGAATAAATTATAATGTTTAATTGTAAAATAATGACGGCTTAAAAGTATATGCCTTTTTTGCAAACATTTTTGGACAAAGCCAAATACTACTGATTTATAAAAAGTCGAGAAAAGGATTTTCATATAGGAAGATTCAATAGGAACTGATTATTTTGGTCCATAAAAACTAGGAAGAATGGAATCAGTCTCGGCTTCGTACGGAAAAAAAAGTTAGGCCCGGCCCGTCCAGCAAAAAAATTAAGGCCCGAGCCCGGCCCGGCCCGAAAGATTAGTGACTAGGCCCCGCCCGGCCCGGCCCGGCCCGAGTCTTCAGAAGTAAGGCCCGAGCCCGGCCCGGCCCGAATGCCATTATTGAAAATCGGCCCGAACCCGGCCCGCGGGCCGGGCCGGGCTCGGGCTTCGGGCCGCGGCCCGGCCCGTGCAGACCTCTAATTTTAACTACAATCTTCTTTGTGAGATTTTATTTAGTTCGAAAATGTTTGCACGTAATTTATCCTTTTTAAAGGCAAAGCATGTATGTTGATAAAATGTTAAAGTGATTGAACGAAACTGGCTTTTTTAAAGAAATTTATAAGAAAGTAAATTAAAGCATTTATCTACGTAAGAGAAAGCTCTGCTCTTGGAAGGACTGGTTTAGAAGAAAACGAGTCTTTGGACATGGGAATTGCGAATATTTTGCACTTTAAGATTCGATTTAGAATAATTGGGGTAGTTTGGAAAAAATCAATTTGCCACACTGTTTTTTTTACCATTATTTTTATTTTTCCGTTTCAGCTGATTACTTTGTTTGGTTATTTAGGTGAATAATTCCCTGAGGAGATGTCTGAAATAAAAGAATACATCAAATGCCCATGGCTTATCATTACAGAGAGGAATTCGGCCACTGAATGACTAGAATACTTAAGTAATTATGAAATGGTGACTCAGCCTATCTCGAAATCCAAATGTTGCATGGTTTTGTTGTCATTTTAACTATAATCTTCTTCATGAGATTTTATTTAGTTTTAAAATATTTGCATGAAATTTATCCCTTTTAAAGGCGAAGCATGTATGTTGATAAAATGTTAAAGTGATTGAACGAAACGGGCATTTTTAAAGAAATTTATAGGAAAGTAAATAAAAGCTTTTATCGGCGTAAGTAAAAGCTATGCACTTAGAAAGACTGGTTTGCAAGGAAAACAGGGTTCGGAGCATATAGGACAAATTTTATTGTTTTGACCAATAACTTTTTTCAATAATCTTCATGATATATTCATATTGCATATCTACTAAAAATGTCTCTTGAAAATTATTGGTAAAAGATGCTGGTACGAACAATAAAAATTGCCTATATGCTCCGACCCCTGGGAAAAGAATCTTTAGACATGATAATTGCGAATATTTTGCACTTTAAGATCAGATTTAGAATAATTAGAGTAGTTTTAAAAAATTCAATCTGCCACACTGCCTTTTTTTTTTTTTTTTTTTTTTTTTTTTTGCAATTATTGATGTTTGGAAATTACAAAACATTCTATATATACATAGTTATTTATTTAATCGCTTTCTTTGATTTGCATAACATATCTTCGAATCTTGGCGATCTCAATATCCTCATCACTTGTTCACGGAAGAGATTCCAGAAACCTTCAGGTGATTCTTCAATTTGAATAAAATTTACAAAAGTTTGCAAGGTTCGCAGTATCTGCAATCCTTTTAATAACGGAAAAACTTTCTCTTTCCTTTTCGTTTTATATTATTTGTCGCATTTCCTAAAGGCTGGAATGAATGTTTTTTATAATAGCGATGAGATTTCTCATTCTCGCGGCACAAGGAAAACCATTCGCCTATTTTTAAATTTTTTCTGAAAATAATGACGTCAAAACTGGTCGCTGCAACTGCACTTTCTCACATAATTACGCGTTCTGAGATTTCGTATATGAATGGTGATCTTTGGAAATACCTTCAAAGTCCATGGGCGAAATTAATTTAAGTATAAAATCTTCAAAGTCAATTTCATTTTTAAAGAACGAATATTCAACACGCTGCAAAGTTTTCTCTGAATTTTAAATTCTTCAGTGAATGACAATTACACAAAATTGAAAATAATAAATCAGTCGTTTAAAAATTGAAGAATTGTTTAATATTATCGGAATCATTTATTGAATACTTATGTTTAAATATAAATGTTGATTGACGAAAAAATTGAAATAAAATATTAAAAGAAATTGTATAGTTCAAAAAAACTTTTTTAAAAAACTTTTGAATAACATTAAAAAGTAAAAAATCTGCAATCAGTTTTCCTTGTGATTTTCATGCCCTTCTGAACTAGGCTTGATAATATATAATTCTGCTAGTATATACGGAAAATTTTAACCTTTAAATGTTTCGAAATATTCATTATTGATTGTTTTTAAAAAAGTTAATTCATCCCGGAAAATTCAAAAGGTATATTTTATTCAATTTTTTTGCTTAATGTTCTACTAATATGCTTTCTAAGCGGAGTCTTTTATAAACATTGAATCCCACTACTGGCGAATCAATGTCTCGTCTCATGTCCATGAAAGAAGTGTATAAAGATTAAATACACGCGGATGCGAATCTCGTTAATTCGAAATCGGATAATTCGAATCTTCGCTTAATTCGAACTAAACAGTCCCGAAGTTTTTAATGGCAGAATAACGTTAAAATTTTTTATTAATTCGAACTCAGTTTCTCTTGACTTCGTTTTATTCGAACCAACGGGAATTCCGACTTTTCTTTTTTTCTTTTCTTTCTCACAGATTTCAGATCATTTCAATAACTTTCTTTCTTTAATTTTTGTAAAAATTGTTCCAAACGAATATACATATAATCCAAAGCATTTGATATCCACATTCTTAGTGCCCCATCTGTCCATCAGTGACGCTTTAATTTTTTCTTCCATTATGCTTATTTCTAATCTTTTAATTAATTTATGTATTTATACATTTTAATTTAATATTCAGTTATATTCTAATGATAGCAGAAGAAATAAATATAAGAAATACTAAAACATTAATTCCTTTGTAATAGTACCATATTAAGCATGTTTTCATTTTATATTTTCCGTAATTTGAACTTCGTATAATTCGAATATTTCTTGTGGTCCCGACGTGTTCGAAGTAACGAAAGCCGACTGCATATAGTAATCTATTCCTCAATGATTTTAGGCTTCATACAGAGTGAGATCATATGGAGAGCATATACACACAAGCCTTGGTAGTTCAACTGCAACTCGGTTTCGCAGCTGTTAATCTATCGCACAAACTACTGTTCCTGTGTTCCAAGTATTCCTGTTCATTTCCGCGAAGAGCGTTGCGAGCTAATGCTATTCCCATGGGGAGGCATTTTTCTAATAAATCTTTCGCATTTTGAGTTTTTTCTTATTATTATTTTATTGCATTGGACAGCTATGGTGCCTCTCAAGATCGCTCCTTAATTACTTTTTCAATTTTTGTTGCAAGTATTTTTATAAAAGATACTTTCACTTTCAGAACCGGTTTAGAAATTGAAAGTAACTTTATAAAAAATACTTGCGACCAAAATTGAAAAAGTAATCAACGAGAGATTTTGAGAGGGAACTCAGCTGTCCAATGCAAAAAATAAAAATAAAAATAAATATATATATATACATATTTAAAAATGTCAAAATGCGAAAGCGTTATTAAAAAATGCCTCCCCATAAGAATAGCATTAGCTCGTTAGTGTCTTCGTGGGAGCCTTAATGCTTTCGCCTCTATAGGAAATGTAATGGACCACAGCTATATTGTTTTAATGCATTAAATTGAACTGTATGTTATAACTAGTTGGATGTGTCAATACCGTTAATTGGATCCCAAAACTTTCTTCTATCACATAAGTACATTTTAATATTTAAAAAAAAAAAAAAATGTGGTGACCCCAAAGTTACCCACTATCGAATTTCCTCGAACATTTGACCTAGCCTAATGAGATTTTGGTATCCGAAAAGCCTAAAACGAAAAATTTAATTAATATTCTGAGAAAATGAGCTTAGTAGTGCCTCATGTTGGGTAATTTATACTAAAACCTAATAAGCATCTATTTATGTCAAGACCTAACAGAATCTGAAATTTGATGGAATTTCGTCCATTAGTTCTTGAGATATAGTTATAACAAAAAATTTGCAAAACGTAGCACAGCAACACCATATCTTGTAAAATTTATGCCAAAACGTAAAAAAGCGTCTAATTATGTTATGGTGTAAAAGAATCTGAAGTTTGATGAAATTCTGTGCATTAGTTCTTGAAATATAGCTAGTTTAAAAAAAAACCGTGTAAAATATAGCACAGCAGCACCACTAGTTGAAGGATTTATAACAAAACGTAATCATCGTGTAATTATGTTATATGTCATTTTGTAACGAAATCTGAAATTTGATGAAATTCTGTGCGTTGGTTGTTGAGATATAGCTATCGGAAAAATCGTGCAAAATGCAGCATATCTGCACCACCTGTTGCAAGGTTAATACCAAAATGTAATCAGCATCTAATTATGTCATATATTCTAATGTAACAGAATCTAAAATTTGATAAAGTTCTCTGCATTAGTTCTTGAGATATAGCTATCGCAAAAATCGTGCAAAATGTAGCATAGCAGCGCCACCTATAGGGCAGTTCACACCAAAACCTTATCAGCGGCTATGTATCTCAAGATATCGCAGAATCTGAAGTTTGGTGAAATTCTGTGGAATAGTTGTTGAGATATAGCTATCATGAAAATCATAAAAAACGTGGCATAGCAGCGCCACCGGCTGGCCAATTTACACCAAAACTTAATCAGCGTCTATGTATATCAAGGGGTCACAGAATTTGAAGTTTGGTGAATTCTGTGCATTAGTTCTTGAGATATAGCAATCTTGAAAATCATGAAAAACGTAGCATAGCAGCGCCACCTGCAGACCAATTTTCACCAAAAACCAATAGGCACTAATTCATATCAAGGTCTAACTGAATATAAAATGTTATTAAATTTCGAGCTTTAGTTCTTGAGATAGAGCGCCCACAATTTTTTTGTCACATACAGACAGACAGACGGACAGACTCACAGACAGACATTTTCTAAAAATAGTCAAAACGTGTTCAGGACCTTCTAAAACGTATAAATCCGTCGAAAACCGGGAGTCAAAAAATTTCGTGAATCCAATACTTTCTTCTTGTAAAGATAGAAGAAAGTAAAAATTAAGATAATTTTCGGATTCAGTGATAAAAAATACATAATAGTTAAAAAAACACAACCATCAGTCTTGTGTTTTCTAATCTAAAACTTTTTTAAAACTTCTTGACGGTAATCTGCCCAAAATATTTTGTGTTATCCTGTAAAATAAGTATGGTAACCAGCAAAAATCATAGTATTATTAAATTGTCTTCAGATTTAAGTGTATAAAATTTAATCTCAATCGAATATTTGAAATTGAGTTAAAGTTCGAGAATAAATTTTGAAATGCAAAAGCATACATTCGATCGTTGAAATTAAATAAAAACTCATAAAAATAGCATCATTTTTGTTAAAAGAAATCGTGAAAAGAAACAGTCCTAAATCCTTACAAAATAAAACATATATTAAACTACAACTATTTTTCAGCCAATCTAAAACTTAATAAAAGTTAACTTAATCGTAAAACTTTTTTTTCAAAGCACTTTAAGCACAAAGCAAGAATACTTTAAGGACTTGGCATGTGACCCCTAAAAGCAGGCCGAATCACTGCCTCCTCTACAATGCCTTCTCGCTTGTGACGTAGTGGAGGCGGTTTCCCTGACAACGATCGCATTCTGAGCTTCGTGGCGATTGTGGAACCAGTAGGGTTAGTGATTTTGCCTCCACTTCATGAGTCGTTTCACGCTTGTCGTCTGCTCAGTGAATAGGCATTGTAGAGGGGGCAGTGGCCGAATTCATTTGTGTTCACACAAAGAAAAGTGGCACAAGTCATGTATTTTTAATGTTTCCTAACTCGGTCAATTTTAGTGTTATATGAACGGTTCTTACTTTGTCTTACGTGTCAGTGCAATAGGGAAATTTTTTCTAAATATAACTTATAGAACTAGAGACCGTATAAAAATTTAAATTTAGTATTGTTTTAAGGAATAATTTTATTGACCCAAATCGCCTTTAAAATATTTTTTACCTCATTTAATTGGAACTAATATGTCTATGATTAACGGTTAAGGAATTAACCATTGACCGCCGTTGAGAATGGACATCCTGTATAGTATTTATACATATCACGTAATTGATCAAAAATTTGATGATGAGTTTAAAAATGCATTCCACGGCGGAAAACATACCACCTGCTCTTCTCGATCTCAGTCATATTTTAACCGAATTTTCTGATGTGCCTGTTGTAAATGAACGCTAGATACAATGTACTTCACAATATACAAAAAACATGCTATAGTATACATCAGTGATACTTTTTTAATTTGATATTTGAAGCATCATAAGATTATTCAAACGCACCGCTACCGATTTTGTACAGCATATATCATGTCTTGAGTAATAAATCCACGTTAAGGTTCTACCAATTTTGACGGCTTTGATTTATATATATATTTTTTCAAACAAATATAGGATCTGATACAGCAAGTTTTTAAGTATGTATATAGTCGAAGAGCCGGCAGCATAAAAACCATATACAGTCAGCTCTCATTAATTCGAACTCGTCGGGACCACAAGAAATGTTCGAATTATGAAAAGCATGAAATGAGAACATGCTTAATATGGTACTATTACAAAGGAATTAATGTTACAGTGTTTTTTAACTTTATTATGTCTGTTATCATCAGACTATGACTTAATATTAAATTAGGATATATAAATACATAAACTAATTAAAAGATTAGAAACAAGCACAATGGAAGAAAAATTTGAAGCGTCACTGATAGATAGACGGGGCACTTAGAAAGTAGATATCAAATGCATGGGATTATACGTATACTCGTTCGGAACAACTCTCACAAAAATCAAAGAAAAGAAGTTATTCAAATAATCTGAAATCCGTGAGAAAGAAAGGAAGAACGAAAAATCGTAATTCTCGTTAGTTCGAATTAAACGATGTAGAGAGAAAATGAGTTCGAATTAATGAAAAAGTTTAACATTATTCTGCCATTAAAATTTTCTGGGCTTCATGTTTAGTTCGAATTAAGCGAAGATTCGAATTATCCGATTTCGAATTAACGAGAGTCGACTGTATTACGCTAACGTATGCGGCACAAAAATCACGAGTATTTGTTAATTGTTTAATGGCAACATCCAAGTGAAACGCATCTTATGGGTTACCATGCAAATGTCCTTTGGTTACATTTCTGCTGTGGTAAATTGGATTTATTTATGATTTGTTCCTTCGCTGCAATATGGAGCTTCAAAATATCATTATTTTTATTTTTTTCTGTTCTTGTTACTTAATAAAAGTCATGAATTTTAAACTTTTCAGTTTCAAATTAAAGTTATGTATTATAAATGAAATGGGTGAAAGGATTGCATTATCATATTTTAAATAATCAATGAAATACGAAAAAATGCCTGTGTTACAATATTTGGTGATTTATTATCTATGCCGGCCTAGCATAAAAATACTGAGTTCTTGATTTAACAGCACAGATGTCATATGTGCCCCAGATTGGTGTGCTATTTTTCTGACGCCAATTTGGCAAAAATTCCGTTTTCAAATACTAGTTACATACATATTTTTAAACTATTTTCTATTATTTTAAAAAGGAAATAATAATTTTTTAAAAAGTTTAGTTAATAATTATAGAATAAAACAATTTATATCATAAAAAAAAAGAAAATAAAAGCAAATAAGCAGTTTATTAATAAATAAGTAAAAATAGCCGGGTTACCATGCGCAGCACATATAATTGCCATTTTGTTGCAATCACGCCAATGTGGTGCGCTTATGGCACCTGTGTCTATTTCTCTAGCAGAATCGTCTAATTTGAAAAAAAAAATGAGCAATTAAAATAAATTATGAACAAAAGCAATATGATTTAATGCTTAGTATACATTCAAGGAATAGCAGACTGGTCGCCAAGGGCGGCTTGTAACAGTAAATTTTGCCTCAATACCTTAATCGATTTTTTTAATCCAAAAAACATTTTTTTTTTTTTTTGAGTGTGTGTGTGTGTGAAATCTAGCCATATGGACAAAATAAGTGTTATTCCGTTTTTAGGTGCGTTCGTAATTATGTAAATACGTAGCACCTATTGTTGTCGCTCAGTCCGTCTGTCTGTCCGTCTGTCTGTCCGTCCGCATATAACAACGCAAAAACTACCCAACCGAATCGTTAGAAATTTAAAATACATAATTATAGCATAATTTTGTCCAGTCATTTCAAATTTTATGAAAATCGGGTGGATAGATCAGTTACAGGAACAATCAAAAGGATTCCGTTACATTACGGTCAATGGGGAAAAAAGTTTCAAATGCATTTTAATCGTTTGAAATTTAAAACATATAATTATTACGTAAATTTGTCGAGTCATTTCAAATGTTATGAAAGTCGGATGCATAGATCATTTACAGGGACAATCAAAAGTATTCCATTACATTACGGTCAATGGGGAAAAAGTTTCCAATGCATTTTAATGATGTTACACTCATCGAACATAATGGAATTGGCATGAATCTATGAAATATATACTAAAATATGCATTCCGTACAATCTGTGATGCAAATAAATTTTATTATTAAATTACAGGGCCACACAAAAGTATTCCACTACATAATGCTATACGGGGAAACATTGTTTGGGACTTGTTTTAATTATATTCAACTATTTCACATTTTATGAATAAGGTATACGTTGCTGAGGTGTAATAAAAATTATTTTCTGCATATTTACAGAAACACAAAGATTTCGACTACTATACTGTATCCGAAGTACGCTCTACTATATCAGCAAGATCTGAATATTTTTAAAACTTCGTTATCGTACGAATGCACCTCATTTGCTACGTTCACGTGCAATTTCCAACTTGTTTGGACTGTTCTTGATCAGTTACAACAATCATGCTGATAAAATTCATGGCACAAAATGAGAATTATAGTGGTTTTAGGTATGTGCCACATATGGCACGCTGTGCAGTGAAGGGTTAAATGCTGAAAATAGATAAATCTATGTAAAATAGAAAGCCATTTAGGGCAGTTATAAAAAAATAAACTTTAAGGGATTCCCCATATTACCAGTATCAGAAAGATTGATATTATTTTTATGCAACAACATTTGTGAAGTAGGTCGAACGTGATACTGAGAGGAATGCTAAATAAATAGCCATTGGAACATTTTCTCCATAGATTTTACTTTTGTTGCTTGGCAACAGCGCTGCGTCTAAACGTGATCTTGCATTGTATGATATTGACTTCATGAGTATCATAAAAGTAATGTACACAGGGCCGAAAATACGTTTTCTATGGGAATAAAACTCAAATTTTCTAGCTGTCAAAAATGCATTGAAATTATTTACAAAGTATTGCTTTTTTTCAGAAATTTGTAGTTTTTGTAGATTTATTTTAAATATAACTTTTCAGTTTATGGCAAGATACAAGGATATGAATATATACACGGCTTCATCTTTTATCGCTGACTAATATCTTTTTTCGAAACTGTTAGATTTACAGATATTAGCCCCCCCCCTCCCCCAATAAAAATAATAATAATAATAATAATAATAATTTATCGTACATCATGCTAAAAATCGTTTACATAAAAGTTTTTTTAATTAGTATTTATGGAATATAACTTTTATATTGTCCATAGGTCTTATCAGTAAATTAAAAAAAAAAATTCCCCCACACTAACAAGTTATGCAAAAAATGTTCATTTTTATTATAAAAATATATTGAGTTATGATACTTTTAAATGTAGTCACTTTCATTGTTAACAAACACTGAAAACAAAACGATGAGTTTTTAGAAAATTCCTAAAATTCTCCTCCAAAATTTGCTAAAATTCAAAGTATCACAACTCAGAAATATGTAGCGAAAAAGGTTTTTTTTATTATTTGAATATCAATGATGAAAGTTTTTTCGAATTGCTTTTTTGCTTACTTCTGTTATGAATATGACCTTAAAATACAGTAAAACCCTGATAATTCGGATTAATAGGGACCAGACTCAATCCGGATTATCCGTAGAAAGAGAAGAAATTAAATAAAATAAATCATTCTTATAAACATTCACCTTTATATTAAACATATTGAATATTTACAGACAGTAAAAATGTTTACTTTGCAATTATAAAGTTTGTTATCTTCTGTTGTGCCAGCTTTGTATATCTTTTGCGGGCAGCATGGTCACGCAGCCGCTTCAGCATAATTAGTTCGTTTTGTATAGTCTCCACCTGATAGCAGTGTTCTCGCTGACATTTGACCAACGTTAGTAATTTGGCTAATTAAAAATGGAAAACATTCGCGAAATGAAAAAAACTATTAGCCAAATAGATTCGCCGTATTGCACAAAATAATAATAATAATAATAATAATAATAATCCCTTTTTTTTCAACACGTTCTAAAATAACCTAAGTTTTTATAACTTCGACAACGATTGTTATTAATCTAATTTCAACTGTCCGCTACATATATATATTAAAAATATGCATATGTATGAAAAATGAAAAGGAAAAGAAAGAAAAAGCAAAAATTGAGCACTAGCAATTTGGCAAATTTAATCGCTTGTTTACTCGCCAAATGAAGAATTTAGTCGCAATTTGGCGCAATAGCGAGCGACAGCGAGAACACTGCCTGATAGCCAAAATAAATACTTCAATAATAGTCATTAATTGCAGTAAACAAGTCGTTACTTCATTGTAACTAATCACATTTAGTTGATCATCATTGATAGTGGTGTTTTCGTCAGTATCTTCATTTTCAATTCCTTCAGTTGTGAATAAAGAGATTATATTTCGTCATCTGTAAATGAGGCGTAACCTTATAATTTTCCGCTTTCAACCAATTGAAAATGTAGGTAGTATTAACAACTATCAGTTCTGATCAGTATAATCCAAACAACAATCAGTTTTTGTTGTTGTTGTTGTTGTTGTTTTTAGGTGCGTTCGTAATTATGTAAATACGTAGCACCTATAGTTGTCGTTCAGTCCGTCCGTCTGTCTGTCCGCATATAACAACGCAAAAACTACCCAACCGAATCGTTTGAAATTTAAAATACATAATTATTACATAATTTTGTCGAGTCAATTTCAAATTTTATGAAAATCGGATGAATAGATCAATTACAGGGGCAATCAAAATTATTTCATTACATTATGGTCAATGGGGAAAAATTTTTCAAAAGCAATTTAATCAATTGAAATTTAAAATACATAATTATTACATAATTTTGTCGAGTTATTTCAAATTTTTTTGATAATCGGGTGCATAGACCAAATACAGGGCCAATCAAAAGTATTCAATTACATTATGGTCAATGGGGAAAAAGTTTCAAATGTATTTTATACATTTGAAATTTAAAATACATAATTATTACATAATTTTGTCGAGTTATTTCAAATGTTATGAAAATCGGATGCTTAGATCAATTACAGGGACAATCAAAAGTATTCCGTTACATTACGATCAATAGGGGAAAAATGTTTCAAATGCATTTTAAAGGTGTTACACTCATTTGAACTTAATAAAATTTATATGCAGCTATAAAGTACATATTATAATATACATTTTACATAATCTGTGGTGCAAAGAACATTTGTTATTGATTTACAAGGCCACACAAAAGTATTCCATTACATAATGGTATAAGGAGAACATTGTTTGATGAGCGTTTTAATTGTAATTCACTATTTACAATTTTATGAGATTGATATATTAGAGTAATATTTTTAAAACTTCGTTATCGTACGAACGCACCTCATTTGCTACGCTACACGTGCAATTTCCAACTTGTTTTTTTTTTTAACATGTTCACAAAATTTTCAAGTGAGATTTGCCTTTCATTCTCGCTTACCTACTACTGTTTCAAGCTTGCTTTTCCACCTACTGTTTCAAGCTTGCTTATTATCCGAGAAATCACAATTTGTAGGCCACAAATTCTTAAATTTTTCCACGATTTTCGCAGAGTATACTTATTTTCCGCAACATGATCACAGCCTTAAAGTGATGTATTGCTGTTTCTTTGAAAGGTAACATCAAAAAGTTCAAATGAGTAGGCTTAAGGTATTCTTCCAAAAAGATTTCAGAAAAGACTTTTTTATTCAGAATTCGAGGATGAAATAAATTTAAGTTATGGAAATTTGCCTATTGTTTCTCAAACTTTGAAAAAAAAAAAAATCGACCAGACTGATCCGAACTATGCGGAGATCCGGATTAACGGGGTCCGTATTAGAGGGGTTCTACTGCACACAGATTTCTTTGTAAATTTTGATGTTCACTGTTCTTGAACACTTGTGTTTAGATTCTGTAGACCATAAACTAAATATTTCCGATACATTACTAGTTAGGACATTATTTGCCGAAAATGAACTTTTTTATACGTTATGTTTTCTTTTCTTTATTGTTGTTGTTGTTCTTTGTTTATTTAGCTTTCTCATTTCATTGTATTATAAATTGAAATAATTTAACAAATTTCTGATTTTGAACGAAAGTATAATCCATGCCCAAGGCATGTTTTATTCTCTCTTCTTTTAGCTGAACATAGCACCAAAGATTCACAAGAAATTAGTATAAACGAAAATGAATAATTAATTGATGAAAACTAAACAGATTAATGTTTCACCGGAAGATAAGTGTACGCTTAATGGTGTATCATAAAAATATGAAAAAAATTAACTAGCAGTAATTGTTCTTTGTTAAAAAATACGACAGAATCAAAAGCTACAAAAATGAACATAAATAATGCAAAAAGAAAATTAAAAAAAATGCTAAAAAAGAATAATAATTAAAAAAAAACGTAACATAAAAAAATGAAGAAATAAAAAAAAATAAACTGCCATAAATGTGAAAAAAAAAAGAAATATTAATTACTAACCTTAGAAATATTACTTTGAATTCAGTAAATATTCTATCCATTTTTTCAGACTGAATTAAATATGTTTTCTTAATGATGTGCAATTTTTTTAAATCTAATACCAAGAATATTTAAAAACTTTCTTTTTGATGAACTGATGAGATGAAGAAGAAAAACTGTTTAAATGCAGCGAATGTAAAATATATATATATGTAAAAAATATAAGCTGAACTCGACTAAAATAACTATGTTGCATAATTTCTACGTATTCTTAGCAGCACGGGCAGAGTAGTCGCTCCGACAGTTGGCAAGCAATGGAAGATTTTCATTGGAGTATTTCCCCATTATAAAAACAGACAACATCAGTCTTCAAGTTCTTTATTGATGAGCTTATAAATAGATAAACTCTTCACCGCAATCACCTTAGTCCACATCGACACTATAAATTTCATTATCTCGTCCACATCATCAAATATTCTAATTCAGCGGAGCAATGAAACGCGCGGCTTGGTAGTTTAAAGAAAAGATGCATTCTGTTCTCCTGAAAAGCCAAATGAAAAAATCATTTTCACGACAAAACTAGCGCCCTCCTACTCCGCGTCAATCATTTTAAAAATCCAATCAGGATGGACTCGAGCCGCAAACGGACAAAATGATCAATTCTAATTGGCCGTAATAGGCGGTCCTTGGCAAGAACTATATTTTTTTCCTCGGAAGACAAAGCCCTTTAGCAACGCGTAGTAACACCTGTCACGCGATGTTAAAATAAAAAATTAAATTAAAATCGCAGGAATATGCCAGAAAGTAAAAAGCTTACGAAATACTTCCCGCCTTTTTGAGAAGCAAGCAATAATTTATTAATAACTAAAGTAAGAAAAAGAATTTTAGCTGTTACAAGTTACGAAACTAAGATTGAAATATGTTCCACAAATTTAGAATTGAAGCTAAGAGAGAACAAAAAAATGGCGCAAATTTTTTTTTATTTTATTACATATATAGCAGTGATTATGAGGTAATTAGTTTTCAAAAAAACAGAATGCAATAAAAAGCTTTTTAGCATATGTTAGATAATTTGTGTCGTATACATATGGACAATATCTTAAATATTACTTCTTAGTGTATAAAATGCATACGTTAATTATCTATTTTATTCCTTCTTTTATCTTATACTACGATATTGAGTTTAGATAGTACTGTCACATTAAACGAAATTAATTTCAATTTATATTTTTATTATTTTTTCTCTTTTTTTTTTTTTACATTTTAACCCTCTTTTACATATCTAAACATTATTATATTAGTTAACAATTAATTATCATTACATTATTCATTTATTAAATAATTGCAATATGATATAAGAATGATTTAATCTTTGAGATTTTATAACATTGTACGATTAATTATAGGAATTATTATAATGATTCATTCATATCAAATTTTGCATATTTTTAATATTTAATAAATTAATTACTTATTATTTTTAAAAATGTTTTCAATTAAATAAAAATTTATATTTTACTTACATATCTACTGAGAGTATATACATAAGGCAACTTCCAGTATGTATATAATGAATTTAATTGTTTTAGAATTATAACAGTCTATTTTTACTACATCATTTTTGGGGTAACTACCCTTACAGCATGCATGGTCACAGTGACTTCACAGTGAGTCACTTTCGTCACATCACATATGTGACCAAAATGTCACCACTCAGTGACGTCACATTGTGACTGAGATGTGATTTTCTTAAAAATCTTTAGAAATTTATAAATATCCTTCAAAACATGTTATTTACTTTAAAAAACATGTTTCTGGCAATTTAAATATCGTCGCTTTTGTCACAGTTTCGTCACAATGCTAATGTCAAATTAGTCACAAATGACACATTTTTCACAATTTTGTCACATTGTGACCACTTTGTGAAACGTCACAAAAGAGCTCTAAAACGGCCATAACGACTTCACATTTTAGTTACTGTGACTTCACATCGACGTCACGTGACGTCGTATCGACAATCGATGGTCACAAAGTCACAAAGTGACTTCACAACGACATTGCATTGACGTCATCATGCTTTACGGGTATAGTGTCCGGTATGTTTTTTCCTTTTCTATCACTTTTAATAATGTTTTTATGATTTATTTTTAACTAGCTGTTACCCGTGACGTCGTTCACGTAGCATTAAAAGGAAAAAGATAAACGCTTTAATTAAACAAAACGGTTCATTAACAATAATTTAAAATCTATATAACATTTATCTTATAGAAGGCTATGCAGTAGTTTTTTATAGGGGACTTAAAGAACTCAGTCAAATAAAAGGAAAATGTGTTAGATAATATGAACAATCGCGAAAATGAAATTGTAACCACTTATACTGTAGAACAACTGTAACGCATCCCAATTGTACAGAAATCATGTTGTAGTGCATTTCAGAATTCCATATCAAAGAAAGAAATATCATGTGTTAAATCTAGGTAATAAAAAAAATATCCAACATTTCCATAATGCATAACTTCACCGGGACATTCTTTTCTGCAGCTGTGTATATGATCTATGTGTTTGTAAATATTCTAAATACAATGTTAAAATTTTGCTTAGTGTAAAAAAGTATAACGAATATTAAAATTCACCTTTAGCAATTTCTAATTATAGACAGAAACTTACTTGAATTCTCTTTTACAGCCCTGTATATTACGTGCAAATATGTATACGATCGCATATTTAGCTTAAATTATTCAAGCAAAAAACCCGATTCAAATTATTGAATTCATATTTTCGGGAATCGCTATTGCACTGGTGACCAATCCAGTTTATTGTATAGTCCGATACATGATTTATTTAAATTCTACAAACATCTCTTATTATATCAAATGTAGCTGAACTTCAGGATGCATTAGTTTTCCAAATACATACGATAATTGAAAAAGCTCTTCAGCAATCTTTTCTAATAGACCATACTTTGGATACAATATCTGAGATCTGGACACAGGTCCAAAATCTTTTATGCGTCTCTGTAAATGAACAACAAATGTGATGCAAATGATACTTAACTGCAAGCTTATTGTAGTAAATTTCAGTATTTATCATTGTATTGATTATCTCAGTATATTAATTTCATCATGTTTGAAATAGCGCAACGCAATTAAAATAAGCTGGGAATATTTTTTTTCTCTGTAGACTATTATATTACCGAACATTTTTCTGCTATCTTGTAAGTGAATGTTAAATCTTTTCACCCCATTTTCTACAGAAATCCTATTTTAGTGCACTTCAGAACCTGATATCAATTTCAATATTTTTAAAATAACCTTAATAAAATAACACTATTAATATACGTTGCAAATGGTTTTTCTTCACAGACCATAATATATTGAAATACTTTTGAGCTCCCTGTACGCACACTATAAGTACTACATTTAACATATTCTATAGTAACCATGTTTTTCTGAACCTTAAAAATGCATGTAAATTTCATTACATTTAAAATTATGTAACATTATCAAAATACACCACAAATTATTTTTTCGCCTTAGACCATAATGTAAAGTTTCCTTTTGAGTGCTCCTGTGATTCAACTATTATTGCTACCTGGTCCATTTTCAATGCCGCATATGCTATGGTAAATCTCAATAACGTATGTTATTTTCGTATGAATTCCACTATATTTACCCAAGTTGAAAAACGGACAGACAGACGGCAGACCCCAGGCACTCGGCATCCGGTACAGACAGGTTGAAGTCGTAAACACTTTTAGACCATGTTAGAAAGTGTCAAAAAGCGGGTAGTTTCCGTAAAACGAAAAAAAAAAAAAAAAAAAAAAAACAGTGTTAGGAAAAATGTACTACAAAACTGTGTTTTAGGTGGCATTTTTGTATAATTTGTACATATATGCTCTGCATACCATAAAAATTTATAGAAATTTATTATAAAAAACATTCTTAAAACTGACAACATATTTTTACTTTTTAATAGCTAAAAAAATGTGCAATTAATATCCATTTACAAACCTGTTTCCAGTACACTTTGAGCACATTATGCCAAATTCAGATATTGACTGAGGGAATGTATTTTCTCACAATTACATTAAATCTTTATATTTTAAGCCCGAAAGTGCATTTTTAAAGTGATATTTATTTATATTTTCAGAATTGAACAATTTTCAGAATTGAACAATTTTCAGAATTAACACACAAAAATATTTTTTTTTTTTTTATTAGTTGAGCTTTTCTTACTTTCTAAAAATGATAAAAAGTTTTTTCATTGATCATTACGTCATTTACGATATGTATAAATTATTAATATTTTCTAGTCGCTTAATATTTAACCTTTAAGAAAACTTATTTCATTTTAAAATTAAATATTTACCACGCTCAGACGATAAACTTAATTTTCTTTAAATTAACTTTTGATATCATAATTCAATTTCATTTCATTGCAACATCAGAGATATTTATTTTATTTTCAATATGTGACGTCACAGTCGTCTCTCTTTAGCACTTACTCAAAATTACATTGTGTTATTAAAAATGAAAACTTGAAAACTTATACTTTGTTTCATATATGACGTTACATTGATATTTTTAAAATTCTTAATGGAAAGTATTCCTCTGACGTCACAATTGGTAAAAAGTTGAATTTTATAGCCTCTAACGGAAAGAAAGAAAAAGCTTCATTTTGATTATAGATTAATATCTGGAAAAACTACTAAAATATTTATATTCTTGTAAAGTGTGAAGTTATATTCTTGTAAAGTCTTCTAAGTGTAAAAGAAATTTTATATAATCGTTTGCGTGATATAAGAAGAAAAACAGTATTCCTCTGACGTCACAATTGGTGAAATTGCGGTTTTTAATCTCGAACCGAAAAACAGAATAGGGTCCATTTATTTATTTCATTTTATTTTATCACGTGAAAATCTTTCAGTTGAAAATTAATTACAGAAGAGAAATAATTATTACGTTTTTTTTATTTTTTGGCAACGAAAAAAGAAAATAATTAAATATTATGGAAAATTTTTCAATTTATTCTGTATGAAAAATAGTGAAATATTGAATTATTAAGAAAAATATTTGAATAAAATAAATAAAAATTAGTCTATGTTCATTTCAGGCCAATAATTTACCTATATACAAAAATTCCAAGACAATTTATTACAAAAATACAAGACATTAATCCATCCGTTTTGAAGCCAAGTTCATTCCAATTTTCCGACACACTTTCACATTTATAATATATATAAGGATGTCTTTTCTTCTTTCCATTTTGGTTCACCCCAAATTCGTATTATTTTATTTCTTATAGCTTTATTTGTAGTTCCAAAGTATTTGTGGGCCTGATGATTCTGCTTTGGTTCTACAAATTTCGATAATATTCATTTTAATTTATTTTTCCATGTTTCAATGGGGTAATTGTATATAAAATTTAATGTCATATTATATGTATATATAACATTAGTTTACTACCCTCATAGCATGCATGGTCACAGTGACGTCACGATGACGTCACTGTGAGTCACTTTGGTCACATCACATCTGTGACCAAAATGCCACCACTCAGTGACGTCACATTATGACTGAAATGTGACTTTCTTAACAATTTTTAGAAAATCGTCACAATGTTAATGTCAAAGTAGTCACAAATGACACACTTTTCACAAATTGGTCACATCGTGACCTCACAAAGTAGTCACAATGTGACGTCACAAAAAAGCGCTAAAACGGCCATAACGACTTCACATTTTAGTCACTGTGACTTCACATCGACGTCACGTGACGTCACATCGACAATCGATGGTCACAAAGTCACAATGTGACTTCACAACGACGTTGCAATGACATCACCATGTCTTACGGGTAGGAGCATGTTTAACCATTTGTGCTATGCAATTTGGGGGAAATTCTTCACTAGTACTTCTCTTAACATATTCTGCTTTCTTCTGATATTGTGAACATTAATTCACTAGAAAAAAATATCTGAAAGATAAAAAATACTTGAAGGTATGTATTTTGTAGAGAAATATTCTTAAAAAGTAATTTTTAATAAAATTTTTAGACAGTTCTGTATCTTTAGTCAGTATACAGAGAAAAAAAAAATGATTTCAGAAAAATAATAGCGAGAAGGTTAATTTACTATTTTTATGCACATGCAAAAAATTTAAATATAAATTAAAATCTTTCCCGTTTTAAGTTTTCCAAATTTTAAATATGACCCTTTCTTGAAAATGTTAATCATTTTTAATCAAACTAAATATTTCAAAGAAAATTTCAGTATTTATTTTTTAAATTACTTTTAAAAATATTTAAATTGCTTTTTTTATTTTTAAATATTTCTTTTAAGATTTTTTTAAATTGGTATATATATATATTTTTTTTCGTTGAAATTATTTATTGTAAAGAGTTACTAGCTTAAAAAAAAGCATTAATTTAAATAAATTAAATAAAACTGAAAAATCTTTTTCAAAGGCATGAAATAAAAACACGTTGATAAAGATTAATAAAAAATAAACACGATAAATTTATAAAAAAGGCTCTTGGAACTAAAAAGAAAATATATTACAAATTTGTATAAACATTATTTCATTTTCTGGCACATCGAAGCGTTAATCTAATTTAAATTCAGACGTGTGAAGAACTTTATGAAAATAAAAAAATTACAAATAAACTTACAAGAGAAGATTCTTTTTCTTAAACTTTAATTTTTTTTTTTCTTTTTAATGCTATTCATGTATCAAGAATAACATTATTTTCTACAAGTTAATTTAATTTTTATTTCAATTTCAGACTTTAAATGAAATTTATATCACTAGTATTATATTATTCATTAATTTTTTTTTTTTAAATATCCCTAAATAGTTCAATTTGTACTTGCATAATTATCGTGCCTAGACACGAAAAAAATAAAGTAAACAAAAATAAAAATAAAAAACATAACTGAAAGAAAAATGTACGACGTAGATTATGAAACATCTTCCAACCCTTTTAGAAATTTAGAATACTATAACAAAACTTCATTGTAAATATAATAATGTGAATGTATAATGTATATATGTGTATAATGTATATAAATGTATATGTGTATAGTGTCTAATGTATAATGCATATGTGTATAATGTATGCATATAATAATGTATAATGTAAAAGATGATATGAACAATTTTGAAAACTCATATATGCAATTGAAAACCTAATTTGTGTCGTTATCATGAATATTCAGGGAATACATGGTCTGTCCATTAAGTAATGAGACTGAATGTTACGACGGAGTTCATGACATCATATCATGTGATTTAAGGCCGATCCAATCGGCACAGACAGCTCTTGTTTATAACGCCCCTTTCTAGGACAGCTTTCTCGCGTGATTGGGTCAGCGGAGGTCACGTGATCTGACGTCCGAAGCACCGCCTTAACAAGCAAAATCTTCCGTGTTGGCCGTGGCATGGATCACTCAGGAAACATAAACGTATTTGAATGTGGCGTTAGGTTCTTCAGTATGAAGCAAACTGTTTGAAATGAGATACCGCATAAAGTTCTTGTGAACGCTTCACGTTGGCGAACTCAGTATGCTGCCCCTCCAAGTATGTCACAAAAAAATTATGTGGCTCCTGGAGGTTATTTGCGTAATTTGGACTTTAACAAGATCTTTCAGATGAAGAGTCTTTTAGCAATGCATCTGACATGGATGAATCTCAGTTCATTGAACTTTCTGATCATGAAACGGACGGAGAAATTGATGGAGAGAATATTAAAAGTATTTTTCTATGTTCTTTGTCTAGTTTATTTCCTTAATTTATTTCTAATAAGGTTCTTGATCAGATTAATTATATGAACTAAGAAATGTATCTAAAAATCTAAAGCAGATGATGGAAAAAAGACTTGGTGTACTCTATACTCCGCCGCCCCTCCAAAATTGCTCTGTACGCAAGCTCCTCCAACTAATGGTTAAATTATGCTACACAATTTTTCTCATCGTAAAACAAGACTCTTCAGAATTTTTTTTCTCAAACTTCAGAGCCCTTCACAAAATTTTATCCTAATAATTCTTTAAAATTTTCACAAAACTTTTTCATCTACAAACCGAACTTTTCACAAATTTAATTATGTTAAATAAAATCTGATGCCACAAAATAATTTATTATTTAGGTTTTAGGTAAATAAAGAATTTTGTTCGAAATGTATAAAGAGGAAAAACATAAAATTATTACTAGATTTTTGATAAATACATAAAATATTCACGTTAAAAAAAGGTCCTGTAGAGAAAGAATGCGAAAACATCTGGTAACACAGATGTGCGTGTGATTTATATTATATTAAACATTACACTGTCAAAACTAATGGTGACACATTACACCTTTTAGGGGTGAAAAGCTTGTCTCACTTGTGACACCCCTAAGGGAGCCAGAATGTCACTTTTAATTAGGGTGAAAATATGGCACCCTTAATCCAGAGTGCTCAATAATAAAAAATTAAAAAATATACAAACCGACTTTTGGCCCTCGAAAAATTCGAACCCACAACATCTGATTGCAGCTCAACGCTCTAACCGCTCGGCCATCGAGCATACGTTCAAATGTCCTGATATTCAAAGGTTGCTTTATATAAAAAAGCTCGTCAAAAGTTAGCAATCCGAAGTTCTAAACGAAATTGGGATAGCGCATAGCGGTGATAGCTATCGTAATAGGCAATAAAGGCAAGGATACACGTCACAGAGCATGCCCAAATGTCTAAGGGGGGGAAATCTTCCAACGGTATGCATTGCGCGGCACCCTAATTAGTGTGAATCACGCAGTGAGAGATCAAGCGGCACCCCAAACACATTTTCAAGCCCGCGGGTGTCAAATGGTAACACCTTTTCACCCCTGGGCGCCAAATGCAACTGGTTTGTCACGTTTATTTTTAACAGTGTAAGCTCAAATTAATATCAGTCAAAGACACGCGTTTAAAAATACTAAAATCTCACTTCTAGATAAATATCGCCATCCATATATGGCTATTTATTCATTATGGCCTCTTTATACATTTTACGCATCCCTGTATGAAATTTTATCTATATTACAGTGCGTGTAAAAACTATTAGGACAGTAAAAAATATTAACATATTTGATAAGTTACAAAAAAAAATACAACTTTTTTTAATATAATATACATTATCAAGCTGAAAAGCTAACAAAAAGTCAACAACATTTAACTGTCAGTATTTTATTATGAAAACAAAGTAATTTTGCTATTTTTGCTTGTGTAAAACATATGCGGACATCAAAGAAAATTCAATATTGTAACCAAATAAACAAATATTTAACGTCTTATGCACTCGCCTATAAGTTTAATGGTTAAAAATAGTCCATCAGTCCTGGACATCGTTAATTTTTAGTCAGTTCAGGATTGTTTTTGCATATTCATCTTGAATTGTTAATATAAATTTTAATTCTGAAGAAAAATGGCTTCCATTTTTATGAACACCTCTTACTAGATTTTGCTATAAGTTATCGATAGGATTTAAATCAGAATTTATGAGCGGCCATTGGACAATTTCAATATTTTTCTAACAGAACTTAATCTTTTTTCACGATTTGTGTGGATAGGCGCACTATCTCGCTGTTATAAAATTTTTTTGCCCTGTCAGAAGTGTTGCAACAGATGAAAGATGGTCAAAAAGAGTTTGTATATGTGTCTTTGAATTAAATTTTCCTGAAAGATATGTAAGTGACACCACATCGTTGAACGAAAAGCAACCCCATGTTGCAATGTATCCGCCATCTACTTGAGATTTTAATAAAATCTCTTTTTCTCAATTTAATTATTTTTCTCCGATGAAAAGAAATGAAACTTAAATGGTCCTGATGACTAGAATTATCATTGGGATGATTTAAGAAAAGAAAAAGAGATTTTATTAAGGTATCAGTTAGGTGATGGATTCGTTGCAGCATGGAGCTGCTTTTCATTCAATGACGTGGTGTCACTTGTATATCTTTCAGGAAAATTTAATTCAAAGACACATACACAAACTCTTTCTGACTGTATTTGATTTCTTGCAACACTTCTGGTAAGAAAATAACAGATATAATAGCGAGATAATGCGCCTATCCACACAAATCGTGAGAAAAAATTTATTCTATTAGAAGAATTTCTATTAGAAAAATATTGAAGCTTTCGAATGGCCGCTCAAAAGTCCTGATTAAAGTCCCATCGATAACTTATAGGAAGATCTAGTAAGATGAGTTTATAAAAATGGAAGCCATTATTCTTGAAAATTGGAATTCAGATCAACAATTGAAGGTGAATAGTACAAAAACAATCCCGAACTGTTCTAAAAAGGAATGATGTCGAGGACTAATGCAATACAGTCGAGTCTCCCTATAACGAAACTCCATACATCGAATTTCTCTATATAACGAAATTTTAGTAGGAACGGTCCCCTTTTCGCATGATTACATTAAAAACAGTCTCTATATAGCGAAATATCTATCTCTATATAACAAATTTTTTCATGAATGGGTCTTAACTTATTCAGTTTTAAAAATCTTCGAAATCATATGGAATCAATTTTCCATGACTTATTTTTGATTTATCATCAGTGCTGAGTTTTTTTTTATATTACTTCTCTCCTTGTTCTTTAAATCCAACGAATTCATCCCACCTCCCACCCACATTTCCACATCCTTCTCAAAACAGTGTCAATTGGATTGATACACATGTAAGAGAGGAATCAACGAGCGGCACATAAGAGAGGCCTTCAAATGAAGGGAAATGTTAACTACAATTTTTCATTCCTTGCTAAAATTTGAGCATGTTTTTGAGAGCGTAAGATCTTTAAAATCAAAGCAGCAAAAAATTACAGATTTCTTTGTCTGAAATTAATGCAAGTCTTCCTTATTTGATTTTCATTAAGCTTTCAAATAAATGTCCTCTTTTTTGAAACGGCTTAAATAATTAAGAAATAAAACGTTAGATTAATATTTACTTTTAAATATTTCAAATTCTTAATTCAAAAGATCAAATATAATATTTGTTCAAATTTGATATATTAAACACGATTTTTAACATCATTCTCTATACATCGAATTTATCTATATAACGAATTTTTTACTGGAACGGTGGATTTCGTTATATAGACACTCGACTGTATTTCCAATCATTAAACTCACAGGTGAGTGCATAACACATTACATATTTGTTTCTTTGGTTACTATATTGAATTTTCTTTGGTGTCCTTATAGTTTTTACACAAGCAAAAACAGCAAAATTACTTTGTTTTCATAAGAAAACACTGAAGGTTGAAATTTGTTGACTTTTTTATTAGCTTTTTTGCTTGATGATACACATTATATGAAAACAAGTTTCATCTGCTTTGAAATTTATCAAAAAAGTTAATTTTTTTTGCTGTCCTTGTAGTTTTTACACGCACTGTATACAGACTTGTTATTATGGTTTTCCGAACAGCGATTGTATACACATACACTATGACAGAAAAATGGGAATGTCAAACTTTTAGATATTTCATATTTTGGAAATAAATAATTTTAGGATAATATAGTAATTTTAATGCGAGTGCATAGTGAAATTAATGTAGGGGAAGATGGGAATACTTGAGCCACTTTTTAAATTTAAATTTTTTTAATTTTTTTATAATTTCTTAGAACAAAATAAAATATTGAAAAGGAAAATTTGATAATTTTTCTTCAACTGAAAACCACTTTCAATTATTTTTGAACTATTTTTCTATGTCTAATTAATTTTTACTTTTTTTTTTTTTACATCGTGGCTTAAGTATCCCCATGGAGGGGATACTTGAGCCATGGTGAAGGGATACTTGAGCCAGTACGGAAAAAACCTACAAAAGTAATTTTTTTCGCTTTATTTTTGCAGACATATTTTACAGAATGATAAATTATAATACATAAAGTCCTTCAAAACTAATTGAGAAAACAAAGCTAGTAATACGATAATTTTTTGTCGTTATAGATGGTGATCGAAGGATCATTGTAAAATCTTTTTACTTTTAGCTACATGGTAACTCAGTAGGGCCCTCTGTTGGTGACAATAGTCATTTCTTTGATTTAAAAAAACTTACAGTAACAGATGATGTTACACTTTCACTATAAAATATTAATCTTAATATATTATATTAAAAAATAAATATTTTAATATGTTGGACCTGACTAATTGAAGTATTAGAGATTATGATTTTTAAAATTGTTTTAATTTTTATTTTCATGTAATAAAAATTAAATTGAAAACTATGTTTACATTTATCTAAACAGGCTATTTTTTTAGTCAAAATGAAAAATAAAATGGATATTTTCATTAAAAAATATACATTTTTAAACATTTTTTTTCTAAGTCACTATTTTTTAAAGAAAAAAATATCAATTAGTGAATATAAGGACGCAATTTTATTTTTTGTTTGTTTCATCCATGCCTAATTTCCTAGTGGGGATGGTTGAGCCATGGCTCAAGTATCCCCATTACCACCATTTTCGTTTATCAAAGTTTTACTAAGTAAAGCATGCAGCTATTTGAACTAGTTTAGATTCAAAATACAATTGAAATTATACTTATTAAATTTATCCATAGGATTGCAACTTTAAACAAAACTTTTAATACAAAAAAATAGAAAAAACCATGCAACTAAATATGTACTTTAGGTAGGGTAAAACAAATATTAATCACCATATTTTCAAAATGGTACCAAGGAATGTGATTTCTTTTTTACATGTTCAGAACTATAAATATGTTATCATATTGCCGGTTTTAGAAAGAAAAATTCACAGATTGTAGAAATAATAGGGGTGGCTCAAGTATCCCCACTCTCCCCTACGTTACCGAGGTTACTACGAGATGCTTTCTGTCCATAATATGTACATAGATTATGTACTAATATCAATGTACATATGATGGGCCGAAAGGATCTTGTACTAATCCACAGTAATATATATCGATTTCATGATGCTTGAAACAGTGTAACATAATTAAAATATGCTGCTAACAATTTTTTCCCGTAGGCCATTATGTAACATTTGTGTTATCCTGTAAATGAATCATAACTATTTTATTCTCCATATTCTACAAGCAGCATGTGTTAGTACATACTAAAACTCTATGTAAAATTAATTATGTTTGTAAGAGTATAACATCATTAAAATGCATTACAATTAATTTTTCTATAGAACATAATGTAACGGAATTATTTTAATTTAAATTATAAACAAAATATGATTGCTACACGCAGTATATTCTGTAAGAATTATGTACTGCACTTGTTGCATATCAACTTCTATATGTTTCAAATAGTGTAACACCATTAAACTATCTTCAAACGAATTTTTCTCAATTGAGCTATAATGTAACGGAATTCCTTTGGATATTCCCACAAACGAACAATAAGTGCTACACACTAACATTGAACATTCTATAGATAACCTTAATAACGTTTATCCGTTACATGTGAATCAGAGTATATTTACGAAAGTCAGAGCACGGACCGATGATCAAGCCACCAGAAAAAAAGAATCTATAAAAAATTTTAAATAATGTTAAATAATATTACGAATAATGATATAAAACATGATATAACATTAATATGATGTAATGCTATAAAAATATTCGTGCTATATTGAAATACATAAAGTAAAGTAAAACGTCGAACGTGATCTTTGGAGAAATGGTTAATAAATTACCAGTGCAATAGTTTCTCTATAAATTCTAGTTTTGTTGCCTAGCAACACCACTGAAAAGAATTTCGAGAAATGGACAATGCGAAAATAGCTGCAACTATGATATAACCACGGCCAATAGAGGGGTGAATTTTATCAATGTAAAAAATTCTTCTTAAATTTCTTGTAAACTGGTTTTTAATAGAATCTTGTATTTTATGAAAAAGAAATCTCTGGAATAGGTTGTGCAGAACAATAAATTGCTTATAAAAGGAAAATATTTCAGGATATTAAACAAAAGTTTAACATAGGTTAATATTTGTAAATCTGTAAGATTACACGGAAATAATAATACTCTATATTATAAAGACCGAACATATCTGTGCGTAAAGCATACGACATTTTGCGAAAGGCAACACTTTCCCATGTAATTTCGGTTTTGCAATTTTCGTTACTGCAAATTTTACACTTCTAAACTTCGCACATTTTTAATTTTTATATCGTCTTATAGAGAAAAAAAATGTACTTTTAAATGCAATTTGTTTGAAAGCTGTATCTCAATTTATTTTTGAAACATTAATTTTTTTTTATTAGATTTTAGTACCAATTTTGTAATTGTGGTAACAGAATCGCTCCATTTTATCTTAAAATTGAAAAGAAATAAAAATGTGTATGTCAAATATAACGTCTGTTATAAAATCCGGTGAATTTCAGTTTTATTTCGTTTTTATTCATCAATGATCAAATTAAAGTACCATTCTTTTAGAAACAATTCTATCTAATAGAATTATTAAACTTAGATTTAATGCCCGTATGTTACTTTCTAATTTTTAAACGTACCTCACTCTCAGGCATTAGTTTTTTTTTCCAACACAAAAACTACAAGCATAGACAAATTTTCTTATTTATACTCTCGATATAAAATGTATAGTTTCCTTCATATAAAAGGCATGCATAATTAGTTTACATAGTTTTACGATAGTGCCATCATTATCCCTAAAATTTCAATATTTAAAAGTCAATTAAAAATTCAAGTTCAGCTAATAAGAAAATCAAAATTTAAAATCAGTTTCTTTCAAATACCATACACACAAACAGCTCTTGACTTATATCTATTTGACTTTTGTGATCAAATCTGTGCGGCCTAGCGTTTGAACTCAAAACCTTTTGACAGTCGAAAACTAAAGCTGTGCAATTGCTATAGGAGCAACCGCTATTGAGTTACAAAGTAAGGTGTCCTGGAGTAACAACGCCAGAGTGGGTAATAACGCCATGTGCTAATATTACGCATAATTATGAATGAATCCAGGAAATGGCAAATGCCGATTCTGCGCAGACGGGCTCTAAGTAATCAGAAGCACAGACAACCGCTAAAGTTAATTTGTTCTCTTTTTAGATCTTATCGCTGGAAGAAGCGCGTAAAAGTCAACGCCAGATCTAAAATTTGCGAGTTAAGTTCTGTGATCTGAAGGTTATATATTTATTATGACATACTTTATTTATTATATAAATTTGTAGTGTATTTCATGTACTTTAAAAATGTTGAGCAAGATTTTGGACAAATTTGAGAGGCAGTTTGTAGTTTAATATATAATGCGCAATAAGTATATCGCGGCAATAACGTGATATACTAGTGTAATTACTTCGGCTGATTCTTTTCAGTTTTGGAACTACATTCGAAGAGGGTTTATTTTCTATTTTATGCTTGAAACAACATTACTGTCATTGCTGAAAAACAAAAAAGGAAAAGAGAAATTTGTATACCCTAAGTGCTGATATATTTTTTCATATTTGTCAATTTATAGGGGTGTAGAGTTTATATCTTTAAAACTGGACAATTTACATGTCATTAATTCATCTTATTTTATAGGTTTGGCTGCATGGCGTTATTATCCAACTATGTGAGTAATAACGCCAAATAGCATTGGTCCAAAAAACACACCGTTACATTTTATGGATATATATCTTCTAAAATATTCCTTCTTGTATACATAATCAATAAGTTGCTGCATCAGATTCTATATTTGTTTTAAACAACAAAATTATAACTAAGCAGTAATAATTGGTAGAACCTTAACGTGGCGTTATTTCCCCAGGATACCTTATATCTTTTATGATTCAGCGGGGGAAAATCCCCGTTAAATCGCAAGGAATTGAAAATGATGATGATGATGAGGTTAAACCGCTAAATGATTATCTTTTTAAATTATTCTAAGTTAAACAATCTTTAAATTAAATTCTCTCCCTTAATATTTCTAATAAAATGGCAAAATAATTTTAAAAGTGTGTATTTTGAATTACAGGTTTTAACAAAGATAAAAATATCTTTAAATAAAGACGTGGAAATTCCTACAGGGAATTGGATATAAGATACGAGAATTGCCAGTAAAATGATGACCAAGAAATTCAATCGAATGCATTTTCCTTCCCCATTTTAGAGCTATGCTTTATATTTCGATTAATAATTATTTTCATTTTAATGTGCTATTAAGGAAGAGCCGTAGCTAAGGGGGTGCTATGGGCGACTCAGCTCCCCTTCTAGAATATTTTGTGCCCCTCCCCCCCCCCCCCCCCTGAAAAAGATTCCTAGGTCTCTAAATGAATTTCTGTTCCGAAAACTGAAATAAAGTTCTGTTCAAAAATAGAATTTAGTTTTGAGACCCTTTCACAGTTTTGCAAAATTACTAAATTGTAACTAGAATAAGTGTTTCAACACTCGCTCATCCTATTTGCACATAGGAAGCTAATATGATGTTTAATTTTGCACCAGTTATACAGTCAAAACTTTTGTCATATACTTTTATTTGTATAAAATGAAATTATTTCAACAAAAAAAAAAAAAAAAACATAATACCTACGATGTGAATATGCACTAATTTATCTTTCTGCGTCAGAGTGAAGGAGAAAAAAAATTATGAGCTCCCCTATAGTTCACTTCTAGCTACGTCCCTTTATTAAGTGGATAGTGGACCTTTATTTGAGCAAAATCGTCGCAAAAAAGGTCTGATTCTGTGGTATAATAGTACCAAAACATTTTTTCCTATTAAAATATCATTTATGAATATTTTGAGAAGTAAATAATAAGGGTAAGTGTATTTTATATACTTCAAATCTGTTTTTCTCAAAACTAATTTTTCAGCGTTTTTAGATTTTTGAAATGCTTCTTGCGACGTAATTTTTGATCAATATTTATGAAATTGATAATGAAGTATCCTGATATTGTTTAAAAAGAAACTGTGCAAGCTTTTTGAAATTCGTCTTCATTAAAATAGTAAAATTTGATTTTTTTACATATTAAAAAGCAAAATTTTAGATGAAAATCGGTATGAAATTTTGAAAAAAATCTGTAATATTAACTATTCAAGAGATTCAAAAAATCTCACACAAATTTGTTTATAATAGAGTTTTAAGTGATAAAAATGCAAAAGCAAGAAAATATCTCAAAAATTAAGACACGTGGAGCATTTTAAAATTTCGTTTAAAAATTTAATTTTTTTTAATTTAAAAATTTCAATAAGATTGGAAATTTTTTTGAAAGTGTTCTATAGGCTTTTGGTGAAATGTGTATATGCACAAAATTCATATTGCTATGATGAAAATTAAAAAAAAAATTTTTTTAACGTCCACCGTCCCCTAAAGAAAATAAAACAATTTTGAATAGATATAGATATAAATACTTAGAATAGATAAAGACAGGAAAATATTTTCAAAACATTTTTCGCTCGGGAAAAGGAAAGCTAAAAGCGCTGCATAAAATCCGATAAGAATTTTTCTTCCACAAAACCTGATATATTTTGAAAAGAAAATTTGTATTTCATCCAGTTTTAGTATACCATATTTTGAGTTTGCAGATAACGGATATGATGTATCGAATAAGGTTAGAGGATCAAATTCTGTTTCCTCAGAAACCGATGTGAATAAGTTTGAGGTCACTCTGAATTTCTTATCAGTTACCTTTGAAAAGTGGATTGATAAAATTTAGCCTGCTAAAAAAAGACGAACATAGAAAGAATTCTGACATAAAGTAGCGAACAACACCTGCTTTACAAATTTCTATTTAAGGAATTCGTATTATATTATATCGTGATATTCTTGTTCATAAGTTTTAACATTTCTCAAGCAAAAACATTTAGTCATACAAAATATAATTTTGTAATTTTTCTTAGCTTTTTGTTTTCCTTCTTATTTTTTTATTTAGCTCAGAAAGTTTTTAAAGGTGCCTTCGTAATTATATATATATTGGTAGCACCTATATTCATTTTCTGACTAATCCATTTATGTGCCCATCTGTGCGCGTATAACAGCGGAAAAATTAGGTAATTGAATAGTTAATAGCGAATAGTGAAAATTCATGTAAATAATCGTTCTAGAATTTTGTCGGTTTAATTCAAATTTTATGAAAACCGCATCAAAACGCAATTAATTCAATGATATCCCGTGATAGATAATGATTCTAGGTTGAGTCACGATGATTACGTCATATTTAAGATAGAATCATATTATTTCCTTATTGCAGAATACGATCATAATAAATTTTGTATTCACACATTTTGCATAAAGAGTGCTATAAGCTATTGTACCAAGATCTACACTGTAAAAAATAATCTTGTAAAACAACAGAAAATATCTGGCAGCAAAAGTTGCCAGAGAATTTCTGTTAACAGAAATTCTCTGGCAACTTTTGCTGCCAGAATTTTTTCGTATGTACAGATATTTCTTGTCAACAGAAATTCTCTGGCAACTTTTGCTGCCAGAATTTTTCCGTATGCACAGATATTCCTTGTCAACAGAAATTCTCTGGCAACTTTTGCTGCCAGAATTTTTCCGTATGCACAGATATTCCTTGTCAACAGAAATTCTCTGGCAACTTTTGCTGCCAGAATTTTTCTGTACATACAAGTATTCCTTGTACATACAAAATTTTTCTGGCAACTTTTGCTGCCAGAAATATTCTGTATGTACAAGAAAAGTGTGTGGTCAGATATTTCTTGTACATACTACTTGTACTTTCTGGCAACTTTTGCTGTCAATTTTTTTTTTTTTTTTTTTTTTTTTTTTTTTTTTGCACAAGAAATATCTGCGAGCAACCACTATACATTATACAGATTTTTTAGCCTATGTTTAATGTACTATGTATCCTAAAATAGACTGACTGATTTTAAAATTTAGTCACTTTCAAATGGTAGTAGCCTTTTTTTAAATAGCTGTCACCATTTGCAAATTATTGAATTTTAAAATCAGAAAATCCATTTGAAAACACACAGTATCTTACTTCTAACCTCAATGCTTTTAAATAAAATTCTTAGAACTAGAAATATTTTCTAGTTAAATATGTATTAATTCTTTAGTGTAGTCATTTATATCCATTTGATTACATTTATTTAATTAATTCGCAAATTTGAAGAAATTGGCTATACGGCAGCACATTGAATAAGTTCCCTCATATCAGAAACTGATGCTGCCAAATTCCACATATTTAATAAATTTTGTACTTTAGTTTCTTTGTTGAAAATAGCCTGAATTTAGTTATTTTTCACAAATGCTTGTATATCCAGTTATATATTGCACACTAAACATGAATGGTGATGACAATAATGTTGTCAAATGCAGGGGAGAGTAAGAACTGGGAAGAAATGAATAATTTTGTAACAAAAGACCAAATCACTTATTCACACTCAAATTGTTTACTATTACAGTGAGTTTATTTTGGTTTCAAATTATAATTTCAAATAAAATACTAAGTACCACAAAATACACTGATAAGCAAAACTACGCACTCACTGTGTAACAAATTAAAATACATAATCAATTTCATAACATTAAAGAAAAATTTTAGCAATATGCCCAGAAATAATAAAAATATATATCATGCATATTTTCCAAGTTTAAATATTATAAAATAAAACTGAATACTCAGAACCCCTTTTAAAAACAAAATACCCCTGATTTTTTCCTTGAGTAAATTTATCAGACTTCTTTGATTTTCATTATTAACAATATACATACCATATTTTTAAATATATGTTGGATTTCTCATCACTTATTCTAAAACTATGGCATTACATTTCATGAAGGATCAGCCCTTCCCTATTTACTAGATACTGGGTCAGATACAGCCTGACCTGCAAATTCCATTTTAAATCAACCCACAACCTGACCAGAACCCGCAAAAATAAATTTCTGCAACCCACAACCCGACCCGAAGTATTTCAACCTGCAATGAAATGAAAGTAAATCATGTTTTAAAGCTATTATGAAAAATAAACCTATCTATATTTAAATATAGTAAAACCTCTGAGTAGGGTTATCTTAAATATGTTTTTTCGGCTCAGAATGAATCTAATTTTTTTTCCTGCAGACTGAGTTTACAAGAGAAAAAATTCGCAGGTCATGTATAGGTTTTTTGCAACTCAGATTGTTGGGACTTATACAAAATTTAAGCTAAACTATGTTCCCAATGAAAATAAATACACATTTGAAAATGTGTGAATATACATTCCATTTAATTTATGAGAGATAAAATGAAAATGTGAAAAGAAATGCAATTACAGATTATGCTTTCTTTAAGAACCATTTCATTTTTGATATACATGAAAATACATGCATTGTATTTTTGATACTTTATATACACATATATACATTACATGTGTGTAGATTGAGAGGTACCCACTATTCAGAGATTTAAGCGCTCACATATATAAATTTGAGGAAGTGAAAAAGTGTACCCTTAATAGAGGCATTCACCTTTCAAGAGAAAAGCCATTTTGGAAGTCTTTTCGTACATGTATTTTGAACTTAAAAATATTTTGAATATGGATTTGTTACAACAACACAAACTGTGCCGAAGAATTAACAGAAGTGTAAAAAAGTTGGGCATTAACAGTTAAGCTGACCATCTGGTCAAAGGTTATGCAAGTATGTAATTTAAAATTTTCAAAAATTGGTAACTTGCCTTTAATATATGAGCTATCCAGAAAAGATGAGAACTTGTGATCATTTTGTGTTTATTTATAATTTATACCATGTGCAATTATTATTTAAATATTGAGAGCAACTGTAGAAAAAAATATAATACATTTAAAAAAAAACCTGATTTGTTTGGCAAGAAAACAAATATTTTTACATGCAGACATATTTCTCTGATTTTAGATTATTTTTACAAAAATCCTTTACTTTCGACAGACAAACCTTACTGATTTTCCATAATTCCCCTGATTTCCAAATTATGTCAGCACTTTGTGAAACTTATATTAAACCTTCACCTGATGAGATTTATTCATTGTCTATAAATTGAAACCACATACGACTATAAACAAACATGAATTTCAATAAAAATCTCAAAAATCGCAGCAAGACATAGAAAATAGTTTTATTTTTAATTCTTTAACTAATAATTAATTTAAATCACTCTGTCCACATGTTTTTACAGTTTGCCAAATCTTTCACAAGTTTCACACTTTTGTTCATCTCTCACTTGCTACTTGAAGAATCTGGAAGAATTTCCATCAAGCCCTATAAGAAACAAAAAAAGATAACATTTAAATTGAGTTCCATCTTTTCAATTTTGTGGAATATAGTATCAAAAAATCCCAGAGCAGGATAATGACAACCTTTTTGTCATGGTAGACCAAATTTCAAAAGCAAAGTTTTTTTAAATATAAAATAGAAATTTTAAAAAACCAATTTTTTTTCTTGTTTTGTGTGTGTTTGTGAATAAAAAGAGTTATTTCATGCAAATATGCATAAAAATTACTTTGTGTCGTTAATTAGGGATTGACCAAAGTAAGAATTTTCTATACCAAACACTTTTTAATACATTAGCTTTAATAAACTTTGGTTAAAATTAGATTATTAATAATTTAATTAAGTTACATACATTTTTATTCTTAAATCAAATTACACAAAAACATTAATGGAAGACTTACTAACATTAATTTTTATAATTACTAATTTAAATATTAATGACCACTTGCAAATTCATTTACACTTATTTTTATTATTTTACCATTAGTCAATATAATATCCAAAATAACTTATGAAAGTAGTGAGTTATACAGACTACAATTAAGAATGAAAATTGCAAAAACTCAAAAATTCATTCATTCATTCATTCAAAAAAAAAAAAAAAAAAAAAAAAAAAAAAAAAAAACCCTAAATTGATTTATAGATTGTGCATGTCCAATTGTAAACATATTGAATGTAAATGCTTGCAAATACAAAAGTTAATTCAATTAGTATTTTCAACTGTTTTCTGTCAAATTATTGATATTTATGTTTTGATTAAGTGTTGATGAAGTTGTCTTTGTGTCGAAGATAAAAAATGCAAGTGATTTAAGTAAATATCTGAGATTTGTAAAAATTTTGGAAAAAGGATAAAAAGTGTCAAATTATTACACAATAGGACATTAATCATTTATTTGATATGAAAGAAAAATAATGAATAAAAATTTTAATGTTATTTGGATTCATAATTAGTACAAAAAAAAAAAAAAAAAAAAAAAAAAAAAACGTAGTTGTCACTTTTTGTGAAGATTAAAATGACAGGAGTCCAGTTTTTTTTTTCTTTTTCTTTGACGAGTTTTACTATGCAAATTTCTCAATATAACTTTTTTAGCATGTCTGTTTTATTCTAACTCCAAGTAATCAAGTAATGCCTCAATATGTACTAATGCATCACTGTAATTAACTTTTGATAAGTTATAAGGTGTTTTTCATTATTTTAAAGAAATACTTTGAAATTCCTTTTTTTTAAACTCTGAATCACAAGTGACACACGTCAAGTATCATCATCATTTAAAACTTCGTAGTATTCTAATTTCAAATGTTCATTAATCCATTGTTGCATTGCTTCTTTATGCTCAATTTCAAAACAGTTTCAAATGTTATAAGATTTCACTCTGCATATCAGTACTATTGTTATCTTCTGTTGGAATTTCAGTTTCTTCATCTGATAAAAATCTCCTCCATGATTTCTTAATCGTGATGTTTTTTATTAGTTTCTATACAGCATCAACATAATAAACTGCATTCAAAACTGAGATTTTTACTCTCCCGGTTAATCTGCAACCTGGATAATTTGATCCCAATTAATCAAGAATCTACTGCATTAAAAAAACCTTTTAAATAAATGTAAACAACTAATGAGATTTTTAAAAAAACGAGATGAAAAAAATGAGCTAATTAGGAAAATGTTTTGATTTTAGATAAATCTGAGTTTTGAAATTCTGGATTTGAATTTGATACACTGAACAGCACCATCAAACCAAATTTTACCTTAGGAAAATAACTGAAAACACAACTTTTTGAGAATTGGGCTTACCTCAGAATAAATTCCATTTTTACTTGGTATTCTTCTGAATAAACAAGACTGAAGACAAAGTACGTGGCAAATTAGTCTTTAAATCATCATCTGCCATTACATACTGACTGAAGCTTTTTCTTGGAATAAAAAGTACAGCCGATTTGGTTCCTATTAATATGAAAAAAATTCTAAGTACATTTTGTAAACATAAAGGTTTACATAAATGAATGAAAATTTTTCACCAAACATTGGAGTACATAACTATGGGGCTTGTCACCGTCCTTCTCTACACTAAAAATCAGTTTATTTGATGGGCTTTAAAAAATTTACAGAAGATTAATTAATTTAAATAATAATAATGAAAAAAAACCAGTGGTAATTGATTTATAAATGGCTATTCATTCTTTTCCGTTTTACAGAATGGGTTGTAAGGCTTAGTGACTTGCTATTAAGGGCTGATTTCGCATTTTATTAAATAAGATTATTTAAACATTACAGAATCAGCTAATATAAAAGTACCTTAGTCAATGCAGTCTTAGCTTCCTTGTATTTTTTAACAATATAACAACTAAACAACCAATTGCTAGAAGATAATGGTTTTTAAAAATGAGATTTTTAAATGTAACGTTTTAAATCCAATATAATTTTAACTATTTTTTTTCTTTTTTTAATATTCGGTAAAGAGTTTCGTGAATTCATAGCCGGAAAGAATTGCAATTTTTGTGTATAAGTCACAAGAAAATATCGTAAATTTCATCAATTTACCTTGGGAAAATATAAAATTTCATCACTTAAAAAAAGTAAATTTCATTGAACGGCATGGAAAAAAATGAATTTCATTGATCAAGTGCAGAAAAAAGCATGTTTTGCCAATGGGGCTAGAAAAAAATAGAAAATTTTCCCTATCGGGCACGAAAAAATTAAAACTATTGTCGATCAGGCATAGAAAAATCACACATTTTGTGGGTCGGACACAAAAAATCGCACATTTCGTTGACTGAGCAAGAAAAAAATTGTCATTTGTTGATGATGCTGGTAAAAATGGCACATTAAATTCATCAATTTTAAAAAAACAGCATGTTTTCTCGGTTTATTGTGTGAAAAAAACACAAAATTTGTTGATCGGGTAAGAAAAAATTGCAAATTTTGTTGATCAGGGATGAAAAAATCGCTAATTTCATTGATAAGACACGGAAAACTCACAAATTTTACAATGTGCAGATAAATTGAAAATTTCGTTGGTCAGCTGCAAAACAATCATGAATTTTGTCAGTTTATAAGGTGAAAAAAGTGCGAGTTTCATCTTGTTGTGTAAAAAAATGCAGATTTCATCAAAGTTAATACAGAAATCACAAATTTCGTAAGTCGGGCATGGCAACATTTGTATTTCTTTAATTACGGGTGGAAAAACTGCACATTTTGTCATTCGAACACCAAAAAATCGTTAGTTTTATTGATCAGATTTCTAAAAATTTGAAATTTCGTTGGTCTGAGAGAGAAAAATTGCAAGTATTTCGTCGATCGATATGTTGATGAGGTGCCAAAAATGATGAATTTCGTCGATTGGCTTCATAAAAATTTTACTGATCATGTGCAAAAAAAACATTGATCAGGCTTGAAAAAAACTCAAATTCTGTCGATCATGTGAGAAAAAAATCGTGAATTTTATCGATCGGCTTTGAAAAAATTGCAAATTTTGCCTATCAATTTCATAAAAATCGCGAATTTTGTTGATCAGTCACAGAAAGACTGTGAATTTTCTCAATTAGTTTTATAAAAATCGCAAATTTTGATCATGCAAAAAAAAAAAAAAAAAAAAAAAAAAAAAAAATCGCAAATATTGTCGATTATGTGAAGATAATAGTGAATTTCATCGATCAGCTTTCTAAAAATTACACATTTCATTGAGCAGCTTCATAAAAATCTCTTATTTCATCGATCGGCTTCATAAAAATTGCAAATTCTGTCAATTAGGTTCAGAAAAATTCACTTTGTATAAAATAGCAAAATTTATAGATCAGACGCGAAAAAAATCGGGAATTTTCGCGATTGCTTTCATAAGAATTGCAAATTTTGTTGATGGCGAGGATATATGACAAATTTTCTCACTTGGCTTCGTAAAAATTGCGAATTTGTCAATTGGTTTTGCAAAAAGTACAAATTTGACTGATCAGGCATGGAAGAATTACAAGTTTCTTTAATCGGGCACAGAAAACTGGGAATTTCGTTGATCAAATTCAGGAAAATCTTGTTGATCAGTTTTTTCTCTCTAATTTGTTCATAAAATTCACATTTTTTTCAGCACCAGCCATTTATGCTTGTCTTTTAGCACCTTTAATAATACAAAACTTACTCTCTTGAATAAAATCAAAGAATATTTTTACTTTTGAAAATAATTCTTGCGATATCTGTTTATGTAAAAACATAAAAACTGCTGATACAAAGATTAAACATTAAAAAAAAAAGAAAGAAAGAAAGAAAAGCCATAATAATAAAAAAAATTCAACAGAAACTGTCAACATAAATTTCATTATTGAAAAATAACATGCGTGGAGAAGAATTGAAGCATGAGATAATTCGTAATAAGCAAATAGTAAATACATGGAAAATCCGAAGATCGTTTTTTTTTAAACGATGCAGTAAAGGAAAAAATAATTTTTTAAAAACCCAAATTGTGAAATTACAGTCATAAAGGATCAATGGATACTGAGATTAGAAAATCAAAATAATGAGAAAATTTGATTTTAAATATATAAATTGTTAATTATTTCAAAAACAAGACTTGACTTTTACTCATACATAAAAATACTGAGAATAAAATATAGAAAATATCAAAATCAAAACATTTTAAAGAAAATTAAGTTAGTTTCAAAAATAGGATACACAATTAACAATAAGCATACAATTTTTACAAAATAATTTAACTTTTTCTTTAAGGAAACACAAAAATTTTAAAAAGATAACATTGAAAATATCAAAATAATGAAAGATTCTACACTTTAAAAGACAAACTGTTAAATTATTTTCAAAAATAGGGTTTTAAAAACAAACAATATATATATAAAAATCCCTCCATGTACTTATGCAATAATTTGAAATTCATAAACAGACAAAATAAATAAATAAAAACACACAAAATAAATAAAATAAAAAATCAATACTTAAAAAGTCGTTTTTATGCTTCCAACTTGAAATCGACATTCAAATGAACATAAATTTTCACTATTTTGATTTAATTAGCTTTATTTTAATATTTTCAGCATAGTTTTTTATGCATTCAACAGAAATAGACATTTTAAATTAACATAAATTTTTATTATTTTGTTTTAATTTGCTTTATTTTAATATTTTCAACATTGTTTATAAATTGTATGCTTTTACAACTGCATTTTTAAAAATAATTTAACAATTTATCTTTTAAAATATTATTTGAAATTTTCAGTATACTATACTTAGTAGTTCTATGTAATGGAGAAAAGCCAAACCTTATTTTTGAAATAACTTACAATTTATATTTTTAAAACTTTTTTCATTATTTTGATTTTGTAATTTAAATATTTTTAATGGCTGCAATTTTGCAATTTATATATTTTTAAATATATTTTTGCTTATCTTTACTATTTAATTTTTTTTAAATCTCAATTTATTTATGTATTTACCATTTGCTCATTACAAACCCCTCACCACACTTCATTTTGTATATTTTTTTACAAATAACATTAAAAATGCCCATTCCGGTTGATTTTTTTTTTTAATGTAATGATTAAATTTTATTTCAAAAAATTTTAAGCCCAACGCTGCTATAAATGACCACTGGACAAAGGCAAGTTTTTTAGCTGCATGAAAAAACTGGCTTTCAGCAAATGGTCATTTATAGCAATGTTATGCTTAAAATTTCTTAAATTCAGAGGTTAAACATTAAAATACAATCCCCCCCAAAAAAAATTGGATATAAATAGTAAATAAATACTTTAAAACTCTAAATTTTTATGCATTCAACAAAAATTAGCATAATTTTTTTATTATTTCGATTTAATATGCTTTATCTTAATGTTTTTAACATAGTTTTTATGCATTCAAAAGAAATCGGCATTCGAAATGCTCATAAATTTTTATTATTTTGGTTTAACTTGCTTTATTTTAATATTTTCAATAAATTGTATGCTATTTAAACTGCATTTTTGAAAATAATTTGACAATTTATCTTTTAAAATATGATTTGAAAGTTTCAATGCACTATACTTAGTATCAATGGCAGATCTAGGGGGGGGGAACGATTGCCCCCCCCCCTAAGCCCAATAAAGGATCTGCAGAGTGACATTAGATGCCAGCACGGAAAAGCTGTTGACCCTAAACTCGAGATCGGTGCGACCCGACCTGGGTCGTGCCAACTTTAATTTATTATACTGGGACTGGGTCAGGTCTGCACACTTTCAGAACTGGGTCGGGTCTGATTTTTTCAACAGAGCTGGATCTAGACACACTGTTTTTTCCCGCTGTTTTCCACACTGTTCAAATTAATTTGAACTGCATCAAACAGTAGAAGTAAACCGGACTCAAACACGACCCAAGTAGAGATTAACCCGACCAGGATAAAAAAAAAAGTAGAAGCAGACCCACAGCAAAAAAGTGGACGAATTTTGACCCGTATTAAAAAAATGATATCCGAGCCGTGCATCAGACTGGAGTTTCCAAATTTCTAAAATGACCCCCCCCCCCCCCCCCCATTGAGAACTCTCCAGATCCGCCCATGCTTAGTATTTCTATATATTGTGGTAAAAGACAAACCTTGCTTTTGAAATAACTTAAAATTTGAATTTTTTAAACCTTTCTTTTATTCTTTTGATATCTCAGTATCTTTGTACATTCACGGTAAATTTTTTAATTTACCAATTTCATGGTTGCAAGTTTCAAATTTGGCCAGGACTGAAAACATTTTGAATCATTCCCCCCCCCCCCCCTCCCTCGAGTGAATATGATGATTCACGATTTTTTCCATGACCGTTCAAAACAAAGATGACTGACAAAATTCGCTTTTTCCCCATAATTTTTATCAGAAATTGCATCTGTTAAGCAATTTTTGATAAAAATCATTTTTGGTTCAATTTAAGCGTTTCATTTAAGCGATAAATCACGTTTTTTGCAATTCTTTAACAAAATTTTGTGACTTTTTCGCAATCTTCTGACAAAAATTCCTGACTTTTTTTGCGATTCTTTGACAAAATTTGCATCTTTTACACGATCTTGACAAAAGTTGCGTCTTTTTCTCGTTCCTTTGACAAAAAATCAAGTTTTCTCCACAATTCTGACAAAAAGTAACTTTTTTTTTCTGCTATCATTTGAGGAAAATCGCGTCTTTTTCACGATCCTTTGACAAAAGTTTGCGACTTTTACGTGATCCTTCGACAAAATTTCGCGACTTTTTCACGATCCTTTGACAAAATTCGTGTCTTTTCCACGATCTCTAGATTACTCACATCTTTTTTTCCGTTCCTTTGACAAAAAAAACGTGTTTTCTCTGCAATTCTGACAAAAGATAACGTTTTTTCCCGCTATTATTTAACGGAAATCGCATCTTTTTCACGATTCTTTGATAAAAATTTGCGTCTTTTACATGATCCTTTAACAAAAATTCGCAACTTTTTCGTGATCCTTTGACAAAATTCGCGTCTTTTCCTCGCTCCTTTTACAAACAATCGTGTATTCTCCGCAATTCTGACAGACATAACTTTTTCCCACTATTTGACGGAAATCGCGTCTTTTTCGGGATTCTTTGAAAGAGACTGCATCATTTTCGCGATCTTTCGATAGGAATCGCGTTTATTTTGTTCTTCATTGAAAAAAAAAATTCTTTTTTCCGATCTTTTGACAGAAATAACGCTTTTTTGCAATCTTTTGACAGAAATCATGTATTATCAGCAATCCTTTGAAAAAAAAAAAAAAATCGTATCTTTTTTCATAGTCTTCTGACGAAAAACGCCTTTTCCTCGATTTTTTGACCAAAATCGCATTTTCTCCGCAATTCTGACAGAAATATCGTTTTCCCCACGATCATTTGATGAAAATCGCGTCTTTTTTGCGATTCCTTGACAGAGACTGCCTAATTTTTGCCATTCTTCGACGGAAATAACGTTTTCTCGAGATCTGTCATACAGGAATTGCATTTATTCTGCAATTTTTTGTCAAAAAAGGCATTCTTTTGCGATATTTTGCATGAAACAGCACTTTTTTCTGCGTTTTTTCGGTCAGAAATAACGCCTTATTCTGCGATCATTTGTCAAAAATCATGTTTTATCTATAATCTTTTGACAAAAAATCGTGTCTTTTCCTGCGATCTTTTGGCGAAAAACGAGTCATTTTCGCGATCATTTTTCGTTGTCTGAGATTTTTCCGTCCCGCTTCCGACCTCGGGAACTTTTAAAAGACGGATTTCCGTCCTGTAGACGGAAAACTTGCACCCATGCAATTTTTTAATTTCACAATGTATATTTTTAAAAATGTATTTTTGCTTTCCTATACTATTTTATTTATTTTTTATTTATCTTGGTTTATTTATATATTTACCATTTACTTATTACAAATCCTCCACCCTAACCCATTTTGTATATTTTTTTACAAATAACTTTAGAAGGTCGATTTCTGTTAAAAAATTTACTTATTATTATTTTGTAATATTTAAACTTAATTAAAAAAATTAACCCCAATGCTTCTATAAATGACCATTTGACAAAGACAATTTTTTTTGCTGCACGAAAAAAAACTTTTCAGCAAGTGGTCATTTATCACAATGTTATGCTTAAAAAAATTTGAAAATTCAGAGATCAAACATTAAAATATAATCCAAATAATGAAATTTTTAACAAAAATCAGTATTCCAAATAGTATTTGTAAAAAAAAAAAAAAGAAAAAAAAAAAGAAAAAAAAAAAGAGAGAGAGAGAGAGATGGGGGGGGGGGGAGGAGAGAAGAAGGTAATTTGTAATGAGCAAATTGTCAATACAAAAATTAAATAAATGGAGGTAAAATTTTTTGAAATGTCAAAGTAAAGCAGATATTCATTTTTAAACATATACACTGCAAAATTACAATCATATGGGATAATTATCAGTCAGTATATTTTTTTATGTAAATAATGTAGTAGGGTAGTTTAATAATTTTAAGACCAAATATTAAAGTAAGCAAGGGCTGATCCAGTCCTCCTTTTAGAAAAGGATCATGGCTTTTTTTTATTTTTGTGGGGTGGGGGGGTCATGTCTCTTAATAGGTAAGCAATTTTTATATTGAAGATTGTCGCCACATCCAAAATAGCTAAATTTCTGTTATTTTTGGGAAGTTAATTTCATTCATAACAAAAAAGCAGGGGTGCAGAATATGTCCGATCCGGCGATCTAGGATCGGGGGAAATTTTAACCACTTGGGGAAATTTTGCAAAAACATATGCAATTGATTTTGCAACAAATTCTATAATTCCCTGAGATAAAAAAAATTCACTATAAATAAAGAGATCCGTATGGCGACCTACACAAAATCGATCCCTGAATAATATGTATTGTATATCGGGAGGGGGGGGGGGGGGATTCTGTTCCGAATTTTCCGAAAATTTAAAGTATTCGTTTCGGAAAATTACGGAAAGAAAAATCTGTCATCAATCTGAAAATTCGGAAATAAAAATATCGCGAATTTTGTCCAAGAATTGCGAAAAAAAGCGATTTTGTCACAAGAACGCAAAGTAACCGCAAATTTCATCAAAAGACCGACAAAAAAGCCTGCATTTCTTCAAAAAATGGTCGAAAACCCCTGGAAATTTTGTTGACAACAACGAAAAAAAAAAACACAAATTTCATGAAAAAATCGCAAAAAAACCCCGCATTTTTTCAAAAAATGTTCGAAAACCCCTGCAAAGTTTGTTGACAATAACGCAAAAGAACTGCAAATTTTGACAAAGAACCACGAATTTCGTGAAAAGAGGATGAAATAACCGCAAAGTTCATCAAAAGATCTCCAAAAACTGCTTATTTTGTCACCCAGAATCATTCCTGTCATATATACTTGTGTATAAGTAGGGAAAATTTGCACAAATAATTTTTTATGCCTACGATAATACAACTTTTACTTACAACATAGCGTAAAATATTGGGAAAATTTTCATGTGGATTGGGGGAAATGTTGGGAGTAGAAACATTTTCTGCACCTCTGCAAAAAAGTTCCATAAATATTCGTAAAAATATAAATATATACATTTTATTCAGATGCCAAGAAATTGAAAATTTTTCCACTTTCATAAAAATCAAAGAATCATTCAAGAAATTAAGTAATTTATACACATTTTTAAGGCTTGACAGTTACAAAAAGAGGTTATGAGGGAGCAATTGACAATCACGGCCTAAATTCAGTATAAAATTCTACAATTTATGGAGATTTCATGAAACTATCTTTGCCTTTATTAAAAAATGGAAAACGTTAATCACATTTGCTCTGAATAAATGTATCTTGCATCTAAAATTAAAATATACTTCATGGATAGGTCAGAAATTACCTACTTTGGGTTTAAGTTCAGCTTTAAAGGAATCTAGATGATTCTGATTGTTAAGGGGGCTCAGGAGTTGATCGATATGGAAAAACATGTAAACAGAGCTCACGCTTCGAGTCCCTATAAAAACAAAAGTATTCAATATAACTAATTTAAACTTTCTGATATTTTACAGGTATGTTTATAGTCTTACAAAATTATAAAATGAAGTACTTCAATGTAATATAATTAGAAATATAGCAAAATTTATGTAACACAATTTTCGAAAAAAAAAAAAAAAAAAGTGTTATATCACCAACACATCTTAACGTTGAATTGACTTAGATGAACCTAATTTTTGCTTTAAAAAGATCAGGAAACTTTACTCTATAGAATGAATTAAGGATATAACAATCTCTCGAAAAAAACCTTATAAAAAAACTTTCAAACTTAAAAAATTTAAAAACACCTAAAAAATACAATTTTTTTTTCATTAAAAATACCCAAAATATTAAACTATCTAAACAATATTAATTCATTCTCTAGATAATGATATTATACGCATGCAAAAAAAAATTTAAGCCATTCCATCAAATAGTTTTTTAATCTTGGTGTTTGTGGTCAAAAATCAAGTTTTGAGAAAACGCGACTTAAAGTTGAAATTATATGGGTGCGGCTATGAAAGTGTTGATAGTTAAAAATGCAAATTTTTTTTGCAGTTTTTTGCATTGGGTTAAGAATTAATTGAATAATCAAACTAGATCATTAAAAAAAAATCGATTTTTTGAAAAGTTTTCAACGTTCAGAGCAGTGTGCTTGGGGTCATTGTCCTGGTAGAATTTAAAATTGTTATGAAGGTTCAATTTTCGTGCTGAAGATTTCAAATTTTGCTTTAAAATATCAATATACTTGTACTGATCCATTATACTGTCAATAAAAACAAGATTACCAACTCCAGCGGACGACATACACCCCCATACCATAACTCCTCCTCCACCATGTTTTACTGTTGGTACCAAGTTCTGTTTGCAAAATTCTTCCCTGGGTTTTCTCCACACCAAGATTCTGCCGTCAGAACCAAATATATTAAATTTACTCTCATCAGCAAATATAACTTTATTCCAGTAATCAGAATTCTTATTTATGTTGGATTTTGCGAAAGCTAGTCTGAGCTTTCTATTCTTTTCACTTACGAAGAATTTTTTCCTGGCTACTCTACCGTGATATCCAGCAGATCGAATTACCCTTCTAATAGTCTCAGGATTAACAATTATTCCATATAATGCTTGTAAATCAGCAGCAACTTTTGAAGCACTATTTCTTGGATTTTTTTTAATATTTCGAACGATAATTCGCTTTATTCCATTGGATAGTTTTGATGGTCGGCCAGGTCTACTTTTATCCTGAATCATATGATTCTTTTTATATCGTTTAATGATATTGAAAACTGTTGAACGACTCAAGTTAACTGTTTCAGCAGTTTTTCTAATAGATTTTCCACTTTCAACATGCAAATTAATAACTAATTTTCGAATTTCAGGCGATGTTTCTTTTCGTTTAGCTTTCATGGCTACACAGAGCTAAAAAACACAAAAATTCCAAAACAAATTGGAGAGAAATACTGCAGACGATTTTATAAATTATTGTCAATTGCTTTTAAGTAAAAATAAAACCCCCCAAAAAATTTTTATTGCTTATTTCAGACGATTTTTGTTGCATATATAATGGTGTCCCATCACTTATGTGAGCTATTTTTTGCTCCGTTCTAAACATTTGTATTTTTATTAAATTAATATTTTAATATTTTGACAAAATGTATGTTATGTAATAATCTTTACTAAATTTAAGTATGAAACACACCCACAAAAAAATGTGTACATGTTTTTTTAATTTATTGGATTAGTTTCCTTTTGTAAAGCACAAGTGTCCCATCACTTATGTGAGACACTGTACATTTTATTTTTAAATTTCCTTTGTTCAGATGGAGTTTATGACCTCCCCCCCCCCCTGGATTCACCACTCAAAGTAAGTGCAATCAATCTTGTAAAAGTTTTGTTCATCTCATAATTCTGGAATAATAAAGCAAAGACTTAGTTTTGGGTATAAATTCAAAGTTATTTCATGTGCAAAAGGTTTTGTACATTTTACAAAACATTATTTAGCCAGAGAATCTTTAAGCATTTTTACAGCATTTATAAGCAGTACGTATTACTTCTTTATCCACAGTGAATGGATTAATTAATACCTAACAAATTTACTGGTCCATAAAATATAAAACATAAATTGTTTTTTTCCGACTTTATATGGCTTAGACCAATTGAAGTTTTCTGCTCCTTTTATGTGAAATTTTACACAAACCTCAATACAGATCTTTATTATAATACACAGTATACTAAGGCTATTATAATGCACTGTGCATATTTTTATGCACAATTTTGGCATTTTGCAATCAGATATTATTTTTATTTAATTGTTCTTCCATAATGTGTCTTATTCTCAGAGCATTTACATTCAAGGATGCAAGTTATATTAACTATAATACATAGTATAAACATCTGGAAAAATTACACCATTAAGCAATGACCTCCTGGTTATTTTTTAATAATCTCACAAAATTAGGCTTATTTGACTCATATATAAATGTTTGCTATATTAGAAGAAAATTTCATAATCAAACATAAAACTACATTATTAAATAAAAATGAATAGTACTTACATTATCTTTGATTCTTTTTTATGCAAATCAACGTGGTTCTCGCGCAGTTTACAAACTAAAAACATGGCCGACACAGATCTTCTTCGCTTCACTTCCCCTTACAGTAAATATCTGTTGCCGCGTTTCGCAATGAAGTACTCGAAGCCAGAATTTTGCTGTCGTAAAACAAATAAGCTGCAGAAAAACAGCGATGCGTTTTTTAATAGTTTGATGCTGTTAATAAACACATATGTTGAAAAGCGGGCTGTTTCATTACAATTATTTTTATACAGTGCAGATTTTTGCTGTCATAAAACAGCAAAATTGGAGAGAAACAGTGATGCGTTTTTTAATAGTTTGATGCTGTTAATAAACACATATCGTTGAAAAGTGGGCTGTTTTATTACAATTATTTTTTACAGTGTAGTGCAATAAATCTAGTATTTATTGCACTACATCTTGCACTTGATCTCCATTATTTATAAATCTAGTTATACTATACGAACACTCCTTATTTGCCACGCTTGACGAACAGTTTCCGACTTGTCCTACAACATATCATAGAAATTTATACGCATTAATTCCTGTAAATACAGTTAAAAGTAATCATTCATCTTTGTTCCCCATTTTAGAGTTATTTAACTATTACTTTCATTTTAATGTTGTATCTCTGTTAAAAAACAAATAAATGAATAGATACAGATATAAATGCTTCTAACAGACAGAGATAGAAATACAGGTAGATATTTAAAAAAAAATTTTTTTTCAGGAAAAGGAAAACTAAAAGCACTGCCTGAAATCCGATAAGAAATTTTCTTCCACAAAAACCTGATATACTACGAAAAGAAAATCTGGGTTTCATACAGTTTAGTATGCCATACTTTGAGTTTGCCGATAACGGATATGATGTCTCGAATAAGGTAAGAGGATCAAATTCTGTTTCCTCAGAAACATATGAAAATAAGTTTGTGGTCACTCTGAATTTTTTAACAGCTTCTTTTGAGAAGCGGATTGATAATATTTAATCTTCTAAAAAAATATGAACATAGAAAGAATTCTGACATAAAGTAGCGAACAACATCTGCTTTACAAATTTCTATTTAAGGAATTCGTATTATATTATATCGTGATGTTCTTGTTCATAAGTTTTAACATTTCTTAAGCAAAAACATTTAGTCATATAAAATATAATTTTGTAATTTTTCTTAGCTTTTTGTTTTCCTTCTTATTTTTTTATTTAGCTCAGAAAGTTTTTAAAGGTGCCTTCGTAATTATATATATAGGTATCACCTATATTCATTTTCGGACCAATCCATTTATCTGCCCATCTGTGCGCGGATAACAGTGGAAAAATTAGGTAATTGAATAGTTAATAGCGAATAATGAAAATTCATGTAAATAATCGTTCCAGAATTTTGTCGATTTAATTCAAATTTTATGAAAACAACATCAAAACGTGATAAGATATTAAATTTTTTTTTCTTTATTCTATTAAATCCTTTTATACGCAATTAATTCAATGATATCCCGTGATAGATAATGATTCTAGGTTGAGTCACTATGATTACGTCATATTTAAGATAGAATCATATTATTTCCTTATTGCAGAATACGATCATAATCAATTTTGTATTCATGCATTTTTGCATAAAGAGTGCTATAAGCTATTGTACCAATATCTAGTGCAATAAATCTAGTATTTATTGCATATATCTAATAATCTAGTATTTTATGTAGTATATAGAAATTTTTTTAATAAAAATTACATCAGATTTAATCGATACATTTAAAATGCTTCACTTAAAAAATTTTGTTATACCGCGGTTCAAAAATTACTAGGAGGCAACGACTCTGTGTATTTCAATGTTTAACTGATCTTGTTTAATCAAACATGTAAATAGTCAGTAGATGTTTAACAGCAGCTGATTGCGCTTAAAAATTCCTCATCAAAGAGAAAAGAATGGAAACCCGTTTGCAAGGTGATCGTCACTTGAAATATACATAGTTCGACGTTTCGCAATCTTTTAAAAGCCGTTCATATTACCCTGAATTTAGAGTTTGTGATGTTTCAACGGGGGTTGACGAGCATAGCTCTTAAGAGGCAAAGCCCCCTAGTCTGTTACAAAAAAAAAAAAAAAAAAAAAAAAAAAGGAAAGAAAAAAAGAAAAAGAAAGAAAAAAATACTTGTGGCACTCGGGGACTGCCGCGGTAAAGTTATTGCATAGCATTTTTTAACAACTTATGCAATTATGATTATTTATTTATTTTTTATTTATGCAATTTTTTTTATATTAATTTAAGTTACACTTTTTGAGCGTGATGACCGATAACAAAAATTTTTTTTTCTTTTATTGAATAAATGAGAAGTTAATATCGTTTAAAATATTTTTATTATCTTACAATACATGTAGGTTAATCAGGAATTTTTATCATTGAAATTATACGTTTATGATAGCTGAAATAAAAACATAAGTTTGAGACTTGATATTCTCAAAATATCTGAAAAATACCGCGTCAGTGTCTGCCGAAGTCTACCGAAGGATACCGTGCCGAAGTCTGCCAGACTGAAGTGACGTTAGGTGGAGTGTTAGGTTTTTTTCTCGTTACGGAATTTCTAGATTCTTTCGCCGCGATAAAAGCCCGCGATAAAAGCTATACAATACCTTAATAAATTACCAAACAAAATTTGGCCGCACTACGAAAATTAGATCGCGAGTTATAAGCATTTTAAATTTTTCGACCCTCACCGTAGGGGTCTCTTGTCACCAAAGATTAACACTGTCTCATAATAAATTACCGAACAAAATTTGGCCGCGCTACGAAAATTGATCGCGAGTTATAAGCATTTTAAAATTTTCGACCCTCACCGTGGGGAGTCTCCTATCACCAAAAATTAACACTGTTTCATAATAAATCACCAAACAAAATTTGGCCGCGCTACGAAAATTAGATCGCGAGTTATAAGCAATTTAACTTTTTCGACCCTTACCGTGGGGGGGGGGGTGTCTCCTGTAACCAAAAATTAACACTGTTTCATAATAAATCACCAAACAAAATTTGGCCGCGCTACGAAAATTAGATCGCGAGTTATAAGCATTTTAACTTTTTCGACCCTCACCGTGGGGGTCTCCTGTCACCAGAAATTAACACTGTCTCATAATAAATTACCAAGCAAAATTTGGCCGCGCTACGAAAATTAGATCGCGAGTTATAAGCATTTTAAATCTTTCGATCCTCACCATTGGGCAAGTCTCCAATCACCAAAAGCTACATTATCCTACCTTATTTTATCTTAAGACGATTCTTTTCTATACACATTCTATCAGGAATTTTTATTATTGAAACTATAGATTTATAGTAACTGAAATAAGAAATATAAGTTTGAGACTTGATATCCTGTAAATATCTGAAAAATACCGCGTCAATGTCTGCCGATGTCTACCGAAGGATACCATGCCGAAGTCTGCCGAACTAAACGATGGTTAGCCGAGTGTTAGGTTTTTTTCGTTACGGAATTTCTACATTCGGTCGCCGCGCTCAAAGCCCGCGATAAAAGCTATGCAATAGCTTAACAATTCTGAATAGAGATAGATAGGAAAATATAAAGAGACATAAATATATATAGACATTTTCAAAGCATTTTTTCTATAAGAAAAAGAAACCTAAACTAATATATATATAGACATTGCTGACTGCCTGAAATCCGAAAAGAACTTCTTTCACAACAACCGATATTTTCAAAAAAAGAAAGTCTGAGATTTTACTGTTCAGTATGCCCTACTTAGAGTTTACCGATAATGTATATAATGTCTCGAATAAGGTTAGAGGATCAAATTCTGTTTCCTGAGGAACAGACTTGAATATGTTTGCGGTCACTCTGAATTTCTTATCAGATTCCTTTGAAATGTGGATTGATCAAACTTTGTCTGCCAAAAAAAAAAAAAAAAATTTTGCAAAGAAAATACTAGAGAACGCCATCTGTTCTACAAATTTTTATTTCACGTAATTCTTATGATATAATGGTACAATGTTATTGTCAATAAGTTTTAACATATACTAAGCAAAAATTTTCATGCAAAATATAATTTTGAAATTTTTTTATATTTTCTTATTGCTCTTTTAATTAACTAAACGTGTTTTTCAGGAGCGTTCGTTATTATATAAACTAGTACCTGGAACCTGGGGTTCCCAGTACAGAGTAGATATGAAAACCTTTTTTTTATTTAAAAGAGAAAAATCTCGAACACATTTTTTATATGTAATATGCTTTTTAGGTTACCAAATAACTCCAAAAAATCAATTTTATAGGAAACTTAATTATACAATATTATAGCTTTGAAATTTATCAAATGTGATATTTTCATATTAGACGCAAGCTAGGAATTATTATTAGCCGAGCATTATAGCACGTCATTATAGCACATATATACGTACTATAGTCATTATAGCACATATCTTAAATTTGTTTTGATTAGCACATATCTTAAATTTTATTTGTTATTATTTTATTTAGTTATTTATAGAGGAAGTTTTAGTTTTGCTAAGGTATCTTAGACGAAAACAAGTTCTAAACTTTTTACATCGTTTTAAGGACGAATTAGGGATGGGCATTATTTATCGTATTAGGATAAATAACAGTGTTACTACGCAGGAACCTAATATTGCATTACTATGTTACTGAAAAGTCCCTGTTAAATAAATAACACATGGTTCTTAATGACAGCATCTTCCTTTACTTGTTTTAATTAAGATTTCATTTTTTGTAGCACTAAAATAAAAATAATATTCATTAAAAACGTCCTAAATCGTTTCTTTTGAGACGTTTGCCCAACAATGTTGAATTTACACACTTTTCTTGGGAGGAATTTCAGTGCTCTAGAAGAGAAACAGAGGAACATTATAAAGTTCCGGGAGATGAGGAAAAAGCATTGCTTTTTCTGACCATTGAAAATCCAAAATCTCAAATCTTCCGAGGAAACATCTCATTGCTCACCGGCGGTCAACCCCCTCCCCCTGGATCATCCCCTAAATTCAACACTAGCACTCAGCATGACCCTATCTTCACCCTTAGTTATGACATGCTCTCTTAGGTATGTGATGCTAATTTTTTTGCAGTTCATCAATCACTATGACTACTAGTGAATACATGCATGGTAATAACTTACACCGCTAATTAAAAAACTTTTTTCTGCTTGGTGCTTGATGATAGGTCATCATCATAACACACTTTCTCCTATTTTGATAGCACAAAATACTACAGCACAATATCTAGAGCACAAAACACAAAAATTTTTAGATCAGGAAAACATTTGAAAATTTGTTAGAAAAACCTCATGCTTGAAATGTTTTCCTGGAAAATCAATATATATTATATTCAATATATTATAATCAATATATAAATATATTATATATATTACATAGATTAATTATTCAAAAATAATTAAATTCTGTTTAAAACATCCCAAAACATGTAAATCGATTAAAAGTCGGAAGTCGAAAATCATGAATCATTGCTCTTTAGTAAAAATATGAATGAAAAATGTGCTCAAAAATGTATATTCAACATATCCTAAAAATTGTTTTAAATGCAATCCTATGTTGCAAATGCATTTTAAATTAATAGAGCTTTATATTTTTAAAAGAAAATTTTTTTTAAATGCTGCATAACCTAGCGTATATGATTGTTAGATTTTGTTAGTATATTTACCGTTACGTAAATGAAAAAAGCAATTATTTCTACCCCTTCACCCCGAATATATAGCAAAATTTGAGTTCAGATATTCATTTTATAAAAATTATCTTTTTTCTACATATAAGTAAAAAGTATTTATTCATAGTTCAATGCCTTAAAAATTCAATTCTCGACTTTAGTTGAAAAATCTATTTAAAACTAACAAAACAATATTTTGTCACATTCAAATAAAATGCTTGAATCAATGCATTTTTAATTAATTAGCTCATTTAAAACGTCAACATTAAAATTTCAGATTGATTTGAATTCAAAGCAGCAATTGGAAACCAACCCATGCGCGTAACCGTGAGTGCCCGCACAGCCTCCCCCCCCCCCCTTCGCTTGCGCAAACCCATTCACAATTATTTAAAAAAATTGCGTCGCCCCTCTTATTAAAACACCCTTACCCCTATTTAAAAAATATCACACAATTATGCACTCTGAGATAAAAACCTGTCTAAAACGGAATTTAAAACTGTTTATAGGTTTCCGTTTCAGAAGGTTTTACTATATAAGATATTGTTTATATCCAGCGTGTTCAGGTTAAAAATTCTGGGCACCCACCCGTTCAAAAGGCTGGTTACGCCTATGCAACCACAGTAGAGATAATTCCTTAATATTCGCAAATTCAATATCTGTTAGATTTTTCACCAGTTTTTCAATAAATGTAGTTTTTTACATTACAAAAGAACATTTTATCGCTTCGTAACTGTTGTTTATTTTCAAACGTTTTGTTACAAATTATTTGACAACCTTGAAAAGTGCTGAGTAATACACATTATCTGAGGATAATTTTGTTTATCGTTAACGACTTTTGATTTAAAGTTTCGGTTCCTGCTTTTGGACAGGAAAAAGGAGTGGTTTTTATTCGCGGTTGCTGATGATCAGAGGATAAATAAAAAATGATTTCGTCTCTTTTTATTAAATATCAGAAATATTGAATTAAAGATTTGAGGATTTGATTTCTAAAGGGCTCTTCTGGGAAAGGGGGGGTTCACCCCCCAAACATACACCTTAAAATTTCGCTCATTTAGTCGCTCATTTTATGTTTTGCAGCCGCTCTGGTAGTGGCAGCACGCGTTGACTTGCTATAAAAATTCAGTATGCATTTCATCTCAGATTTTAAAACATCAACAGCGCTGATTGAGAAAATGCGGTACATAGAGGATGGATTTTTGAAAAATTCGTTTTCCTCTGTATGTTAAAAAAAGTTTTCTTAAAATTATTTCTTGTACTTTCTAATTTTCCTGTTTTTCGTATTTCCTATAGGATACATTATGTTATATTCAAAAATATATGTGCCTATAGAATTTTTCTTAAATGTTGTTGCCTCACCAATGGCCGAGAGATTCTGCCCTTAAAACTGGTAGACGGCAGGTAATGGATTATACCAGAACGTAATTGCGGCCGTCAGCCTAATCATTCGGAATTTTCCGTGGTTTTCTTCAAACTTTGGATTTCCTTGAGTAAATACGGCTTGGTTTTCCCCTAGAAAGACCCCCCCTCCCCCACGGAGGGCACCACCTTAGAGCCCATATCCCATGTGTTGTCCGTTTGGGAGCATATTTAGCAATTGTTTATAAATTGTTTATTGTATCCTGTTACAAAAATAACAGGATGTTGGAACCTGTTACCAGCGCTACTGTGGAATGATGTAACCTGTTAACCAAAAATAACCATATTTCCCATCTCTAGGACAAATGCTTTCATTTTTCGTGATCGATGTTTACGCGATAGATAAATTTAAAAATAATTGATACATTAAAAACTTTTTGAAACCAGAGCCAATCTGTATATTGCGAAACAGTATTCAAACAAATTACATTTCAAAGTATTTTTTTCCTACACTGTAAAAATATGCCCTGAATTTTAGAGGTGTTACTCTGTGAATTTTTCTTCATTTAGCTGAACATTTCCGTTTTAGAAAAAACCTGAAACTTTTCCTTTAAATACCGGAAATTTTTATTCCTGGACAGTCGTCTAATTCAAAATTTCCGTTGTAGAAAAAATCTGCAACTATTCCTGGAATTACCGGAATTGTTTATTCTAGGGCAGTCGACTAACTGAACGTTTCCATTTAGGGGAGTAGAACGGAAAACCCTCAGCTCGGTTTTTTCTTCGACGCTTTAGGTCGAAGATAAAATCAGTCCGAGTTCCCAAGTACATTAACAAATTTGCTTGAAAACTGCAAACACAAACGCAACACGTGCATTACTTATAATATTTACTTTGAAGACCGAATTTGTTATACAGAAAAGAGGTTAGTTATTCAATTATAACTTTTAATAATGAATATTATAAGTATTTTAAATAAACGTTGGTTTGAATAAAAATTCTTTTGCAGTTATTACGCGTTAGGTCTATTGAAATATTGAAATACATGTACTATATAATCAAAACGATTATTGTAAAATAGGATTAAGATGACTAATTCTAAGATTCAGAAGTTAAAACTGATTTTCTGTCGATTTGTAGACAGAAATGCCCAAATACGAAATATAAAATTAGCCACCGATCTGGGGCAATCAGATCGGTGGCTCGCGGATTGTATTCCACCTTGTGCTGCGCTTGTAGCCTTGCCAACATGTAATAGCGATAAGTTCCTTGCTGGGTGTCGTTCCATGTGGTTTAGTCGGTAGAACGTCAGTGCGCTATACTGATGGCCCGGGTTCGATTCCCGGCATGGAGTCTTTTTCACTAAGTTAGCATTTGCGCCTTTTAAGCAAATCAAAATTTGATTTTCATTTCAAATGTTATTATCAAGGCGAATTTTCTCTCTGGAAAAATTTCCACGCATTAGTAGATTTCTTTTCCTATACGACAATGTAAAAATTGAGAATCTGCGATGTTTTATAACGGACGATATTTTTGAGGTAGCAGGTATTACAATTGCGATTTATATCTGTTGCTATGTGAAAATAGCAACAAAATTATACAACAATCTGTTATTTTCCCTTTACTTTCCACCATAAAGTAAAGAAAAAGAATAGAAATGAAGTGTGATGGCTGGAGATGACGCCAAAAGTGTAACTCTAAAATCCGCTACGTTCGGCTCAAGCACAACCACGTACTTTCGCAAAAAAGAAAAAAAAATAGTAATACAGTTTTTAATTCATAATACGTTAAAATGCCACATTCGGAAATGCTTAAATACCAGAAGATCATTTTCATTAAAAAAAAAACTAGTTGGATGTGTCAATCCCAAAATTTTCTTCTATCTCATACGTACATTTTAATATTATTAATTCAATACTATACCAACTTTGATTTTCATCTTAAATTTCTGCTTCAGTCAATTAATCGGAGTAACAACCAATTAATGTAGATCATGATATTTATAAAAATCAATAGTTTTCCCTTATTCTGTAAGCATCAGCTGTTTGCAAGTATATGGCTTAGCAGGACGCGAGTTCCCATCTCTACACGAGCCAAAGGACAATAGAACGACGTAGATACAAAAAGCGCAATCACAATGCTTCTATATCATGGAATATTTCCAAATTAAAGGAAGTTATACTGGCCATAGCCAAAAACATACATAAAAATTTTGGTTCATTTCTGCATATGCCGTTATACACTTTTCGTTGGTACAATACTGAAAATAGCACGGAAATTCCTTTTGCAGTGCCCCCTTCTGGTATTTCTTTTTTAAATTCATGGAAGGCCTGCTTGCCATACCACAAAACAAATATATACAAAAATTTAGTTCAATTATATGATAACTTCATACACTTTTTGACAGTGCAATAATGAAAATGACACAGACATCGCTATTATAGCGCCCCCTACAAGTGGATTTTGCTCAACTTCAGGTGGGGCCTGCTAACCCTAGCCAAACACTTAGTCAAAAAATTTGGTTCAATTCTATGCATGACTTCATACACACACTTCGATGGTGGAATAGCGACATACGGACACACGCACAGACACACACTCAGACAAACAGACATTTTGTAAAAACATGTTTTTTGGAATCACTGATCCCTAAAATGTATAAATAAAAACTGGAAGTCGAAAAAAATTTCGATTACATTACTCTTTTCTATTGAAGATAAAAAAGGCACGGGTGGAAATGCAGTACTGAAGTTGCCACCGTTAGAGAAAAAGAATTAAAAACTACAAAAAAATTAATATCTCAAAAATGAATTGATCCAATTTTCAAACAAATTGCATTTAAAAGCATCCATTTTTCTTTCTATATGACGGTGTAAAGATTGAAAATGTGTGATGTCTAGAAATTAAAAAATTTGCAGTAGCAAAAATTGCAAAACCGAAATTTCACCGGAAAGTGTTTTTATTGAAAAAATGACGTATGCGTTACGCACAGATATAATTGTCCTTTTTAAAGTACTACCTAAGTAGATACTTGGCACCAATAGTCGTTGTCTTGGTCCGTCCGTCCATTTATCCTCATATAACAGCGTAGACCTTACCCAAACGAGCGGTTTAAAATTTAATATTATATACACTATATTGCCACTGATTATTGGACACTTGCGATTTTAGACATTTTACTAAATATCTAGAAAAATACATGAGGAATCATCTCGAAACTCTTAGTGTATAAATATAATAGTATACGCCATACATCGCCGTGAAGATTTTTTACCGAAACTCCATAGGGGACCGTCAACAAATTAAAAAAGAATGAATACCTTTTGAATACCCTGTCAAAACTAATGTAGCAAAAGCTCTCAAACTCTAGATTATGATTGAATGCCTTAGTGTAATACGCCTTGTTCATATTTATGCAAATAACATGCATACTCACAGAGTAATTAAGGTTTTTTTTAAAAATGGTCCCAAATTTTTCCAAGTTTTTTCCTTATAATTTTCAGAGTTCTTAATATAAAATAATATTTTTTTCAGAAAATATGACAAACAACATTGCACACAGTACCTTGTAATCAGAATTAAAAAATAATGAAAATTGTGTACAAAATGAGTAGGTTTACTAAATAATTTTTTACTGCGCATGCGTCAATGATATCAAAATTTCATTTGCATATTATGTTAGTTAAATGTATAGAGCAACTTTTTGTGAAAGTCACAAAATTATAACTTGAAAATTCTGAAAATAATCGTCAATTGAATAAGTTGAAAATCCATTATTCTCAAAATGATGCAAAAGCAAGAGGGGTTGTATCCATATATTCATTGATTAGTGTCAATATAGAATACACAATACGGGATGTACTACTACATTTGGATAAAATCCCTCATTTTTTTTTCTACATTTTGGAAACAACGGATTTTGTCCTTTTTCTATAGACGATTACTTTCAGAATTTTCAAGCTATGATTTTGAGACTTTTACAAAAGTTGCTCTATACATTTAGCTAACATAATATGCAAATGAAATTTTGATATCTTTGACGCATGCGCAGTAAAAAATTATTTAGTAAACCTACTCATTTTTCATACAATTTTTATTATTTTTTAATTCTGATTACAGGGTACTGTATGCAATGTTGTTTGTCCTATTTTCTGAAAGAAATATTAATTTATATTAAGAATTCTGAAAATTATAAGGGAAAAACTTGGAAAAATTTGGGACCATTTTTATAAAAACCTTAATTACTCTGCGAGTATGCATGCTATTTGCATAAAAATGAACACAGTGTATTACAATAAGGCATTCAATCATAATCTAGAGTTTGAGCACTTTTGCTACATTAGTTTTGACAGGGTTATTCAAAAGATATTCATTTTTTTTTAATTTGTTGACGGTCCCCTATGGAGTTTCGGTAAAAAATCTTCACGGCGATGTATGGCGTATACTATTATATTTATACACCAAGAGTTTCGAGATGATTCCTCATGTATTTTTCTAGATATTTAGTAAAATGTCTAAAATCGCAAGTGTCCAATAATCAATGGCAATATAGTGTATACAGGATATCCCAAAAATGACTGATGGATTTTAAAATTCAATAACTTACAAACGGTGACAGCTATTTAAAAATTTTTTGCAGGGGGGTTATGTATAATGTCAGGAGTTTTTTTACCATAATTTTTTTTATTTTAGTTCGAATTTCAAACAATAGGTGGCGCTGACGGCGATTGAAGGCCAGGTCGACGCTTCACTCAGCACTGATCACCTGGCCTTCAAACGCCGTCAGAGCCACCTATTGTTTGAAATTCGAACTAAAATAAAAAATTACGGTAAAAAAAAACTCCTGACATTATACATAACCCTCCTGCAAAAAAACAAAATTTAAATATCTGTCACCGTTTGCAAGTTATTGAATTTTAAAATCCATCAGTCATTTTTGGGACACCCGGTATATAACCGTTGCATAATTTTTTGCATCACTTTAAATTTAATGAAAATTGAATCAAAACTTAAAAATATATTAATAAAAGTTTTCTGCATTCTGTTTAATCTTATTACAGTCACCGCAAAAAAAATCTTGACATTTGAGATTTTAGACGTTTTGTTGAATATCTAGAAATATACATGAGGAATTATTCTGAAACTTCAGGTGTGTAAACAATATAGCACAGGTCATATATTTTCGTGAAATTTTTTTGCCGAAGTCCCATAGGGGACCGTCAAAAAATTGAAAAAGAATGAATATCTTTTGGATGACCCTGTCAAAACTAATGTAGCAAAAGCATTCCAACTGCAGATTATCATTAAGTGACTTATTGTAATTATGTGTGTTCATTTTTATGCGGATAGCATGTATACTCGTAGAGAAATTAAGGTTTTTATAAAAACAGTCCCAATTTTTTTCAAGATTTTTGCTTATTATTTGCAGAGTTCTTAATATAAAATAAAGTTTTTTCCTGAACATATGACAAACAATATTATAAATAATACCCTGCAACCAGAATTTAAAAATAATAATAATTGTATGAATAATGAACAGGTTTACTAAATAAATTTTCATTGCGCATGCGTAAAAGTTATGCAAATTTTGATTGCATATTGTGTTAGCTAAAGGTATGGAGCAACTTTTGTAAAAGTCTCAGAATCGCAGCTTAAAAATGCTGAAAATTATCGCGGATGGAATCTGATGAAAATCCGTTATTTCCAAAAAGACGCAAAAAGATAAGGGGTTGTATCCAAATATAGTAGTGCGCGCAATATTATGTAGTACATACTATTGCACTCACTACTGTATTTGGATACAACCCCTTATCTTTTTGCGTCTTTTTGGAAATAACGGATTTTCATCCGATTCCATCCGCGATAATTTTCAGCATTTTTAAGCTGCGATTCTGAGACTTTTACAAAAGTTGCTCCATACCTTTAGCTAACACAATATGCAATCAAAATTTGCATAACTTTTACGCATGCGCAATGAAAATTTATTTAGTAAACCTGTTCATTATTCATACAATTATTATTATTTTTAAATTCTGGTTGCAGGGTATTATTTATAATATTGTTTGTCATATGTTCAGGAAAAAACTTTATTTTATATTAAGAACTCTGCAAATAATAAGCAAAAATCTTGAAAAAAATTGGGACTGTTTTTATAAAAACCTTAATTTCTCTACGAGTATACATGCTATCCGCATAAAAATGAACACACATAATTACAATAAGTCACTTAATGATAATCTGCAGTTGGAATGCTTTTGCTACATTAGTTTTGACAGGGTCATCCAAAAGATATTCATTCTTTTTCAATTTTTTGACGGTCCCCTATGGGACTTCGGCAAAAAAATTTCACGAAAATATATGACCTGTGCTATATTGTTTACACACCTGAAGTTTCAGAATAATTCCTCATGTATATTTCTAGATATTCAACAAAACGTCTAAAATCTCAAATGTCAAGATTTTTTTTGCGGTGACTGTATACCGAATTACAGTAGAGCGCCGATTATCTGGACCGATTGAGACTGAGGCAGATCCGGTTAAGGAAAAATTCGGGTAATTGGCACAGGACCGCCAATTGCACATTTTAGAAAATTTCGGCGTTGTTTAGAAGGTTTTTTTCTTTTTCTTTTTTTTTTTAATTTTTAAATTTTATTTTCTAAATTGGTACAAAGATAATAAATTATTACATATATATATACATACACTGTACGAACAAATGCGAACGGCGAGGGGAGGGGGCGTACGGCGTCCTTTTTTCCGTGGACACCAGGGGACAAAACAGTAATTTTTCTATCACCTTCAGAGAATTTGAAGTTAGAAATTAAAGAGGGATTTTTTGTGGGGAAAATATGTGCGTTGGACTCCGGCAAATTCGAAGTACAACTTTTTTATGTTCAAGAAACAGTTTATTTTATGACTTACTCACTTTTCAATTGTTGGCGATTTTATTATTTCAAGATTATGAAATAGTTATTTAAGAGTTTATGCTCGTGGCATCCTCCCTAATTTACTCTACCGCACTTAAAAAGAATTTCACTTCAGACATTTTGAAGAAAACGGGAATAAAGTATGATAGATCCGTTTAATTGGATAATCTTGTTATTCGGCGCCCGGATCGCCCGGATAATCGGCGTTCTAATGTAATTCAGTGACATCATATCCTATGCTTGGTAATGATTCTAGTTGCTCTGATGACTACATGTTATTTAAGATGTCGTTTTATTATTTCAGTATTACCGATTTAATAGCAATAGCCAAAATAAATTAGATATTCATGCATTTTTGCAAAACAATGCAACAATTATTGCACCAAGATCTGAATACTTATTCGCGTTTGTAATGACCGAAAGGTGGCGTTGTATAGACCTGATAATCGTTTGTTTACGTAGTGCTTGCTGTTTGTTCCATGCTGTAGCATAGCATAGCGAAACCCGTTTAAAGAGCTATTTAAAGTGCAGTTTTTTATCTTTTTTATTTAATTATGGGAGATAAATTACAAATATCGACAATTTTAGAATTTCTAGATGCTGGAAAATCTAGTAATTGCTTTAGAGAAGCTGAAGCAATTATTGATTCAAAGAGATTAGTAATGTGCGGCATTAAATTTAATGCAAAGAAGAAGAAATAGAGATTGTAGGCTCGTGTTTACAAACAAGCCAAACAAAAGGAAATCCCCATATTATTTCAGGTTTGCTAGTAAAGGAAAACAAAAATTTGAAAAGAAAAATTTTTTCTTGATCTTGCAAAAGCTGGAGCAAGCGAATCATGCAAGCATTGTGTTCCTGTTATGTTATTTTGCCATGAGTAAGTCAAATGTACTTTTTTATATTATAGATCTAGACTTTGTGTAAAAAATTTTGATTTTAGATAATTTTAATACAAAGAACTCAACGTTGCATTCGTTATAGAACTGTTTATTTATTTATTTATTATAGAACTGTTTATTTATTTATCGGCCTTTTAAACACTGATTTCAGCGGAAGATGCTCACGGTATCAGTTCTATTTCGTTTCAGACTTTGTCCGCGAGAGGGCGTCTATTTCATTTCAAACACGAATAAAACTAGTTAAAGTACGAATGCATTTCCATTTGCCCCGTTTCAAGTACAATTTCACACTTTTCTTACCATGTATCATGTAAATCATACACATGATTTCCATTAAATGCACTTAAATCTGATCATATTTTTTTCTTCTCCACTTTAGAGTGAGCTTTCTTGATATTTCGATTAACAATTGCTATCATTTAATGTGCTATCTCTATTTAAAGAAGAAGAAGAAATATTATGATAACAGAGAGATCTAAAAACCAGATCGAGACAGAAATATACATAGATATTTTCTAAATATTTTTTTCGTAAGAAAAAGAAAACTAAAAGCGCTGCCTGAAATCCGATAAAGACCCAAAACTTCCCCAAAACCTGGTATTTTTTGAAAAAAAAATAAGGGTTTATACAGTTTAGGATGCCATACTTAGAATTTGCCGATAACGCATATGGTGTCTGGAATAAAGTTAGAGGATCAAGTTCTGCTTCTCCCGAAGAGACATTAATGTGTTTGTGGACACTCTGAATTTTTTATCGGCTTCTTTTGACCTGAGTTGTTAAAACTTAGTCTGCCAATATAGTATATATCTATATTATAAAGTCCAAACGTATGTGTGCGTAACGCATACGTCATTTTGTGAATGGCAACACTTTCAAATTTTAAATGATATTTCGGTATTGCAATTTTTGCTGCCACAAATTTTTAAACTACTAAATATGGCACATTTTCAATTCTTACACCATCGTATAGGGAAAAAAATGTACTTTTAAATGAAATTTGTGTGAATGCTGTATCTTAGTTTGGTTTTGAAATATTAATTTTTTTGTAGTATTTAGTACCGCTTATCTAATCCTGGCAACAGGAGTACTCCATTTCTATTAAAAGCAAAGGAAAAAAAGGGAAGAAATTGATTACTGTATCTTTATGTGTCCATTTTCTCATTAAAAGGGAAAAAATTGAAATTGAAATATCTTCTGTTATAAAACCAGGTGAATATTGATTCCATTTATAAAATTTGATTTACACTTAAAAGAATATAAACAGTTTAATATTTGTTTCAGCTAATAGCCCATTGAGACTTTAAGTTTTGAATCAAAATGATCAAATTAAAATGCCAATTTTTTCTGAAAAGGGGAATATACAGATAACGAAATGTGCATTTGTAAATTTTGATATGATGAAAATGATGCCGGGTTTAGATTTCACAAAAAAAAAAAAAAGAAAAAAAAAACAAGATGAATGTAGATTCTACCATTGCAGAATTCAGTTTCGCCTCCGATTAGAAAAAAAATAAATAGATAGAAGTTTTTTAGAAGGACGACCCCGATTAGATTGCAATGAACTAACTTCATTTTTCTTGTGTTTATCAATATAATAGCAAACAGAACGGCGTGAAATACCCAATTGAATAGCAATTTCTCTCTGAGACATTGGAATTGCGGAATAATAAAGAGATACAATTTGACGTGCTACTTCTTCATTGAATAGATTCATCAAAAACGGATTTTTTCTTTAGTTTAAACGCTTTTTTATAGACTCTGAGTAAAAGGAAATGCAATTTAACAATAAAACGAATGGAATCCCATCGAATTCGACGAATGAAATGTTTTAGACCCGATCGATTTGGTTTAAAAAAAAAGCAAAAGTAATTACATTATTGAATCAATATATAATAAATATATTTACAAAGTAAATGTCAAATTTGCCAGTTACAATTTTGCATGTAAATATTCGCACAAGTACAGTTAAAATTGTAATATGAGTGCCGGCGAAATCCAGAAATTTTATTTTATATGCACTCACAGAAAAATAGCTTTATTAAAAAAAAAGTAATATCGGGTACTACTAGGTTATCCCATCGACCAAAAAATTATCGCCAAACTATAAGATTAAATGCCAATAATGGATGATCGTGATGTCACATTCAATGACATTAAATACAATTCATGTGTTTAAAATGTCATTAAGTGATTTTTATTTCGACTTTTTATTAATATTTTTATTAATATTCTACTGATTATTTATTTTTTCGTTATTTAAAATAAAAATTATGTCAATATGTATAATTTGGCTATTAATTTGGCGAAATTGGTCGACGGGATAACAGAGTAGTACCTAATATCGTTATGAGTAAAAATACGATGTTTTAAATAGTGACGTCATTTTCTTTTCAAATGTTCTTTAAAAGTTACTGTTTATGAAAAAGGCATCCATAATAATATTGTAATTCCCATTTATCTGGTTGCTGAATGACATAATTTTCCTCATTTGAAATTTCTCTTATTTTGATTTAGACATTAATTTTTATCATATATTATTTTCTGTCATTTTATTTACATTATTAATATTATTTCTCAGTAAATATATTTTTTTAACTCAATTAGTGCATAATTATACGCAATCATTTTAGAAAATAAATTTTTATTATCGAGAGAAAAGCTAATCTGTGTTGCCACCATTTTGAAGAAATGTCATGAAAAAGCTTTTAAAATTAAAAATAAAATATAAAAATGGAAATAAATTAAAAAATAATTAAAATGGGCACAACTACAAATAAATAGCTTTCATTTAAAAAAATAATTATCGAAATCGGTTGACTAGAAAATTCAGGGCTGATGACACGACATTTTTAGCTTGTCTGAAAGAAATAGCCTCGGAGGCTAAAAAAAAAAATCTATGATTGAGTCAAAATTGAATAAATTTTGCTTTTTTTTCATTTTGGAATACTAGCATAGTAACCTAAATTGATAACTTTATCATAATAACAGATCTTTATTATTTTTTACTGCTTACATGTACGATTAAAGTTTAATTTTAACAATTTCTACAACTGAGTTTTATAGAAATAGTATTTTGTTTATTTGACGTTAAATATCGATTGTTTAAGAATTAGACTTACCAATATAAAATGCATTTTTTACTATAGTTAATTTTGTAGTTTTATTATAAATCAATGAAACAGTTCCTTTGTAAATAGTTTCTTTCGTTGAAATTCGACGGGTTCTACCTTATATATATATATTAATATAGAAAACGATTTTGTCATAAACTAGCGAATTAGTTCTGGAAAATTTTTATTTTAGGAATTCATATCATATTAAATTATGATGTTATTGTTTATAAAATTCAATATTTCGCATGCAAAAACTTTTGATAATGCAAAATATAATTTTGAAATGTTTTTTATTTATTTATTAAGCATTTTTAAGATGGTTCTGGTTTTCTGTCGAAAATAGACTTTAAAATGTTCGCATTTTTTTATGTTTGGTCCATTAATATAACTATTTAATCTATGGCGTAGGCAATATATGTCTCTGTTATTACGTAAGCCATGTTTTGATCATCATAAAAATGATGTTTTTACTGATTTTTATTAACTGAACGAAAAACATTCGAACATTTTGCTTTGTTGCTCTGTGCATTTTATTTATTTATTTACGAAATTCTTGACATTTAAAAGAACTTTTACTTGAATAGGAAATCGAAATGTCGTTAATAATAAAGAAGAAAGTAAAAAAGTTGCAAAATGGGTAGGCGCAAATTATCAGGTATGGTAGAAATCCACATTAAAGAAGCCGGAAAAAGCACAGCTTTCTGCCACGTTGATGTAGGTCAAACTTAAAACAGACGTTACGAAATATAAAAATGTAAAAATCTTTTTTAATATGGTAATAATACATGAGAATTCGCATAGAAAACAGCTTATATTGTAGTACCTTTTTCTCTAGAACTACTGAATATATACAAACACACATATAAATATATAAACGTATATAAAAATTACGTTGATACAGTCTGACTTTTAAAAGATTTTACATTAAGTCTTTATCTACTGCAATTTTATTCATGTACTTTTTTAGTTAGTAAGTCCAAACTGGATCGGCAAAAAAGAATTAATTGCTGTTAACAATAACCCAAAAACTTTCTCACCCTAAACTCAGAAGCTTGTTGTATCTAGCACCCGTCAGTTGGGGTATCTTACTCTAGCCCTTTAAGCGGCCTAACCGGGTTTTTCCATCATGTAACTTTTAGAAACAATGGCCGATTTAACACAAAATCAATATTAAAATTAATTTTTTGAAGTGAATAAGATAAACAAATATGTAGGTTTGTCAAATAAAAATTTTCATATCAATATCTTTTATAAATACTATTTTATGAATTGTTAAACACGAATGGAATATTTTGCAGGCCGCTGAAAGGGCTAGTTTACTCAAACAACAATCAAAACCAATAAAGCAGATAAGCAAAATGATACACACCTCTTTTTCATCGTGTAATTCACCTGTAACAGTGCCACCCAACATTCCAAAGAGAAAAACTCTTGAAGTCTACTGTGCCACTAAAGTATATGCTTCACCAAAATTAGAACGCTGGCCATCATCCTCAGAACCTGTTAAAATATAATACCACATTAGCCAATCATAAAAATCTCCAAGTCAACTAAAAATTCATTGAACACGATACTGATAAAACCCCTGTTTCATGAACATCTAATTTTCAGGAAACTAACATTAGCCTCAGTAACTAATATTAACTCAGAAACCAAGCCAAAAAAAAAAAAAAACTTGCGTACAGACAGTAAAAAAAATTCCACAAATCAGATATCTTCACAGTAGAAATCTGTGAAGAAAAAGAACAGAAATCATATTTTGGCCCATCATCTACTAATTTAAAGAATCCCAAGCAAACGCAAAATTATGTGTAAGAGGCTATGGATATATAGCCGGAGTGCACTCCCATATGGCTGGAGTGCAGGTGACAAAAATACTATTTTTGAAGAGTTTGTGTTTAAATAATTTTACATTGTTTTTGAATACACTGTGGTTTTTTAAACTTGGTTTTTTGGTCAATCCATACTAATATTATAAATGGGAAAGTGTGTATGTGCATCTGTTTGTTTGTCCGTCTTTCGCGGCAAAACGGAGCGACGAATTGAATTGATTTCTTAAGTGGAGATATTTGAAGAAATGGAAAGTGACATAGGCTACTTTTTGTCTTTTTCTAACCCCGCACTTCCCTAAAATGGGGGGTGGAAGTTTGTATGGAGCATTCCGCAACTTCAAGGTAGAAAGCTAAAGTGTTACTCATGTATTCCGATAGATGGCGCTAATAGAATTCTGAAACAAAATAACGCTGTGTTCTCTCTATCTGTACTTAAGAGCGAGCATCAGCCCGCGCTTCACACTATATAGTGCATACAGAACTTATACTCTGTTATTTGACGATTGATTCACATTGATTTAACTGCTTTCGATTTTTCGCTATTCGTGTTAAGCTTTGCGATTTGGTATTGTTGTCTTGGTTTGGTTTTCCGATTTCCGAAAACAAACTCGGTTTCGGATTCGGTTTTACTGTTGTTCTTTTTCGGATTGGATTAATTCGTTTAGTTTAGATTTATAATATTCCTGGACTTTTAAGGAATAAGACAATCGCTTTGGTTATGGATTTAGTTTTGCTTCGTGAATTGGTTTTGTTATTTTTGGTTTAAAGTAAATATATATATAAATAATAAGTAAAATTTATTTTCCACTTATCCCTCAATAATTGTATGAGTTTTTAAAAGGTCGATTACATATTCTGTTGTATTTAACGTGAGCGAAGCCGCGAGCAAAAGCTAGTATGTTTTTTTTTTTTTTTTTTTTTTTTTTTACAAATATTACTTTTTAACTTTTACAGATTTTAATTTTAAAAATGTTGTGTCTTTTAACTATGTCTTTCGATTTGTTAAATGGTTGTAATTATACATCTCCTTACAGCTTCAATTTAATTCGTTGTTTTCTCATATTGTTAGTCATTTTGCTTGTATTTTTTTGTTTGTTTTGACTTTGTCTTGGCACAGCATGTCTTTAAAAGGTCACTGAACCATTAAAATTCAATCAACAAACGGACCAACATATAAAAAATATAATAGTTAAACGATTTCACAAACAAAAAATTCTAGTATTTTATAAAAATAACGTTGTGAAAAAAATCGATTTTCCATTAAAAAAATGGATGGAATATATATCCTTTTATATTGCGATTAAAATTGAAATCCTTCATTAGCTCCGATAAAATGATATGTCAACATCAGCAGTTTAAAATAGTGTTTTGCAACTGTTGATTCCCTTAAGTACTCCTTCATTTAAGTTAAATAAGTTTAATATAATATTAAGTTTTTCTTTTAAATTAAAAATTCAACTTCTTATTACATTAAAACTTGTTTAACTTAAATGAAAGTGTATCTGAATCAAATTTAAGAGGAAACAACAGTTTATTTGTTATAGACAACAACCACTTAAAACTGTTGGTGTTGACATACCTTTTGTCAGAACTACTGAAGTGATTTTAACATTAAAAAATAAGTAACACATTTTTTAAGAATGTTCCAAAGCGTTTCTTTTTAATCCGTTTTTCTTCAAAGTTACATAATATCTCTTAAACTTTCTTCGAACTTAAACTTTTTGTAATCATAAAACGGAAAGAACAAGTGTAAACCAATTTTCAATATTTCAAAGCATAAAAATTTCTGTCCAAAGTATTTAAAAAAAAAAAAAAACTAGATTAGAAAGATTTTTTCAGAACTTTCTAAAATATCCTTCATATTTTCCACCTCGTAATTGAATATCAATATTAAATATTTTCCCAGGCAAAATTACTAAACATTTTATTTTTGACAATTTCTTCTCTTAAAATGGGTACTAGTGCTGTGAAAATAACGATAAAATGAATACCCGTATGGTAACGTTGATTTAGAATTCTCTACCCGTTAAAAAGTATTCGTTTCGTTAGTCGTTACTGTTCAGAAACTGGGTATTCGCAGTCATCAAGCATACGGCACACATCGTATAGAATAATCTTTGGAAGAATTCGTATTAATAAATAAACTAAAAAACTTTGTAAAATCACCATGCTCTGTTATTGTTGTAGCTTGAAAGGCGTCCTGCTTAATTTTTCATTTTATGGTGATTTTACAAAGTTTTTTAGTTTATTTATTGATTTATCGCCTGTGATTACAGTGATTTTCATTAGAATTTGTATTAGTTAGTGCTGCCATCTATCCGTAAAAGTTACATTTATTGAAATTTCAAACTTTTATTTAAAAAATGCAAATAGAATATTAAAACCAGGGCCTATGCGAAAAGTCAATAATTAGGGATTGGAGGAGGGGGGAGGGTCAAGAAAATGAAGTGGGATGACTCATATATATTTTTTTTTCTCTCTCTCTGTGACGCAGAAAGATAAATTACTGGATATTTACACTGTAGTTTAGTTACTATGTTTCTGATTAAACTGTTGTAATAACTTCATTTTATGCTAAGAAAAAACTAGGATTATGGAAGATTCGACCGCATAACTAGTGCAGTATTAAACATCATGTTGGCTTCATAAGTGCAAGTAGAATGAGCAAGTGTTGAAATACTTGTTTTAGTTACAATTTAGTATTTTTTCAAAACTGTGACAGGTCCACAAAACTAAATTAGATTTTTCAATAGAATTTCATTTCGGTTTTCGGAACATAAATTCATTTAGTGACCTAGGAATATTTTCGGGGGGGGGGGGTAGGTTCAAAATGTTTTATGGGGGTGAGCCGCCCATAACACCCTCTTAGCTACGCCCCTTATTAAAATGCAATGCTTAATTGTACACAGAGCTATAATTAAAAATGAGTAATGGGACGGGGGGGGGGTCGCTTAAGAAAATGCAGGGTGGAACTCATATTTTCATATGCGTAACTCAATAGCGGGTTTAACGGTGAGGCCACGGATTCGTGACCGCCCCCCCCCCACACACACACGCGCGCGCTGTACTGCAGAAAAATTCTAAAAATTACTTAAAAAAATAAACATACATTAAATCCTTATTTCCCCCCCCCCTTGTTCAATATTGCGAATCTTTCTGATTCTGTAAAAGGTCTACTCAAATCAAAATGAGGTAACATCTGACACATTTGTGAAAGCAATTTTATTCTCGAGAAATTTGCAAGTGTACTTATTCGGAAATTATTAGATTGAAAAATGTTTTGAAAAATCTATGAAATGAAAAGTGTCAAACATTCTATGAAATTCGGCATTTTAAACTAAATTTCCGTACGCGACTGCTAATTTCTCCCTCATGATGACATTTCTAATTTCTATGTTTGTCAAGTCTTAAAAATTATCGTAAAATGATTAATAACATTTCTAAATCATTTTGTGCATTTATAAGAAAATGAGAAACATTTCAATTTCTTCATATGTGAATGAAATCTGTGTGACTTATATATTTTGATATATATTTTGAATCACATTTTGATTTATCATTTAATTATCATTTCCTTTATAAAAAATATATCCACTTCTTATTTCTTTTTCTTGTCATAATAAAATAAGTAAATGAATTAACAAGCCATATGAAATCCAAATCATTTGAGATTCGAGAATAACTAATACAAATAGAACGAGAAATAGAATGATAGGTATTTAGAGCTGTTACAAACCGGATGTATTCGTTAATAAATAATTGCAATAATACGACTGATTACTAATACTACCTCTAACACAAACTATCAAATCGTTTCTTTGAATACTCGTTGCTGCTGAAAAACTGAATGAAACGAATTTCAAACACTACCTTCATTTCGGGATTTATACGAAGCTCAATTGTCGGCAAAATGAGAGTTAGTTTTCCGGACTTTAGACTCAGTATAAGTTATTATCACATACGGGTATTTCATTTAGTTTTTTAGGTATTAGGAAGAAGAAAGATAGAAATGCGTTTTATTATTTCAGCATCCGTTCTTTTGCCGAATACGTTAAGTGTGAATTTGGAGGGAGTTTTTGAAGCAGAAAAAAAAGCCTTTAGAAGAACGATTGTTTTGAGATCGTTTAGGGATTGTACTATTTACCTTACAGATATGAAGTTTTATATGTATTTTTAAAACTTAAACAAAATAATTGCGCTTTTTTTTAGATTACATATTATGTATTAATATTTCGATTTAAAAAAGAGCCATCGATCTAAGCAAAAGAAAAACAACGCGTGTTTATCATTTAAGAGTTTAATTAAACTATTTTTGTTTTAATTATGCATTTAATCTATTAAAATTTCCTTATAATTCCACTATAAAAAGAATGGAAGCTTATAGTAGAATAAAATATTCGGCTGTAATTAAAGAATGATGAAGTATTTCTGGAAAGAATTGTGTTTGAAGGATCCCCATCAGCGTCGTGCGGAAGGGGGTCGAAGGGGCGACCGCCCCGGATGCGGAAATTTAGGAGGCGCAAAATTTATAACGTCATTTTTGGCCTATTACAAGACAAATTTGGGAGGGGGGGGCGCCAAATTGTAAATTTGCCCCGGGAGCAATTTTGTCTTCACACGCTGGTCACCATATAAAAGTATTATATTATAGCTTGATCTTCAATACGAAATGCTATTCGATTTGATATCACTTCTATGGCCATCAGTGCCAATTTTATGATTTCATGCATTAGATTGGGTCTATGAATATGTTAGGAAAATTTTGCGATGTTAAGCAGGGTAAAACGTTTTTGAGAACTCGATTAATGCTACTTTCCGTTATCGCATGTTTCACTGGTTTCACTCTAAGTAGTGGACATTTCTATTCAAATACGCAATTAATATTTTTTTTTTAATATGTACCTTAATATACTTGTTGAGGCGGACTCGCGAAAAACCATGAATTATACAAACTTAAGCAGTGTTTGAAGTTAGTACCTCTTTGTTCGGTTGCATGTGGACTCCGATAACGGCTAACGAGTGGTATTTCTAAATAACGATTCGGTATTTCGTATTTTAGAGAATACCCGTTTCTTAGTAACGAATACGTACGGTTTACAACAGCTCTAATGGGTACAAACAGCTCATAATGTATTTGAGTTTCTGCGTTCTTGTAAATCAGAATAATTATTTGTGCACATATATTTAGATATTACTATTTTTTTCATAAAAAAATAAATGAGATTCTGCCCATTGAAAGTAATTGTAAAATTTCTGTCAAATATGACTTATCAAGTCACAATTTTCGCTTAACATATGCACACCTTTTTCCCCGGATTAATCCATTTTTACACTCTTTAATTTCATTCAACCTGGTTTTTACCCCTTCGCGACGGGAGCATTTTACGAAATTTTTAATGTTCTGTCACCGGTTTTAAAAAGCAGAAAAATAATTCCCTTATTAAAACGAGAAAATGCTCCGATTAAATAAGAAAATTTTTTCAGTAAAATTTTACTGGTGGAGATAAACACGGATTATTAAGCCTTTTTGCGGCATGTATACGTGTCGCTCGTCCCCAAGGGGTAACACTTTCCAACAAAGTTGAAAAATGTTTATGAATTCGGTTTGTCTGGCCGTCTGTCCGCGCTGTAACTTTCGTAAATATACTCAGATTTCCCTGAAATTTTTGGACGTTATTGACATTACCGCTCGTTAAGTATTAATAGATACCGAAAAGTTAATTAAAACGCTGCTTTTCAACATATAATAACTAATAAAATTGTCTTAACGCAGACTGATATTATTGTAAAATAATTTATTTGTGGGCGCAGCAAAAATATAATTTATTTATTGAAATTACATAAATAAATTTTTTTGTACATACATATAAATATTTGTGAAATAAATATACCAATATCATACATACCAAGCTTATTTTTAAATTTTTTTGAAAATTTTTCTTTGACTTATAACCTAAAAAAATCAAGAAAATATATTTTGCATGATGAATTTAACTTATGAGAAAAATGTGAAAAAATAAAAGAGAAAAACTGCCCCTGCTTTAATATTCATGATATTTTTCCATACTTTTGAAAGTTCCGTTTCTGAGGATTTCTTTTCGTATCACAAATAAGCCTCTTTGATGCATATTTCAGGAAAGCAGCCGAAAGGATTAGAATAGGTAAAGTATTAAAGTACTCTCTTCATAAAAATGACATTCAGAATATTTTTAAAGCACATCATATAAGAATTATTAAGTAACAATACACAATGAAAAAATAGAATTTTAATACATAATGGGTAGTAAAACCGATTTAACATAGATTGATATTGTAGTAAAATAATAATTTTGTGCACACAGCAAAAATATAATTTATTTATTGATATTACATAAATTTAATTTTATATACATGTAATAAAATAAAAAAAATTGCGCCATTTTGTTTTCTCTTAGCTTCAATTCTAAATTTGTGGAACATATTTCAATCTTAGTTTCGTAATGTATTAACTTGTAACAGCTAAAATTCTTTTTCTTATTTTATTTATTAATAAATTATTGCTTGCTTCTCAAAAAAGGCGGGAAGTATTTCGTAATCTTTTTACTTTCTGGAATATTCCCGGGATTTTAATTTAATTTTTTATTTAACATCGCGTGACCGGTGTTAATACATGTTGTTAAAGGGCTTGTTATTTGCGAGGAAAAACATAGATCCTGCCGAGGACACGCCTGCTAAAACCAATCAGAACTGATCATTTTTTTTACGTTGAGACTCGAGTTAATCCTAATTGGATTTTTAAAATCATTGACGCGGAGTAGGAGGGAGCTAGTTTTGTCGTGAAAATGTTTTTTTCATTTGGTTTTTGAGGAGCGTTAGAATGCAATTGCCTTTTAAACTATCAAGACGCCCGTTTCATTTCCCCGCTCAATTAGAATATCTGATGATGTGGACTGGATAACCAAAGTTGTAATGTCGATGTGTGCTAAGGTGATTGCGGGGAAGAGCTTGCCTATTTTATGAGTTCATAAATAAAGAACTTGAAGACTGATGGTGTTTGTTTTTATAATGGGGAAATACCCCAATGAAATTCTTCCACTGCTCGCCAACTGTCGGAGCGACTACTCTGCTCATGCTGCTGCGGATTCCTAGAGTTTATGCAACATAGATATTTCGTCGAATTATATTTATCACATACATATATATATATGTATTTATTTATCTGTGGTGGTTACTCGATAACCCCCCCCATATGTTTAGTTTAATTCAGTTTTATTAGCCATTTTATTTCCTATCACCTTCTTTTTATTAATGTTCTCAATTTAAATTTTATTTCGATTTCGTTTCTTTTCATATCGTCGCCTGTAATCTTTTCTTTTTTACTTAGCTTTCGAATGTTCCAAGCCGGCAAAATCCTGTTCGATGTCATTCCTTCCGGTTTAGAAATCCTTCGAGAACATTCTGGCTTGTTCTATGGGTGGAACTTCCGTTTATTCGGACACTCCCCTTAGCCTATCAAGTTAGTTTCCGCAGGTGACGTATTTTAAGCCATTGAGTGCATGGCCACCTGCTTTGGCCTCCCTTCTTTAGGTGTTTATCAATTCTGTTTTTATAAAATTCATATTTCTCCATACTTTGTATCGTAACTTGGCTTATTTTGTCATCGCTCCCCTCTTTCGCTCGCTGCCAACTTGGCGTATTTCGGGTTTACGGTAACCCCTCCTCTTTTTCCCTCCTGGCTCACAGCCACCTGGGTCAGTCGCGCTGTTAGACTCCTGCCGTAATGGATGCTGCTGGATGATCTGAAATTTAGCGGAATTCCGGGGCAAGTGTGCGCCCTCCCCCGAGACCGTCGGTTGGAGCAGGTTTTGTTCTGCAAATGTTCAGGCCAGGATTATTTCGAAGTTGATTTTTTAAAGCGGCGAGAAGCAAGGCTGCATTCAAAAGCATCCAGAAATTGTTTTGTTTTGTGCTTTTTTCTGGTTATACAATTTAAATAAGGTGACGTCGTGAATCTTCTATTTTGTTGCTCTCTTGATGGCTTCATAACTAAGGAAGAGTGTCGTCATGTTTCTGCTAAATATTTTTACTCGTCATCTTCTCGTCAATAATTCTCTCTAACCAATTTATGTTCTCAATTCTCCAATAATCTTATATGAGTTCTCCGTCCTCTGAAAAATAAGCAGAGGTGAAGAATTTCTTTCAAGAAAATGAAGGTATTTTGTTTACATAAAGTATTTATCCCATTATTTGGCCCACGAACATATATATAAATTTTGAATATCACGGGGCGTTCCAAAAGAGAATATAGGTACATCTCTGTGTAATATTTTTCTTCTAATATGTATATTTGAAAATACGTATACTTGAGTGATGTTTTTGAAGAAAATAATAATATCTTCTTTTTTCGAATCATGAGAAATTTTCTAGTTCATGCTGTCAAGATATATAAAAATGTGTTATGAAGAAGAATTTTTGTTTTTCGAATATATCAATTTTATAATTAACGTCATTTTGTGAAATTGTTGCTACAAATTAGATGATTAATGTGTACGAGAGCAAAATATATATATATCTATGAAGAAATATTTCAATATTCGTGAAAAAAAAATAAATAAGCTTTTCATGAAATAAAAATATATTTTTTCCTTCAATTTCTGTTTGCATTTTAATTTCCTGTGCATGTGTCTGCCTGGATTATTTTACGTCAGCAGCCAAGGACTTCACAGGTAACTCTTACCTTTTTTTCAATTTTATAATTTTGTTCATAACTTTGTGCTTGATTTTTTTTTTTATCATCATGGATAAAGATGTTTTCTATTATTTCTAAAAGAAGTAATGATGGTTCCTTATGGGGTCTTTTGCCGGCCCGCATTCTTCGCAATGTGCTCAACCACTCATATGATCAAATTGGCCTAGTTGAGGCTAGAAACAAATAAACAGGTGTTTCTCCTCCCATCTCTTCCTCTCACCCACTAAAGTAAACATAACAGTTCTTATTTCCTTTGATGCCATGACCAAAGCGTGTCCAACATTCCATGACCATCCATTTTTCCTTTGCTACCATCGTATTTTCGTTATATATATACATATTGTCGTCATTATCTTCAGTTAATTCTTCATTATTTTCAAGTTATTTTCTTCATACAGTGATTAATATTTATAATTATATTTTATTGAGAGTGGTGCAGTAATTAAATGCAATATATATTGATTCTATACTGAAATAATATTTTTTTTTTCTTTCTCTGGAGCAGTGCATCATATATATAACATAATTTATCCATATATTTTTCTTGCCTTGATTTAATTTGTAACTAATATATGCATTATTTAACGGAGGTACTGGTAAATATTATTGTTCATCCTAAGATAAATTATTCTTCTTGTCATAAATATAAGTATATATGTTTTGAACCATATAATAGATATTTACATAAAAGTTTTTGGGCCATGTTATTTTGATCGGATGATAAGAAAGATATATTTGCATTTTCTTCTCTTCGTCATATATTTGTTATGCTTTTTAATATATAAAAATGGTATATCACGTAAATGAAATTCGTCAATATTTTTTCTAAATAATGGGTCAATTTATATATATATTATTCATCACAAGACCAGCCAATAACCAAATTTATCATGTCATATATTGAGCTCTTAGATTAATTTTTTTTTTTTTTTTCTTCATCATGCCACCCAAGGCAAAATTAAATATTGCAATTCAACCTTTCGACGGCAACCCTCAGACTGTAGAATTCTTCTTCGATCAATTATCTGACTTACAGGAATTAAATAATTTCACAGATAAAGAACTTTTTGTTCTTTTTAAATCAAAACTTGAGGGCACCGCCTTACTCTTCTTTCTTGAAACTCAGTCTCAGTTCAAGAACTCTAACTTTAATGAAATTCGAAAAGCCTTTATAGACTATTTCTTACCCACAAAAAAATCTGTTTCTCTCAAATCCTTACAGAACTTGACCTTAGATTCAAATGAATCAGTTAAAAATTTTGCTTTTCGGCTGGATAAACAACTTCGACTTGCTTACCCAAAATTGGATCTTTCTGCTCTCAATTCATTAAAGTTCACTCATTTTCTTGAGGCTTTGCCTAAACAAATCAAACGCAAAATTTTAGAAGAAAATATTACATCTTTCGAGTTAGCTCTTGAACGAGCAACTTTTCTTCAAAATATATATGACTCTCCCCCTAAAAAATCTTACGAAAATTATAATCAAGCCTATTGTTTGGATACTGAAAAAGTTCACGATAATTCTAATAATGCTCTTCATAAAACTCCTATAAAGCATACGAAGGATAAAGTTTATCACAATTCTCAAACCAACTACTCTCCTTTGCAAACTCAAAAGGACAATTCTCATGCTTCTCGTAATTTTCAAAGAAAAACTAGAACATATTCGCCTTCTCCACCGAGACAAGAGGCTACAAGTAAACGTAACAATAATTTTCGTCAACGTAACTTTTACCGGAAACGTCCTTATCAACCCACCTTTGACAAATTTTCTCACAAAAAAAATTCTACATCCTTTTATCACAGACGAGATGTTGTGCAGTGTGCGTTCTGTGGGAAATTCAATCATCGTATGGATACGTGTTACAAATTTAAAAATATTATTAATTCGTCTAACCAAATCTCTTCAGCTCAAATTTCGTCTCACCCTCACAGAAGGAAAGGCTACACCTCTTCTTCTGAAAATAAAAACAATGTTTACCATTTAAACACATAGGGGAGACAGGTTCTACTGACCACCTTCTCTCCCGTAATTCTCATTCAGGGTCAGTACACTTTAACAACAACAACAAACAACAACAACTTGACAAACGCTCTTCAATCACCTTAGTGTCATCCACAGCTGTCCAAACTTCTCCTATGACATCTAAATTTCAAAAATCTTCCTGTTCATATAATTCTTTGACATCTAAACAAAATTTTGAGATTAATGATGATATACAAGAAAATCATGTCATATGCAGTTCTTTTAACAACTCTTATGTTCTTCCATGAATCCTAATAAACGTTCAACATAATGAAATCTCCACATTATTAGATACTGGATCAAGTTTGTCTCTCTTGGATGAAGAATGCTTTAATAGCATTAAATCCAGACTTCACTACAAATTTTTATCCAGGAATGTATCGGTGTCTACCATAAATTCTAAGGTTTTCTTCAAAGGATGCATAGAGATAGCATTTAAAATTGATAAATTCTTTTTTCATCATGTCTTTTACCTTACAAAAATTCAAAATGTTCACTTTCAAGCCATTCTTGGTTTTGAATTCATCAACAAACATTCCATTACCATTTCACCAAGCTTTAAGTCTATATTACTTAAGGACAAACACATTCCTTTTCACAGTTATAATGAATCTCCTACTTGCTATTTTATGAATTCTGAATATAATTATGTTAATTCAAATGTACCATATTCTCTAGATGCACACAAAATGCCTTATTATGAAGAATCTATGTCAAATAATCTAACGAGTGATACTTACATTGATAATACTTGTGCAAATTATGATAATTCAAATTTACAGTTGTTCAATAATTATACAACCTATCCTTATAATTATAATTTTCAAAATGATGGTTTGTTTACAAATAATATGGCTCATTCTGCTATGAATTTTCATAATCCTTATATTGATGGTAATTTTACTTATTTTTCTAATTATTTTCCAACTGATTATGGTAATGTGGTAAATTATGTATCTACTAATTATGATATACCTGGCAAGAATTTCTCATCTGAGAATACTAATGATGGTACCTATGTTGGTGAAAAGCAAACTCATTTAATTTATGGTAATAAAGTCTTGGTCAATTCCAACATGGTACAATTACTCAATAGAGAATTAATACCTCCTAATTCTTTTGTTTATTTACATGTTAAATATCTCAATCCTCCATCTGAATATTTTCTTTTCAAACCCAATTTAAAAAATAAAGGTCTTGTATTACATGAATCATTGCACTCAAAATCTTCAATTCAAAATGATTTATTTTTGGCTGTATGTCAGAATATATCAAAGCTGGATATTCATTTAAATAAAAATTCAATTATTGGCGAATGTATCAATGTAGATGAGAAAGATATTGAAGAATACTCTTTTGATTTAGAATTTGAAAATGAATATTGTAATTTAATTTTGCCATCTGAAGAGATTAAGAGAAAACGTATTCAAGAATTATCTCCAAATGACTTTGATCTTAAACACTTACCTCCTCATGAAAAAGAATCTTTGACCAAATTATTATGTAGTAAAGCTCTTGCTTTTTCGAAATCTCTTGACACTTTAGGTCATACTGACCTGGTCAATCCTCAATTTACAATGCTAAATTCTCATCCAGTAAAAACCTTACCTTTTCCCGTGCCACAAGCACTCGAACAAGAAGCTCTTGACCAGATTAATCAAATGTTAAATGCTGGCATTATTGAAAGATCAAATTCATCTTGGGCCTGTCCCATGCTTCTTGTTAAAAAGAAGAGAACTGATATGTCAAAACCTCAAAAGTATCGTTTGGCTCTTGACTTAAGATTGTTAAACTCCATAATAATCCCATCATCATATCCTCTTCCTAGAATTCAAAATCTATTGGTGCAGTTGTCAAAATTTAAGTATTATACTACTCTTGACTTGCCCTCTGCATACTGGCAGATTGCGGTACCTAAAGATATGCAAGATAAACTCAGTTTTACTACTCCATGGGGAATTTTTACCTATTTACGTCTAGTATTTGGCCTGAAGACTGCCGCCAGCACTTTCCAACAATTAATCGACTCTGTTATTCAATTATCTCAAATTGATTCCTGTTATGCGTAGCAAGACGATATCGTAGTGGGCGCTAATTCATTTGAAGAAATGACCATGAAACTCACAAAGCTATTAGACACCCTTATTGCTAATAACATTACTCTGTCTCCTGAAAAGTGTGCCTTTATGCAAACAAGTATTAACTTTTTGGGTTTCCAACTCACAGATCATAAAATTCTTCCTATTACAAGTAACATTTTAAAAATTACTTCCTTTCCAAAGCCTAAAACCAAGAGGCAAACAAAGAGTTTCATAGGTTTGTGTTCATTTTATAGATCAATTATACCTAATTTTGCTAAATTGATTACTCCTCTCATCGAAGTCACCAAACCTAAAAATAAATTTTCTTGGAAAACTGAGCAGGAAAATGCATTTAAAAAATTACAAAACATATTCTTTCAGAAACCTATGCTTAATCTCCCTAACTGGAATGAAACGTTCTATGTTAATACAGATGCATCTAAGACAGCAATATCAGCTGTTCTTATGCAGAAATTTGATGGTGAACTAAAACCCATCTCCTATTATTCCAAAACTCTATCTCAATCAGAAAGACACTACCCTGCCATCAAATTGGAACTTTATGCCATTTACAAAGGCATAACAGCTTTTAAATACTATATTTTTGGTCGACCCTTTATTCTATTGTCTGATGCAAAACCACTTAATAATTATAAAAAAGCTACATCACCAGCTGATATTACTACTCGTTGGATGTTAGAACTGTCAGAATACTCGTACACATTCCAACATGTTCCAGGCAAAGAAAATGTCTTAGCAGATTTTCTGAGTAGAACTCCTCACATTCCTAGTGAAGATCTCAATAATAATTTTAATTAATTTATTTCTTCACAAGAACCTCTACCCATTGTTGATAATCAAAACGATTTACATAATGACATTCCTCACTTTCCATGTGGTTTAGTTCACAAAGTCCACCACACATGTCATCTTCAAAGTGACTCTTCACCTCCAAATAATGATAATAATCAAGATCCATTATTAGAAATTCTTGATCACACCATCTTCTCTGAACAACAAAAAGACCCAAAAATTAAACAAATTTATGAAGACCTTAAAAATAACAAAAAATCTAAAAGTTTAAATGGCTACTATATTAATCCAAGTAATGAGTTACTTTGCTATAATGGTCATTTCTCTTCAGAAGACATCGAGCTACACAAAGCTGTTTTACCTTTGTCACTTAGAGCAAAAGCCTTAAGAATTGCTCATATTACTCATACTGGAATTCATAAAACCATTGTTAATTTAAAGAAAAGATTTACCTGGAAAACCCTTGTTTCTGATACCATTAATTATGTCAACTCCTGTGAAATTTGTTTAGTAAACAAAAATCATAAAAAAAACACTGCTCCATACTTACCTGCACCACTCCCAACAGCTCCCAATCAAAAAGTCTCTATGGACTTACTCGGCCCATTGAAAAATCGTCAATATGTGATGACCATGATAGATCATTTCTCTCGTCATTTAGAATTATATGCCTTGAATAATATCAGTGCTGAGTCTGTTACAAAAGCATTATTACATTACATTTCCACTCATGGAAAACCCGAATTAACTCTTACTGATCATGGCTCTCAATTTACTAGTGATATGTTTTCATATTTTAACAAAAAGCTTGGCATTAAATTGTAGCATAGTTCTGTAGCCCATCCCCAAGCTAACGGTTTAAGTGAACGAGTCAATTCCCAAATAAAATCGTCTGTGAACACAATGGCTTCACAAGGATGTGATGTACCGATTGCTCTAAAAATTCACCAATCCATATATAATGCTACACCTCATCCAGCTACAAAATTCACTCCAAATCTTCTTCATTTTGGAAGAGAGATAAACGACATCTATTCCAATTATAAAACTCAAGTTTCATGGAAAATTCTCAATACTGCATATGAAATTCATAAATTGATGGATGTTATTGAAAAAATATACTATCAAGCTTACAAGAATAACGAATCATCTAGACAAAAGGTGTACCAAAAGTCGAGAGAAAAATTAAAGTTTTCCAACATCAATGTTAATGACATTGTTTACGTAAAATTTCCCACTGTGTTTAACAAAAAAATACAAGGCCCATACGTGGTGAAGAAAATAATTTCTCCTGTGCTCATTCAAATTCAAGATTCCAATAATAGTCATGCTTCACCAGTGTTGATTCACACTAATCGAATCTTGAAGCTTCAAAAGCGAAATGAAGCACTGCAATATCCTTCAGTTTCTTCTAAAAATGTATCACATGATCACACTCCTGGTGGTAATGCATCTTCTACTCCTGTGAGACAACACTCTCCTACTCAAGTTTCAAATCATGATGCTGCATGTAACACATCTCCTCAAATTCTTTCTTCTTCTAAGTCACAACAAACATCTTCATGTTCCAGTAAATCGGTTTTGTCACAAGCTCCTCCTGATAGCACTCATACTGGGGTTAAAAACAAGTCTACTCAATATAAAAATTATGATCTTCGCCCTCGCAATCATAAACTGTATAAGAAATAAACTAACCTTCTTTTTCCTTTTTCAGGATGACTATTGGTTTGTAGTATAATCAGTCGATGCTAGCCAGACTGATATTCCAGTAAGAAGAATCACTATGTAATTTTTTTTTCTTTTCTCCAAGCTGCAGGCAGCTGTTATTATTTTTTTTTCTTCATTATTTAAGTCTTCTTCTCCCTGATACAATTCAACAGTCATCCTCATGATGTATGTATGGTTTTCAATAGTTTTATTATTTACTGCATTTATCTCTAAGTCATAATTATTACAATATATACATATAATCTCATGTATGCCATACTTTTAAATCTTATAAAGTCTTTAATTACAATAGTTGGTGCTAAAAAATTGAGAAAGAATTTGTCCTGTTATATTCTTGTTATAATATTATGTCATTATTTAGAGTGATTTTTGACAAATGTTTCATTCTAATAAGAAAGGTGAAATTGTAATTGATATAAGGTAAACATAAAAATGAGTACTCATCAAATTATTTTCCCTATTGTGTCTTCTCTTTACAATGCATGCATGCTTTAACATTTAACCTCTTTTGATAAAAAAAAAAGAAAGTGCATGATAAACTTATTCATACTAATATTTCTTCTCTTATTGTTGAAATATAGAAAGTGAATGACTCACCATAAGTAATATATTTTTTGTATACTTTTGAGTGTTTATACTTTGGATCCAAAGATGTTGATTGAGTCATTTATATAAAGCAAATACATGATATATGACAAATGCAAAAGTGATCACTTACTTAATTTCTTAAAAATGTTTGAAAATTACAAGTAAATATGTTCAAGATATCTTCTATATAAAAATTTTGACATAATTGATTTTTCTTTGTAAGTTGACATTATCAAGTCATACATAAGATTAACATATTCATATAAGTTCCTTCCTTTTTCAGAATATTAAACATCTTATGTTTTATGTTTATTTTGAATGAAGTATAGTATTAAAGGTATTTATGCAATTATTGTCAATTTATATTGAAAGTGTTCAAGAATATTCCTTTATGAGAGTTTAAAGATTCTCTCTTTGAAAGTTATTATATTCATTTTGAAGATATTTTTATTGAAAAATAATATCATACTTTTGCTACCAATTTAACATATGCCATTCTTTTTGCAACTTATTATTTTATTTTCTGTGAAAATGTGTTATTGAATAATACTAAGGTTATTCATTTAAGATTTATTGAAAGCTTAAAAGGCTATGTGGTGATATAAGTAAATTTTTTTTATGAGAGCCTAACTAATCTCTCTGCACCATTTATATATATTTTTTTTATTATTGTTCAATTTTCAACTTACAAATTCATTCAATTTATCATGTGTTATTTGAAACCATATATTTTATATATAGTTATAGTATGATTCATATACAGTTATAGTATGTTTCATTTTGTTGACAACTAAGAATATAAATATACATATTATTGTATAATCAAATATTTTGACGTATGCTAAAGCATTCTATTATTATAGTGCATTTTGCACAGCCTAACAAGAGACTCGTCAAAGTTAAGGACTGTTGTTTTGCACATAGACATAGACTTTAAATTTTTTAATATATGATAGATACTTCTGGAAGAAATTTTGTATACCTTCCATTTTAACATATAAGGATTACTATCATAACAATAATTATTTTTTTATTATTTAAACATCATGTAAAACAGTTATTTATATTCCTATAACTATTTCTGATACATTTATTTTGTGTAATTAGTTAGTAGATTTGTACATGTGTTAGAAAATATTGTCTCGATGAAAAAATTGTTCATTTTTGTCATCTCACCAATATTTTCTTTTGGGGGACCCCGGGTAATATGTGGTGGTTACTCGATAACCCCCCCATATGTTTAGTTTAATTCAGTTTTATTAGCCATTTTATTTCCTATCACCTTCTTTTTATTAATGTTCTCAATTTAAATTTTATTTCGATTTCGTTTCTTTTCATATCGTCGCCTGTAATCTTTTCTTTTTTACTTAGCTTTCGAATGTTCCAAGCCGGTAAAATCCTGTTCGATGTCATTCCTTCCGGTTTAGAAATCCTTCGAGAACATTCTGGCTTGTTCTATGGGTGGAACTTCCGTTTATTCGGACACTCCCCTTAGCCTATCAAGTTAGTTTCCGCAGGTGACGTATTTTAAGCCATTGAGTGCATGGCCACCTGCTTTGGCCTCCCTTCTTTAGGTGTTTATCAATTCTGTTTTTATAAAATTCATATTTCTCCATACTTTGTATCGTAACTTGGCTTATTTTGTCATCGCTCCCCTCTTTCGCTCGCTGCCAACTTGGCGTATTTCGGGTTTACGGTAACCCCTCCTCTTTTTCCCTCCTGGCTCACAGCCACCTGGGTCAGTCGCGCTGTTAGACTCCTGCCGTAATGGATGCTGCTGGATGATCTGAAATTTAGCGGAATTCCGGGGCAAGTGTGCGCCCTCCCCCGAGACCGTCGGTTGGAGCAGGTTTTGTTCTGCAAATGTTCAGGCCAGGATTATTTCGAAGTTGATTTTTTAAAGCGGCGAGAAGCAAGGCTGCATTCAAAAGCATCCAGAAATTGTTTTGTTTTGTGCTTTTTTCTGGTTATACAATTTAAATAAGGTGACGTCGTGAATCTTCTATTTTGTTGCTCTCTTGATGGCTTCATAACTAAGGAAGAGTGTCGTCATGTTTCTGCTAAATATTTTTACTCGTCATCTTCTCGTCAATAATTCTCTCTAACCAATTTATGTTCTCAATTCTCCAATAATCTTATATGAGTTCTCCGTCCTCTGAAAAATAAGCAGAGGTGAAGAATTTCTTTCAAGAAAATGAAGGTATTTTGTTTACATAAAGTATTTATCCCATTATTTGGCCCACGAACATATATATAAATTTTGAATATCACGGGGCGTTCCAAAAGAGAATATAGGTACATCTCTGTGTAATATTTTTCTTCTAATATGTATATTTGAAAATACGTATACTTGAGTGATGTTTTTGAAGAAAATAATAATATCTTCTTTTTTTCGAATCATGAGAAATTTTCTAGTTCATGCTGTCAAGATATATAAAAATGTGTTATGAAGAAGAATTTTTGTTTTTCGAATATATCAATTTTATAATTAACGTCATTTTGTGAAATTGTTGCTACAAATTAGATGATTAATGTGTACGAGAGCAAAATATATATATATCTATGAAGAAATATTTCAATATTCGTGAAAAAAAAATAAATAAGCTTTTCATGAAATAAAAATATATTTTTTCCTTCAATTTCTGTTTGCATTTTAATTTCCTGTGCATGTGTCTGCCTGGATTATTTTACGTCAGCAGCCAAGGACTTCACAGGTAACTCTTACCTTTTTTTCAATTTTATAATTTTGTTCATAACTTTGTGCTTGATTTTTTTTTTTATCATCATGGATAAAGATGTTTTCTATTATTTCTAAAAGAAGTAATGATGGTTCCTTATGGGGTCTTTTGCCGGCCCGCATTCTTCGCAATGTGCTCAACCACTCATATGATCAAATTGGCCTAGTTGAGGCTAGAAACAAATAAACAGGTGTTTCTCCTCCCATCTCTTCCTCTCACCCACTAAAGTAAACATAACAATATCTGTGGAAAGAATATATCAATATCACATTTATCAAAAGTTATTTAAAATATTTTTTGAAAATTTCTCTTTTACTTATCAGCTAAAAAACAAGGAAATATATTTTGCATGACGAACTAGACTTATGACAGAAGTGTGAAAAAATAAAATAAAAGAGAAAAACTGTCCCTTCGTTAATGTTCACTCTATTTTTCCCTACCTTTGAAAAGTTCTGTTTTTGAGGATTTCTTATCGGATCACAAGTAAGCCTCTTTGATGCATATTTTAAAAAAAAGCTGAAAGGATTAGGATAGGTTAAGTTTTAAAGCTACTCTCGTCATAAAAATCATATTCATAATATTTTAAAAGCACATCATATAAGAATTATTAAGTAGCAACACACAATGAAAAATTAGAGTTTCAATACATAATGGGTAGTAAAATCGGTTTAACCTAGATTCATATTGTAGTAAAATAATTAATTTGTGCACACAGAAAAAACGTAATTTATTTATTGTTTGATATTACTTAAATTTAATTATATATATATATATATATATATATATATATATATATATTATTCTGAAAATTCAGGGGAGTAAACAGCATAGTACAGTGTGAAAAATAACACTAGTAAGTCTTGGTTACGTCCTTAAATAACTATATCATAATACGAGGGGTGATCCAAAAAAAAAGTTTACAAGGCAAAGAAAAAAGTATTTATTAACAGTAGAAACGAGATACAAATGGCAATCAAGTGACACGTCTGGCCTTTACTTTTCCCCATAGTCGTCAAACCTGTTTAGGCATTTGTCAGAACGTTCGACCAACTTATTTATCTCGTCTTGGTAGTAATCAGGGCCCTGCTCATTGAGCCATTTCTCGGCAGCTCTTTTCACTGCATCGTCTGAGGTGAACCGTGTTCCGGATAGGTTTCGCTTCAATGCCAGAAAAAGGAAATAGTCACTTGGAGCCAAATCCGGTCTGTATGGGGGAGTGATTCCAGACCTCCCACTTGAAACTTTGTAGCAATTACTGAGTCTGACGAGCTGTATGGGGCCTGGCATTGTCATGCAGAAGAATGACTGTGAATTTCGGATGCGGCCATATTATTGGCCCATAAGAATCGAATTACGGCTCGCACCTCTATGCGAGACCACTTTTCTGGACGTGGTGCCATTACTGTCGCTCTTAAGTGTCTGCGTACTGACGCTACTTGCTCGTAGAACCTCTGTAGGACAACTAGCGCCATCTGTCATCCGCCCTGGGTGGAAATATTCGCTCCACAATTATTACGTTTCAGATGCTTCTGCTCGTAAACTTTTTTTTGGATCAACCTACGTACTAATAATATATATTCTACAATAAAAATAAAAATCTATATTATAAATAAACATACTGCTTATAACCCGTTGTATAAAAACATTTAAAATATATTAAAAATTTTTATTTGCATGTTTCAACTCTTATTAATTGAGTCATCTTCAGAGTGTAAATAGAAATCTATTTACATTCTGAAGATGACTCAATTAATAGGGATCAATTAATTAATTCAGGATAAATTTCTTTATATCTCAGCATGTTCAATTTTTTTAAAGTAAATCCTCAAATTTTCTGTTAAAATTATTGCCTTTACTGTTAACGTTACTGTAAATGAATCTGTATTTAGAAGGTACTTTATGGAATTTTGGAGTCAGAAATAAAAATGGAAATGACAGATTTTTATTACTTGGGAATGGAATATTTGTTTGTCTAGAAAAGTCCAGATGTTTATTGATAAGCGTTTGTATGGAAGGTTTACAAATTTTGTAGGCTACACTATTGTTTAACTCTGAATTGAGCATTTCAGCATAAAACTTCTTTCAAATTACTGCAAAGTTACCGGCGGCCTTATCAACTGAACAAAAACAAACTTCTGTTTTAATTTAAAATTTGTTTGTTTAGAAAAGGCCAGATATTTATTGATAAGTGTTTGTATGGAAGATTTACAAATTTTTTAGGTTACACTATTGTTTAACTCTGCATTGAGCATTTCAGCATAAAATTTCCTTCAAATTACTGCATAGCTACCGGCGGCCTTATCAACTTGACAAAAAAAATTCTATTTTAATTCTACAAATTAATATTATATCTATTAAACTCATTTTTAAATATTTTTTGGAAATTTCTCTGTGACTTATCACTTAAAAAGTCAAGAAAATATATTTTGAATGTTGAATTTGATTTATGAGAGCAATGAAAAAATAAATAAATAAAAGAGAAACACTGCCCCTACTTTAATGTTCAGAATATTTTTCCATATTTCTGAGGATTTCTTTCTGAGGATTTCTCCTTCGATCACAAATAAGCTCCTTTGATGCAAATTTCAGAAAAACATCCAAAAGGATTAGAATCGATAAAGTTTTAAAGCTGGTCCATTCATAGAAAAAAAACTTTCACAATTTTTCTTTTTTGAGTGTATCATAGAACAATTATTAAGTAACAATACATGTAATTATACATATAATTGCAAATAATTATTCTGTGTTTGTCGCGATATGGGGCCCAGTTGTTAGTAGATAAAAGTATCATTGTCGCGTGTCTTTTGTATTCACCATGAGACGATCTGTATTTTTATTATAATTATGGTTCTCATCTTGATTGGATCTGAAACATGTCAAAAATGATTTGTTTTGAATATGTTGGGCAATACCTTTCTTAAGTAATACTTATGTTATTTAATCTCTTCAGACCTGGTGTGTCCTATAGGATACACATCTTTAGAATTTTTTTTATGTGATTAAATAATGCATTACAAAAAAGAATTTTTTTGTGCACTGCGTATTTTGTGCACTACGTATTTTGTGCACTACGTATTATATAAAAATGGCTTGCAGTAGAAATGTATGAAACGTAAAAAATGAAAATGTAAATAATTTTACTCTACGTTAAGATACCATTTGTAGAGTCTTACAACAATAAATAAGGTACCATCGAGAAGTTTTTTTTGGCCTGTCTACATCTGACATTGCTACTGAATGTAATAAATGTGTAGCGTACAACGATGAATGTGGTATCTGTAGTGTGTTCACCAAGTATACCATTTCATATTGAATTTTGGTTAAAAAGACAAGAAAGATAACAGAGAGGGCGGGACAACTAAGTAGGAATCCATCCCACAGGTCCACTAGCAGACCAAGCAGGGAGATTCATAAAGATCTAAACAACAGGTTATTTCCTTAAATATCATTTGTAGACACATACTTCCTATTGCAAAGTTTTATAAAAAAAAAGGTTCAAAATTTAATGACATAAATTGTAACTCCATGAGTGTATTATTTAAGAAAATAGAATAAAAAGAATATTTCCCAGTTAAACTAATGGCATTGAGCTTTCAGGCTATTTACATTAATTGTATATTACAGCCTTGTTTTTTTTCAAGGGACAATGCCCCTCGAAAAACGAATTAAGAGAGGGATTATATTCCCCCTTCCCCTCCCCCTTTATAATTAATTACTGAACCCCCCAAAACTATTCAGGGATACGTATTATCATAATGAACCTATATTGAAAATTCTAATTAATTTGGAAAATTCTACCTAAAAATCCAATAATTTAATTTAAGAGGGGTTATACCTCTTTCACCTTTTTACACTTAACCATTAAGCTCCCAAAACTATTTAGGGATTTGCCTTATAGGAAAGAACCGATATCCGAACTTGAAGCAAATCGGATAATTCCGCATAAACATATCATTTATCATTAGATAAATGATATTTTTATTCAAACCCCCTTAAATTATTAAGGGGGTTTGGGTAATCACACGTCCCCCCCCTTTTACACTTAACAAAAGAACACCAAAACTAATCAAAAAAGTGTCGTATTAGTATGTACCTATATTCAAAAATTGACGCAAATCGGTTATTTTTGCATAAAAACTCATCTACTTAAATTTAGAGAGCAGTTCCTCCGATCCCCCTTTTATACTTAAACAATGAATCCCTAAAATAAATCAGAAAAGCGGTTTATGAGAATTAACCTATATCCAAAATTTGAAGAAATATGTAAATTCTGTGTGAAAATCAATTTACCTAAATTAAGAAAGGGGGGAGATAACCCCAAGACAGTGCCTCTCTTGTGCACATAAAATAGCAGCATACGGATTTTATCTTGAACCTGCTTTCTGCTGTATATTTGCACCAGAGGTCTTCACGGATCGAAACATCAAGGCTCGGTCGAGAGCCGACCCATAGAAAAAAATTCGGCCCGACCTGGAAAAAAGTTAAAATCTTAGCCCGATCCCGATCCGGCCAGATTGAATTTCCACAAAACATAGTTTTAATTTAATATCGTATGGTTAAAAGTTGTTTCGCATGGAGAAATTGTGAACAAAATTACTTATTATAGCTTTCCCTTTTTTCAGGTACCCCACCAGTGGCCGAGAGGTTCTGACCTCTCAACTGGTAGACGGCAGGTGCTGAGTTCGAACCCGATCGCGGCCGCCGGCCTAACCGTTCGGAGTTTTCGTGGTTTTCTTCGAACCTTGCGTAAATACGGGTTAGGTTCCCTTAGAAAGACCCCCACGAAGGGCACTCCCCCCCTGGTCCTATATCCCTAGTGTAGATAATCGGACGACAAAAATAAACCAAACCAAACCCTTTTTCAGGTTTATAATATTCATTTTTAAAGAAACGCCAAAGATTGTGATATTTATTTTAATTTTTATTTTTAATGAATCTCTATTTGTATGTTAATTTTTTACTTATTTGATACTGTTAATCAATATTCCATGCATTGGAGACTTTGAAAAATACTATACAGTAAAATCTTCTAAGACGGAATCACATAGGAAAGAAAGAAATGTGTTATAGACAAGTTCCCTTCTTAGCAGGTGTAAATGTAGTTTATTCTTTTCTGAGATATTATTACATTAATTTTACATGGATGTACACATTTTTCCGTTTAAGAGAGGATTTCTTCATAGGCAGATTCTTTTTCACTTGCTTTATTGGAGTTCAGTTTTTTGCCTCTAAGTATACCATTCTTTAAATAAAATCTTAATAGCTATTTAAAAATATATGCATTTTTTGTAAAAATTTTTGAGCTGAACCAAATTTTTCTCATTTTTGCAAGGATCCGGTCAGTTGGAGACAATGACCGGGAAAAGGAAGTCAATCTCGTTCAGTATGAAATAGTAGGTTAGGTCCGGGCCGATCGAGATTAAAAAAAAAAAAAAAAAAAAAAAAAAAAAAAGTAAAGCTTGCCTCTGGTCCCGAAATAGAGACTTTTTTTAATTGCCTTGCCGGGTCGGTAATAAAACCTGAAGCTGTGAGTGTTAAAATTATATTAAAAAAAAAAAAAACTGTTAGTTATCTTTTCGAAAAAAGTCTTGATTTAAATCAACTGACGGGCATTTTAATAGTACAGAAAGAAAGTGGAAAGTACAAATGAATTGGAAGTTTAAACTACAGGAAGGAGCTACTTGCTCATTTGCAATTTAAAAAAAAGGCTCGAAATTATTTGTAAGTGTATATTTTCCTTATAATAGGAGATATATGATTTTTTTTTCTTTTGCATGTCCGAAGCAGATATCTTAGGGTTTATCTTTAAAATCTGCTTCCTAAAACTGGTAAATCTACGTCATTAACGTAAAAACAGACACAACAATCTTGCGGTTTTGTGTAGAGAACAGGAAGAACAACATGCAAAGGGCTTTAGTCTAATATATTTTTAATTTCATCGATATATTGTTTTTTGTTTTTTTTGACATTATATCAATGTCATTTGGTAGGAAAAAAGAAGAAAGGAAAAAAAATGGGTATTTTATCTTCATTATAACGTAAAGTTTACTCATTTAATAACTTATATAGTAATTTACAATTGTATCATGTATCCAACGTCCACACCCTTTTTACCAGTTCTTGTTATTATATTATTATTATTGGTTTATGATTTTGACTCAGACGTATTACGTTTGTCTATTTAAAATTCGCTCATCTATCTTAAAGCTTTGAAAGTTATGAATTTTTGTAATCGGAGAAAGATTTTATGTGCACCTTATAATATTAGTTACGTTTGCTCTTCTTTAGGCATTGAAAAGTATATTATCAAAGCACTAAAATAAAAGAAATTGAAATTTCATAATTTTTACATTTTCGATCAATAAAACATCTTTGATATAAATCCATTTAATAACTTAAAGTTTATATTAAAAGCTTAGTTACATGAACCTTCAAGCTGTCTTATAAACAGTCACCCGCTTCTACATTTTCTCTATAAAAGTTTCTCTCAGTCAGCTAAACTTGAAGGATTTTTGAAAAATGAACTTCAGAAGCATATTTCCAAGGAACATTATCAGTTGATCGTAAATAAGTCATTTTTCATCATTAAGGTACTTTTATTTAAGGTTTAAAGTTACGATATATGATCCAGTTATTCTTATATCTTACGAAGCATTAGACGTGCAGAAAAGCAAAGTGCCCCTGACGTCTTTAACTGTTCTAATAACATTACTTTTATCTGAATGCAAGACAGAAATATTATATTAATACAGAGTCCACCAAAAGAGAGAAAATTTTATATAATAGCTAAATTTCATATGTTGTATATTAAATAGATAAACTTCGGCTATTTTGGAATGCCTTTTATATTTTGATTTACAAATTAACATAAAATAGTTAAGATGCATTACAATTTAGTAAAATACAGGATGAAACGTAAATATTTTGAAGCAAATAAAAGACCATAGCTTTAATCGGAGAACAAAATAATCCTTTTTTATTAACATTTTCCAACGAAGTTGAAAAGGGTTTATGATTTCGGTTTCTGTGGCCGTGCGACCGTCTGGTAGGGCTATAACTCCAGTAAATATACTCGGATTGCCCTGAAAGTTTTGGACGTTTACCTTGGAATGAACTCTACAGTCTCAGCAAAAAAAAAATCTTGACACTTGCGATTTCAGACAATTTGTTAAATATCTAGAAATATACATGCGGAATGACTCTGAAACTCCAGGTGTATAAATAAAATAGTACAGGTCATATAATTTTGTGAAGATTTTTCCCTAAAATCCAATAATTTGAAAATACTGGAACATTTGTATAATACCGATGCAATTCTACAACTCAAACTTACTTTTGACCTATAAAAAAAAAAAAAAATCACCCGTCCCATTTCACCAAACAACTTAATCATCTCAAGACGTTCTGTATGTAGTTGTGTACACTAGCATCATCTTTTGGAACTGTTGTGAAACTTCCTGTGATGACTTTGCGAGCAGTAGAGAGAGGGGTGTATCAATGTGCCCCAGTTCCCCTTACTGATAAAATTGCCCGGTTCAGTGGAATGCCGGGCATTTCTCCCATTGTACGAGTAGTAGCCGAGGCTCTATATGCCATTCAAGGATAATTTTCTAAATGTAACGGAGTTTTAAGGCAAATGTCAGCAATTTTAACCCTTTCCGGCCTTGTGTACTATTAATAGTACGTATCTTTTCATCGAGTATTATTTTGTCTAAACAATTACTTAGTTACTTTTTACATACAGAAATGACAGTGTATGGATATGCCTTTCTTATAATGACTTCATTTATGTTTTGATATTTAGTAATAACAATAATAATAACAGCTCAGTTTTGCTATTTTTTAGCTCGCTGAGTTTCGCACTGATGAAGAATCTCGATAGTAGATTCGAAATAGCTATTTGCTGCTACCTTCTCATAGTTTATTTGTGCATTTATAATCGTTGGTTTTCTATCTTTAAACATTTGTGCACAAAGGCTTTATTTGCTATTTTAATAATAATAACAGTTTGCTTAATTCTCTTCGCACCGTTGGCGATGTCTTTATTTTGTACATATATTTCACTCATCAAATTTAAAATATAGGCAACTTTTCTAAACCAATCGCGTGTGATAAAACGCAAAAAATATTAGAAATCTGTAATCATATATATTAAAACAGTAGCCTACTTCTTTAAGAGCAACTGAAATTGGTCTTTGCGCATGCGCGAAGTTGAACTTATTAGGCCTTCCAGATACAGAGAGGTCGAAGCAAGTCTGGTTAGCTCAGTGGTTTAAGGCACGGATTTATAGCTCTGAGCTTTTGTAGAGAACTAGGGTTCAATCCCAACGCTCGGCATTTTTTTTTTTTTAAATAGTTAAATGATTTTTTTTTTCTTTTGTTATTATTATTATTTTGATGCTTTATAATTAAATAAAACTTAACACTCAACAATGATTTTTTAAGTAAAAATTTTATTTTTAAAATATTTCAAGTAATTAAAACATAGTAATTACTAGCGGCCTTCGCCCGCTACGCTGGTCGGTTTATCTAAAGAAATCTTGAAGAAGTAGTTAGATAAGGTTCAGACATACATTAAAAAAAAAAAAAGCAAGTCGATCATTCAAAAAACGTTGGGAAATATCAAATATTTACTGTAATTTTTTAAGAAAAACAAAGTTTCGAAAAAAAAAATTAAATCGAAAAAAAAATTACACTGACATATTAATGCAAGGAAATTTTCCCAGAGAGAAAATTCGCCTTGAATACAATATTTCAAATTCTTTTAATTGCTTATAGGCGTTAATGCCAACATAGTGAAAAAAAATTCCATGCTGGGAATCGAACCCGGGCCATCAGTATGGCGCACTGACGTTCTACCGACTAAACCACATGGAACGCCAGCCAGCTTGAAACTTTCTCATACTTAAGTAGACTGGCGAAAACATAACGATAGCGCGTTTTAAAATCGCACAGTGACATCTATTGGATTTTATATGTACTAAAAAACGTTATGTACTAAAAAACGTGAGCAGCGCACCTAATAGTTTCTTTTGTTTCTTTTTGTTACTTTTTTGTCTGTTGTCCGATTTTGATGAAACAAAGCCTATACACTGCCCGGGAGTGTGCATTCTTCATTAGTGAAAACCGCATAAAAATCCATTCAGTAGTTACGAAGATAACCTCGAACAAACAGACAGACAGACAGACAGACAGACAGACAAAAAATTCAAAAAAATTTTTTTTGTGTTTCATTGGTTTTCTTTTATCGCCCTGACTCCATTTTTGTCAATTATCTTCAATGTACAGACACACCGGGTCCTACTGTTTTATTATATGTATAGATTAGAAATAAACAGCAAATTTCCAATCCAGGGCTTTAGAGATAAATTTGCAAGAATAAAATTATTGAAAATCTTTACAAATTGCATTCTAAAAAAATAAAAATAAAATAAACAACAACCCACACAAATACAAATTGTAAAAATGACGAAAAATTTAATTTAACATCTAGCAATGTTTAGTAGGTTAAACCGACAGAACCATGAAACTCTTTGAATCTGTTGGAATCACATAGGTAACATTCAAATAAATCAAGTTTTCAAAACTTATTTACAGGTTCTAATTAATCTTTTAACATGTTTATCGTCAAATCTTGACGGGTACCATCTAGTATTTCTTAAACCGTGTTGCAATACAGTACTTTCCAAGCGTCTCCAAAAATTCTTCGTCACCTATAACCATATAAATGTTAATTGATTAGTACACAAAATAAGTAACTTCGTTAGATTTCAGATAATGAAATAACTTTTAAACTCCAGTAATTCCACTGGAATTGCTACGATTAACATTATTAAAGTAAAAGTAGTTTTATTCTAAAAATAGCAAAAAAATTTGGACCTGAAAGGGTTAAGATATAATACGGAAAGTGTTAGCTTAAAACACGAATTCCACATAAAAGTTCAATTTTCTTATATCCTAATTTTATATCTTACATGTATTTAGAAAGTAAATCTAGATACTTTTTTGAAATAAAGAGGCTCTAATCTCATTTAAATTCTGATAAATTTAAATTTTAAAAACATTCTGAAAAACTTAATGTGCTTTTTTAACCGACTTCAAGAAGGAGGTTATGATTTCGACCTGTATGTATTTGTTGTTCACGCATAACTTTCGTAAATATGAACCGATTTTGATAATCCTTTTTTTGTTTGAAAGCGTATGGGGCCCATGTGGTCCCATTCAAATTTCATAAAAATCTGTTGATTAGAACTTTTTAAAAAATTAAAACATTAAAATTCAATATTTTTTCGAAGCAATCGACCAATTAGAAACGTTCATTTTTCATGTTTTTAAGTTACACTTACATAGACACACGATCTTTTCAAAGTGTGAAATCCTTACTGGACAAGGTTCACATTTATTAACAGTGTACACTGTAAAAAAATTGACCCTTTTGCTGCATAATCACTCCCCCGTTTTTATAGAATATCTCTCTCTTGACCCATGAGAATTCTCTACAATAAGCTGAAGTAATCGTTTTCTATAAAAGCGGTGGACTGACGATGCAGCAAAAGGGCCAAATTTTTTACAGTGTACACTGTAAAAATTTTTATCCTTTTGTTGTATCGTCATTCCCCCGCTTTTATAGAATATCTCTCCTTTAACCCATGAGAATGCTCCATGATATATTGTTAAAAATTTGGCCCATTTGCTGCAGCGTCACACCACAGATTTTATAGAATATGTCTTTTATGACCAATGAGAATGCTCCATAACACAGTAAAGTAATCGTTTTCTATAAAAGCGGTGGACTGATGATGCAGCAAATGGCTCAAAGTTTTTGTAGTGTAATTGGGACAAAAGCGTCTGTAAAAGAAATATTTGGGAATAAAATGCTGTCACTTTCTTATAGAGGCAGCCAGGTATAGGTAATGAGTTTCAGATTCCTCATCGAATACACCACGGCTCATTTCCGATTACAGTGTCACTGTAAAAAAATGTGACCCTTTTGCTGCATCGTAATTCCCCTGCTTTTGTAGAATATCTCTCTTTTGACCCATGAGAATGCTTTGTAATTGGGTGAAGTAATCGTTTTCTATAAAAGCAATAGAGTGATGATATAGCAAAAGTGTCAATTTTTTTACAGTGTAGGATTCCTCGATATGAATATGACGACACATGTAGCACAGTATATAATTGGTTGGAACGATTCTGGACAAAAACGAGTCACCAAGCATCTTGTTGAGCGGGCAATTTTCGTCAATCTTCTTAACTTCTCATACGAGTACAATCGAATTCTTCCAGTAAATCATCATCAAATTCCATAATAAAAAATGTCTGGCAGTGCAATGCACTGTTAAAAATTTGCAGCTTTTGCTGCATCGTCACTCCATCGCTTTTATAGAATATCTTTATTTTTATTAATGAGAATCCTTCATAATGCATTTAACTAATCGTTTTCTATGTAAGCGGTGAAGTGATAATACACTGTTAAAAATCTGCTGCATTTTGTTGCAACGCACTCCGCCGCTTGTATATAATGTCTCTACTGCGACCTATGAGAATGCTCCTTAATGCAGTCAAGTAACCGTTTTCTATACACGCGCTGGAGTGTGTAGCAAAAAAATGCAGCAGATTTTTAACAGTGTACAGCAAAAGTTTCAAATTTTTAAGAGTGTAGTTGGGACAAAAGCGTCTGTAAAAGAAATATTTGGGAATCAAATGCTGTCATTCTCTTATAGAGGCAGCCAGGTATTGGTTATGAGTTTCAGATTCCTCGTCGAATCGCCACTGCTCATTTCCGATGCCATTACTGCCTGTATAGGTTTTAGATTGTTGCTGTTTATCGATTGAAGCAAAGTGCGATTTTTGCTAAAATCCTTCTTTTTACTTTTTCTGAGTGAAGGGGGGAGTACTTTTGACTGACTACACTAGAAAGGCATTTTACTATACATTAATATATGAAGTCATTTTGCTGCGTGCTCATATATGGAAGCACTATGTCGCGCTCTTACGTGTAAGAACACTTTACTTGATGGATTGTCACCTTTTGATACCCACTTTCGATGACCGTAGGATTCGATGCAGACTAAAATTTGATAAATGCGGTAGCTTTTCGAAGTGGCAGATCTTGTCTGAAGAAGTTACCATACAAAGAAATTCTTAAGATTCACACCGATACTAACCGATATTGTAAGTGGTTTCAGAAAAGTTGACAATCAAACAGTGACAAGTAAACTGAATACATCAGAACTTAGCAAAGTGCGTATATTAGTAATGCATTGCAGAGAGCTATCGTGTGCCAGTACACATAATTATGTATTACGGTATGCATAACTAAAAAGTAGGAAATAAAATAAGCTTTTTAAGAAAAAAATATCAACCGACTTCAAAAAAGCGCTAAAAAGAATTAAATAATTCTTTAAAATTCTCTAATGACAAATCGTTATCCAATAAGCACACATCGGATATCAGGTACCGGCATAAAAAACGGTTAAATTTAATATGTATAATTTAATATCCACCAAACATAGATTTTAGAGATAATATTATTTTACAAGAGATGAATTGACATATTTATGATTTATTTTATGAATATATACATATAAAAAGTAATGAATTACTTTTTGAAGTTGGTGCCAAACTGTTTGATGTATATTAAGAATTGTAGCTAAATTATGTCTAGTACCATAATTAAAATGGGAATAATCATTATCGATTGTGATTGTTTGGCACCAACTTCAAAAAGTAATTCATTACTTTTTATATGTATATATTCATAAAATAAATCATAAATATGTCAATTCATCTCTTGTAAAATAATATTATCTCTAAAATCTATGTTTGGTGGATATTAAATTATACATATTAAATTTAACCGTTTTTTATGCCGGTACCTGATATCCGATGTGTGCTTATTGGATAACGATTTGTCATTAGAGAATTTTAAAGAATTATTTAATTCTTTTTAGCGCTTTTTTGAAGTCGGTTGATATTTTTTTCTTAAAAAGCTTATTTTATTACAAATTTTTATTTTTAAATTTAAAGCCATTAGCTTCGATAGAAAAGGTAATTTTCTTATAAAATAGTAAAATATTATACGATGTAAACTTTTATTTTTATATTATAAAAAAACATTAAATCAATTTTGATTTTTTTCCCATTTAAAAAAAACAAAAAATAAAGTCCCTTATTTTAAAATATTTCTTTTCTTCCGTTAGAAAAACTAACAGTTTTACAAATTTTTCCATTACCTATAATCATTAATCATTTAAACAGCGTAAATACAAGTGAAAACTTTTTTAAAATATTTAAATTAGATCATTTTGTAAAAGATTAATGAAAAACTCAGAAAGCATTCCTAAAAAAATATTTTAAAGTATAAAGAAATTTTTTAAAAACAGTTTTGTGTAAAATTATTTCATCTTCTGAGACAAGGACTCGTTAATCTGAATTCAAACTTGCGAAAAAGAAATTAAAAAGAAAGTTGCAGAACAAAGATATTTTTTAAACGTTAATTACAGTAAAATATGTCAAGGAAAACCAGACGTAAAATTCCTTTCTAAAACTTTTTCGTCGTTTTAATTTAAATAATGAAACTTAAATCTGGCACGTTAAATAATTACCAGAATATAGTTGTTCAGTGGAAATTAATTTTTCCATAGAATTCAAACTTCTTTTTTTGTATAGACTAATATTTCTTTAAATAGTAAAATCTTAATTTTGTTTCCGTAGCAGAAAGATTAATTATTGGAGAAAAGGTATACATGTAACATCATTTTATGTAGAAGGTTGCAGATTGACTGCCAAATACATTCCGATGTAAATAAATCGTATTGTATTCATACTTAATTTTGATTATTATTTTTTTAACTATTTGGAAAATAGTTGCTGTTTTCAGTAGAGAATTGGGAAATCTGAAATATATCTGAATCTTTTTATTGATTGAATTCCGCAACTTATTTTATTTTATTTTTTTCTGATTGGCCCATGTTTAATGTCCAAAAATGGAATACTTCTGTTGCCACGATGGCAAAAAAAAGTATTATAAACTACAAAAAAATTAATAACTCGAGAACAAATTTAGATACAAGTTTAAAAAAAATTGCATTTAAAAGTACATTTTTTTCTCTATACGACGATGTAAAAATGGAAAATGTGTTATGTATAGAAGTTTAAAAATTTGCAGTACCGAAAATTGTAAAACTAAAATTTCATTAAAATTTGTTTATGATTGGTACAGGAATGTTAATTTTTAATCCAAAGCGTACGTAATATAAGACTCTGTTATTACTTAAACCACGTTTTGAACAGCATAAAAATGATGTTTATTATTATAAATAGTCATCTCTGACGATCAGCTTATTCTCCATGAAAATCTGCTAAGCATTGCAACATGTTACTTTTATCCACAATTTTACTTAATTGCTTAACTTCACTAAATCAGTATAACCTGATTTGCTGCATAGTTACATTACCGCTTTTATAAAAAACGAGGTGGAACCCGTTGAAATTCGACGAAAGAAAATGTTTAAGAAGGAACTGCTTCATTGATTTATAATAAATCTACAAAATTAGTTACACTAAAAAATGTATCTTATATTGGTCAGTCTAACTCTCAAACAAATATTATTTTAAGCTAAAATTAACAAAATACTATTTCTATAAAACTCAGTTGTCTAAATTATCAACATTAAACTTTAATCGCTCATGTAATCAGTAAAATATAATAAAGATCAATTATGATGAAGTTATTAATTGTGGCTCTTATGTTTGGTATAAATGCGAATGAAAAAAAAAATTATTCCAAATTGACACGATTATAGAATTTCATGTAAAATCTAAACCCGTCATCATTTTCATCTTCTCAAAATTTACATACGTACTTCTCATATCCGTATTTCCGATGATCATTGATGAATAAAAACGAAATAAAACTGAAATTCACCGGATTTTATAACAGACGATATATTTGACATACGCATTTTAATTTCTTTTCAATTTTAAGAGAAAATGGAGCAATTCTGTTGCCACAATTACAAAATTGGTACTAAAAACTAATAAAAAAATTAATATCCCAAAAATAAATTGAGATACAGCTTTCAAACAAATTGCATTTAAAAGTACATTTTTTTCTCTATACAACGGTATAAAAATTTAAATGGTGCGAAGATTAAAAGTGTAAAATTTGCAGTAGCGAAAATTTCAAAACCGAAATTTCACGAGAAAGTGTTGCCATTCGCAAAATGACGTACGCGTTACGCACAGATACGTTTGGCCTTTATAATATAGATACGGTTACTTGACTATATTATCAAGCATTCTCATTGGTCAGAATGCAACATCTTGTACATCTATCGTTGTTATGCATAATGAGGAGATTTTAAAACATATGTTTTAATTTTATTTAATTTTATTTAATTTTATTATTATAATAATTTTATTTAATTGCGTCCACTGCCAATTCACATATGTTAACAAATATGACTTGGTCAAAGAAATTTTCTGAAAAACAATTCATGATATCCACATTTACATTAAACCAATATATTGTTGCTAATTTCTTTTTTTTTTGGGGGGGGGGGGGGATCCATTGTCTTTGTCGACCGCACTTTCATTAAAAATAATGAGAAGAAAAACAAATTTTCGATAAATTATTATCCAATCTTTAATACCTAATAAATACTGGAGTCACTTAAAACTGTTCTATTGTTAGAATGTATCACCATATACTATATATTTTTTCAGTACTGGTTATCTTTCAATATCATGACGTCCCCGTTTAATGACGTAATTGTTATTTTAACTAATGAATAAACTACTAAATCAGAAAAACATCCTTATGACAGTAAAAAATTATGAAAAAAATCATGCGTCAAGCATAGATTATGAAGCACTTTCCAACGCATTCAGAATAATGTATGAAAACTGAATGTGTTTAAAAATTAAAATATTACGTCTGATTTCACCGTATGGAAATGTGCAACGCATGTCAAAACCGAATTTCAGATGTATCCATCAACAATAGGAAAATTATCTGAATTTATTAACAGTCCTGTATATGATATGATATAGAGATTTGTATGTATTAACAAAAAGCATGCCAAAACTTAGTTCATTTAAGAGATACATGTTTTTCAGTTGAAAATTCCCCTTCATCAGTTTTCTCTAATAAGGAGAATGGTATGCAAATACTTTTATGGAGCCTTGTATATGAAGTGTAGTACTTATATATAAAGAGTAATATGCAAAAAACTAATTAAATTTAAATGCGCCTACCGAATTTTAAAAAGTATTCTCCTGCAATTATTACGCAAAACCTATTTCTTTTGTGTGTCTTTGTAAATTACTAAAAAATGCTATGAATGCTCTGTTTTAATGTGATCGTAGTGAAATTCAGTGATTTATAATAGTTTCGATATATTTGAAATAGCACAATGTCCTTGAAATACTTTCCAAACGATTTTCTATTATACACAATGATGTAATCGAATTATTTTGAGTCTTCTTGTAAAGGAACCATTAATTGTACATACTTCATATGCAATATCAAACATGCTTTGGTTACCCTAAATACGTTTTATAAATTGCAGGAAAATCCAATCATATTTACGAGAGTTATGAGTGTGGACAGAGGGACAGACAAACCGAATACATAAACACTTTTCAATTTTGTTGGAAAGTGCTAAAAAAGACTTTACGTTGTATACATATGCGATATTAAAATATTGTTAAGTTGCTAAACCAAAGTATATTTTATTCCGGTATTTTAAACACATATGTAAAAATTAAAATCATAAAAAATACCACATAGAGATAAATGTCCAATTAAAAAAGTGCTTCATGAATTACATGTAACGAATATAATTCACTTGTAACGAATATAATTCACATGTAACGAATTTGAAGTCAAATGAATGTAACGTAATTGATTTTTGCTTTGCGAATAATTAGCTTCATAAATTAATATTTTTTTAGCTCTCTAAACAATGAATATTTTACATTTTCTCCGGTGAAAAAAATATTGGGTTCTCAATCTCACTGATGATATTTCAAAACATATGCATATTTAAATATTAACTCATCTCTCAAAAACTATTTTAACGATCTTTCTAAAAATTCAACTTTTAAATAGCTTCATTAAAACAAATAATAACTTTGGGTAAAAATTGGTGGTACTTTTATTTTGGTTAGGAAGCAAATCTCGCCAGAGGAGCATTTTTTTTCACTCGCTAACTTTTAATTTTCTGGTATGTTATAAAAAACAATGCCTTGATATTGAAATAAAATCTTTTGAATTATGTTACTACAGTGAAACCTCCAAATAAGGTACACTCCGAATAAGGGACACCTCTATTTAAGGGACAAAGGTTCCGGTCCCAGTCCCTTGGTATAGGGTATAGGAAGTGTAATGTATTTACCTCTGAATAAGGGACACTCGATTTAAGGGACGCTTGAAAATGAGATTAACCTTTTCGACTCGGACGTTTCTTACACAAATTTTATTCAGTTGACACCACTTTTAAAAAAAGTTTCCTTCAAGTACACAATTTAAAAAAAAAAAAAATGCTTTAATTAAATAATAAATTTTATTTCCCTTTGTTACTGGTATGACAAAAATAAATTTTGCAAAGAAAAATTCTGCCCAGTCACACTGTGCGAATGCGAAATGTTAAAGGGGTTGATTTTTGCATTTGAGATAATGAAGTAGTCTGTGATGAAAATGAAAATACAGAATTTTGTGAACTTATCAGATAGGCAGTTATGTTTGTACAGAGGTATGCAACTCAACTGATGAGCATTTATTTATCCACAATTCAGATGAAGATATCGAAGTGCGTCTATCCCTGTTAGAGCAGAGGTGGCAGTGCAGACAATAACTTCCTCGAGTTCACAGCTGATATTCCAGAATTGGTTAAAGCTTGATTCACATATTAAAATACAATTGTTCTGCCAAGTCATATCTAGATGGAAAGCACATATAAATTCGAAGGTTTATCATTGGGGTATCCTGCAGCCAGTCCTCCATATTTTCATAGATTTGAGTGCAGGAAAATATAATGGTAAATCTACGAGTAAAATTTCAGATTTTCAGAATTCAGATTTTTAGGTGTTTTAGTATACCAATTACATTTTAATATGCATATTGAGTTTTAACTGATTCTAGAATTTCTGTTGTGAATTCGATGAGGTGATTGTCTGTGCTGCTACCTCCCAGTCTATATTGAAAAGAATGCTGAAAATTGTGAGGGATGACTCTGAAAATGAAAGAAAAAGGAAAATTGTGAAATAAAGAACTTTACAGATGCTTTAAAATATGGAAATCAGTTGAATACTTTTTTCGTAAATACTGATTATAATGAAGGACTAAAAGTTATAAGTATGGTAAATAAATATCTGAAAAGTTTAGTAGTAGAAAATGAAATTTGCAAAACAGTCACTTTTTTTATTGATTACTTCGCAAGTAAGATTTTTAAAAATATTATTACACATTTTACATTATTGAAACGTTTACGTAAAAATACAAATCAATAACTCAACAAATCATTTACTAATTAAGTAATCAATAAAAACATTAAATTAATTATCAATTACTTTTGTGCCTAATTAATGTAATTTATAACCTTCGGGTACATTTAAACTTCAATTTTAATATTTTGTTTTTTTAAGTCCTTATGAATGATTAATTAAAAAAATGTAAAAACTCCGAATAAGGGACACCTCTATTTAAGGGACAAAAGTTCCGGTCCCATGGGTGTCCCTTACTCAGAGGTTTCACTGTATTATTGCTATTAGTTATTTATTTAGGTACTTTCCTACTAAAGGGGCCTTGGTGTTCTTTATCAAATAGTAAAAAGTATCAAATCGTACAAATATATTTAAATTTGCGAGTTAAATTTCAGTAAAAAGTATTTACACACGTGTAACTTTATTTTGATAAGTGAATAAAAATTCATTTTTACTTTGACCTCACAAGAATATTGCTCATTGGGTTTATTTTATCTTTATGCATTTTAATTTTATTAATGTTCTTTTTTTTTTCTTTTTTTCATAACAATGAAAAGAATGGGGAAACCATGCAAAGAAACTATCAGCCTAAAGCATTAAAATTCTGTTTCATCTTCAAATTGTCCTAAAATTATTAATAAAAAAATTTCTCCATTTTTACTTAAAAATTAATTAGCTTATTACAATGAATGCCGTTCTGAAAAAATGAAATTAAAACGAAAAATGATTGATGAAGGCATTTAAAAAACATTTTAACGTCGAATTTCGACAGGTTCCATCTCGTAATGTGTAAAATGTAACAGTAATTTGAGGAAAAGAGGAAATATCAGGACTAAACAGGACTAAAACTGTATGATCAACATTTCAGAATGTATTTTATATTACATTTGTTATTGACCGACTGACTGAGTGCTTCTTCTATTTCTCGTAATATTCATATAATGCAAAGTAAATTACTTGAGAATTTCGTTATTATATTTTTATTATTACTTCTAAAATTACGAAAAAAAACATGACCTTTGGTTAAAGTGAAACACGCTTTATTTTTGACTGAATAAATGAATTGCCAATCCGGTTTACTATACATAAATAGCTTTTGTTGTGTACTCTACCACCTGTTAAATTTTGCTTATTTCTTAGGGCCCTATGTAATGCGTGTCTCATAACTTTCTATGTTTTTTAAGTCAAATAAACATCTATTTTAATCAGAAAAATATTTAATAAAATGCTTCTTGTAGCTGTCTGGTTATTTATTAATGTCTTTTATTAACCGACTTCAAAGAGGAGGTTATGATTTCGACCTGTATGTATTTGTTGTTCACACATAACTTCTTTAAATATGAACCGATTTTGATAATTCTTTTTTTGTTTGAAAGTGTAAGATGCCCGTGTGGTCCCATTTCAATTTCATCAAATTTTGGTGATTAGAACTTTTTTAAAAATAAAAACATTAAAATTCCGATTATTTTTGAAGCAGTCATCCAATTAAAGGCGTTCATTTTTCAGATATTCGCAGGCTTTCATGTCGAGCACACAAGTCAGATATGAGAGAACAATAAATAAATAAAATTTCAGGCTATCACTCTTACACCGATACGAGATATTTTTTTTTACAAAGTGCGAAATCTCGCCTGACAACGGCCAAGATCTACACTGTTAAAAATCTGCTGCATTTTGCTGCAACGCACTCCACCGCTTGTATATAATATCTCTATTCCAACCAATGAGAAAGCTCCATTTCACGGCCAAGTAACCGTTTTCTATACAAGCAGGGGAGTGCGTTGCAGCAAAATGCAGCAGATTTTAACAGTGTAAATAGATTTTGCATTGTCAGCGAAATAAAATTGATCAATGTGAAAATTTCTACTGTTAGAAATCTTCAGCTGTAGCTGCTTAATGACTCCACCGTTTGTGTAGATCTCTATTTTGACCAATGAAAATGCTCTATCCATCTGTTGATTAGAACTTTTAGAAAATTAAAATTAAAATTCAGTTTCTTTGATAAGCAGTCGTTCAATTAGAAGTGTCCGTTTTTCATGCTGTTACTCTTACGTAGATACATGATCTTGCGAGATTTTGACTGCACTGTTAAAAATCTGCTGCATTTTGCTGCAACTCACTCCCTGCTTGTATAGAAAACGGTTACTTGGTCGTGAAATGAAGCTTTCTCATTGGTTGGAATAGAGATATTATATACAAGCGGTGGAATGCTTTACAGCAAAATGCAGCAGATTTTTAACAGTGTGGACTGGATTCAGGTAGATTTTGCGCTATTGTGAAATGAGATTGACCAATAAGGTAAATAATACTTACTTTAAGCAGCGACAATTTCACAAAAAATGCAGGCTTCTAATTGGTCAATCTGGTTTCGTTAACAGCTCAAAATCTTCCGGATAGCAGCCAACATCGTGCGATAGCGGGGCGGGGGGGGGAGGGCTGAAGGGCAGGGGGAGCCAAATGTATAGCCCCGGGTGCAGTTCTCTCTTCGCACGCTCCTGATCGCAGCCAAGTTCTCTTTCGCTGTTAGCAAAATCAGAATAGCCAATTAGAAGTTTGCATTTTTGTAAACTTTTCGCTATTTGCTTAAACATTGAAAAGTTTGGGAAAATGCAGGCTTCTGATTAGTCAATCTAAATAGTGGAGAAAAATATACATATGGATCGTAGGCACTGTTGCGGAAATGCGAGTCCTTTGCAAAGTGCGAAATCTTTACTAGATCAATTCTTGTATACACCAAAATCGAAGGTGTGCATCGATGCTTGCCGACATCGGAAATAGGTGTCAAAAAGCTAAAAATCCACTTTTCAAGTACCTTTATATGTCAGAGCCTGTGTATCAGGGTGCTTTTTATGCCGGATGCACAAAGAAATTGAAGTACATTGCTATGTGATCGATACTGTCTTGAGATTCAGATTCAGTTATCCAGTTAAATATCGAGATGCTTTCAGATTTTCTTCTGACAGAATTGCTCGATATCAAAGTGGTAATATACGAGGATATTTGATAGGTTGAGACGAATCTAGACAAAAGAAAATGGGAAAACATTTTGATGAGCTTGTCATTAAAGTGAAGCTAGTTAACTTCTTGCACTCGGGGCCTCCGTCGCTGTAGGTCAAGACACCAGGCCGCTTTGCGCGCACTTTGCGACCGTAGGGGGCTGTGGGTTCGAGTCTGCCGGTTCCATTGCACACACTTTTTGCGTAGAGCTTCTGGCTGTACTTCCTCCGTGTTTTGTCGAGTAATCGAGATAATGCCGCCAATGGCGTAGCATAATTCTAAAGCCGCCTGCCAACCAACTAACCTTCATGTTATAAAAATTTCCTTGCGTTATTTCGTTCCTGTATATTTTTAAAAATTTGTAACTTTTGCTGTATCTCCACTGCACCGCTTTTATAGAATATTTCTATTCTGACAAATGAGAATGCTCCATAAAAGAGTGAAGTAATCGTTTTCTGTAAAGGTAGTGGAGTGACGATGCAGCAAATGTTTCAAATTTTTAACAGTGTATATTGACGATGACTTAGGGCGTGTTCAGCGCAACTTACCGAAGTAACCAATGTTACCGACCAATTGTAGGGCAGTATGAAAGCGAATTGTAGTATCAATGAAAACTATCCTGTTGAATTGTAGGTGACGTCACCCTTCGCTTTGATTTTCATTTCGTCTACAATCGGTTGTATGATTGGTTACTTCAGTAAGTGACCGGTAAGTTTTGTCCTTATAAGCAGGCTTTCATGTTGAACACACAAGTCAGATGTATGTAAGTTGTCCTTGCACTCGTATAATCATATTCGTTAGGTAACTATCGTCAAGTTTTGAAAGTTTGGAATTCCTACTTTTTGTGTAGTTTGGAAAATAGTGTCTATCGATACCCATTTCTGAGGTCCTTAAGAATCGACGTGGACCTTAAAGTTTTATGAATGCGACAACTTTTCGAAGAGTAAGGTCTTATCTAAACAAGATACCACATCCGAAAAATCTAAGGATCCACAACGATACTGACCGACATTGTAAGTTGCTTTCGAATAGCTGAAAATGAAATAGCAAATTGACGAGCAAATTTAATGCTTCAAAGCCCAACAAAGTACATCAATTAGTCAATGCATTGCAAAGAGACATCACATATCAGTACACATAATTGAGTATTACTGTATAAATAACTAAAAAGTAGGAAATAAAATAAGCTTTTTTTAAAAAAAATATCAACCGACTTCAAAAAAGCGCTAAAAAGAATTAAATAATTCTTTAAAATTCTCTAATAATAAAACGTTATTGAAAAATCAGACATCGAATAACAGGTACCGGCATAAAAACGGTTAAATTTAATTTATATAATTTAATATTCACCAACCATGAATTTTAGAGAGAATATTTTTTACAAGAGATGAATTTGCATATTTATGAATATATACTTATAAAATAATGAATTACTTTTTGAAGTTGGTGCCAAACTATCTTAAATATAATAAGAATTGTGAATATATTGCCCCTAGTACCATAACTAAAATGGTGATGGTCATTGTAGATTGTGATTGTTTGGCACCAACTTCAAAAAGTAATTCATTATTTTATAAGTATATATTCATAAATATGCAAATTCATCTCTTGTAAAAAATATTCTCTCTAAAATTCATGGTTGGTGGATATTAAATTATATAAATTAAATTTAACCGTTTTTATGCCGGTACCTGTTATTCGATGTCTGATTTTTCAATAACGTTTTATTATTAGAGAATTTTAAAGAATTATTTAATTCTTTTTAGCGCTTTTTTGAAGTCGGTTGATATTTTTTTTAAAAAAAGCTTATTTTATTTAATAAAAGTTCTGGGTTTTTTCTAATCATCTATATAATAAAAGCCTAAGTCATGTGACTGTCATCAACACTTCCGGGCTTACCCACTTCACTCTTTATATGCTATGCAGCCAATTTCATGTTAGCCAGCGCTGGTGATAAGTCGCCAAATTATTGTACAGATTATTGTTATTATAAGCGAATTTGGCTGTCATCAACAGTTTGCCGTGATGACCACTTCGCTTTTCATAAGCAAAGCGGCCAGTTTAAATCAAACTTATTTTTCCGGATAAAGCTGTATAAAAGTTATTCTTTTATAGAGATCGCTAGAAAAAAATGATATTTGAGAGATGAATTACATTGAAGTTGTATATTTTGAGATTACTTCAGTAAAATTTAAATTAACTTCCCAAAATCTGTTTCCACCAAAGTAAACAAAAAATGATTCATTCTCCAATGATTGAAAATAATTTATGGAGGATTCATATAGCAAATTCTGCAATCATCAATCTCGCCATGCAAAAATAATTCGAGCATGTAATCCAATCAAACTTCAGTTTCATTCTGCTAGGTGAAATACTATATAACTCAATTCCCAAAACTCTTTTTGACAAAGTGAAATGAAAATAAGCCAATTCACATGATATTTAATAGACAATAAAATGATTAGCATTAAATGAACGATATTTTGGTTTAATGTAAGGGCAAACATCATTAAAGGCCTTTTATAGCAAAAGTCAATGACCAAATCCTAAGACCTGGAGACCAAACTGGTCGCCAGGGCGGCTAGTAAAAAATAAACTGCAAATTGGCATGTATGTTAATCTGACTGTCGTTCGAAAATTATTCAGTGTCAATACATTTATTAGAAATATATTCCTTATTATAATTTAAACAGTTACCGTTTATATAGCCCCGTAAAATTCCCAATTTGCATCTTACAAATTAAACTCCCCATTCTGCCTTTTTCCACCGTTATCTATAATGGCAAAAGCCTCATACATGCTGAAAATTAGCTCCTATTGAGGAAGCACTAAAGGGATATGCAAACGAGATCCCTTAATATCCCTCGAGGATACGGAAGAGCAGACGATATTATGGGAGTGCACTTGTTTCGCCCATCCCTCTTCCACTGCCATCGAAATGGAATATCTTTTCGTCGTTTGCTCTCCGCCTTCTAATGAAGCTAGGGAATCGCTCAGAGCAAAATAGGGAATTTGATGGGGAAAACTTTGCGCGTGTCTTGACATCGGGGAATCAGTGTTACGAAATATACTCCTGTTTGAAGATGGGCAAACCTCTTTAAAATAAACAGCAGTAGAGATAAGATTTCTTTCTATCCTTTCTTTTTCTTCTTTTTAAACACAGTTTGAGAAAGTTAATTTGAACAGCGAATTCAAAACATTTTTATTTGCTCATTTAACTTACAAAATGTTTATTATTTTTGTATCTGTAATTTTTGTGTTTGCTCAGGGCTATATTGAAAAATAGAGAATTGATTATATCGATTATTTGCAAACGGGACATCTGATTCATCCGCTGTCATTGAAAAACTTCAGAATTTGGATGACTGAATTAAAAAACAAATAAATTATTTTCCTTTGATAACTAACGTTGTAGATACAAATGTAATAATAGAATTAATGTAAAATTTCAACTCAAAGTAATGCAAGAAAAAAATAGTTATATGTGGAAACTCCAAAAATTTTCTTTTATCTCATACATGATAATACTTCCTGAAAAATGCAGCATAGCAGCGCCACCGGAGAGATGATTTACACCAAAATCTAATCACTAACAACTTTTGTCAACTTCTAATTGAATTGGAAGTGTGATGAAAAATCATACATTATTTCTTGAGATACAGCTATTGCGGTAATCATGAAAAATGCAGTACATCTGTTGGGCGATTTATACCAAACACTAAAAAACACTAATCTATATCAAAGGTTAATTGAATTTAAGTTTGATAATAATTAGTGCATTAAATATTTAGATAGATCTATTGCGATAATCATGAATAATGCTGCAAAGCAGCGCACTTATTGAGCGATTTACATTAAAAAGTAATCAGCACCAATTTATCAGGGTCTAACTGAATCTAAGGTTGCATTAAATTTCGCTCATTAGTATTTAAAATAAAGCGCCAAGAAAATTTACATCACATACAGGCAGACAGACTTACAGACAGACATTTTGTAAAAACGTATTTTATCGGGATTTCTGACCCCTAAAACGAGTTAATACGCCAAAAACCGGAATTCGAATTTTTTTTTTTTTTTTTTTTTAAATACAATACTCTTTTATGTTAAGTTAGAAGAATATAAAAATTAAAGTTAAAAAATAAACTTCCATAGAGCTTTATTTAAAAAAAAAAACATGCAAAAAATTTTCATATTGATGGCAAGTTTGTGAAAGACAAACTTTTATGCCAGCTTAGAAAGACGCGAGTTTCCGTCGCTACAAAAAAACTACCAAAAATCGAGAAAATTATACAAAATTAGCTGTCACAATGCCCCTTCCCCGCAAAATATTTTCATATAGAAGGAGGACCTGCCGGCCTTAACCTAAAAAAACACACAAAAAATTTGGTTCAATTCTATCGTAACTTCATACGCTTCTCAATGATACTATACTGAAAATAGCAGAAAAGTCACTATTATAGCGCCCTTTTCGGGGGGACACAAACACAATTATTTGGTTTAATGCTGAGGCATAATTTCATACACTTTTCTATGGTGCAGTGGCGTACAGACAGATAGACATTTTGTATAGACATGTTACTCCGTATTTCTGACTCCTAATACGTGTAAATCCGTCGAAAAAAATTTGATTATAATAATCTATTGAAGAAAGAAGAAAGTAGAATTCAATAAAATTATACAAAAAATCGCTATTAGAACTGCACTTTCCCGTGGAATATTTCCGAATTCAAGAAGGACCTACTGGCCATATCTAAAAACATGCACAAAAATTTTGGTTCAATTCTATGCATAATTTTATGCGATTTGCGATGGTACGATAATGAAAATGGCACAAAAATCGCCATTACAGCAATCCCTTGCAGCAGAATTTTTTTTCAAACTATAGGAGAAACTGCTGGCCAAAGCCAAAAACATGCACAATTTTTTTCTAACCTATATTTTTTCAACCCTAAAACTAACTAAACGTACGAATTTCAACACAATAACTTAGAGAATCTTGGTAAACCGGATTTAAATCGCCTACAAAAATTTCGAAACGTTCGGTCGATGAAAAATATTAAAAGAATACAGAAATCTGATAAACTCTCGATGAAAACGTTAAACGCGAGTTGTTTCGGCGCGGCTTCTCTTGGCCTTAGGTCACGTTTTCACTACTACATGTACATATTTAGTTCAGGAAATTTTAAAAAAATGCTTAGGTACAGTTATATATATATATATATATATATACCACGAGATATAACGAGAAGAAAATATACTTCGAACTAGATATCGATTCTTTTTTATGCAACATGTTTACTATATATATATGTCATGATACGACGACGATGTTCTATAATAGTGTATAAGCTCTAGTAGAATACCATGTTGGCTGTAGAATGCTACTATTCACTAAGAATCAATAGCAGGATGAGTAGAGCAGTCGTTCTGGTAAGTGGATAAGCCTTGGATTTGTTCTCGTAGGAGTTTCTCCAATAACAATGCAAGAAAATCAGTTTTAGTTCTTTATTATTTAGAGCACGAACTTAAGTTACTCCACAGATCACCGTTGCACACATCTATCACTACTGCCTTCGCTCATTAAGCTGCAATATCCTGGCGTTCTACATTCTCGGAAAAAATGACATGGCTTCCGAGCAGTTTAAAGGAAAGATGCATTCTAACGCTCCTAAAAAACCAAATGAAAAAAGAACATTTTCACGACAAAACTAGCTCCCTCCTACTCCGCGTCAATCAATTTAAAAATCCAATTAGGATTAACTCGAGCTTAAACGACAAAAGATGATCAGCTCTGATTGGATTAAGGAGGCGTGTCCTCGGGCAGGATCTACTTTTTTTACCTCGCAAATAACAAGCCCTTTAACAACGCGCAATAACACCGATCACGCGATGTTAAATAAAAGATAAAATTAAAATCCCGGAAATATTCCAGAAAGTAAAAAGGTTACGAAATACTTCCCGCCTTTTTTGAGAAGCAAGCAATAATTTATTAATAAATAAAATAAGAAAAAGAATTTTAGCTGTTAGAAGTTAATACATTACGAAACTAAGATTGAAATATGTTCCACAAATTTTAGAATTGAAGTTTAGAGAGAACAAAATGGCGCAAAATTTTTTTATTTTATTACATATATGTATCTTCTTATGAGGCCTTTTACCTCAAAATATCAATATTTTTTAGCGATTTCTTTTTCTGATTTTAAAAATATAAATTTATAGAAAATAAGATTAAAAATATAAAAGTAGGAGGTTAATTTAAAGTTATCAATATTTAAGATAAGATTAAAGATGTAAAATGATACAAATTTGAGGGGATTAATTTAAGATTGTTGTCACTGGCCTAGGCAACACCAGGCAGATGATCTTGTATATGATAAAAGCTGCTTGGAAACGTTTCCATAATACACGTGGCGGCAAAAGAAACTTTTCTTTTAAAAAAGTTATTTGAATCTTGAAAATATATTAATTTCTGAATTTCCTAAAGATAAAAAAGTGAGTAAATGTCATCGTAGATCGCACAAAACATTTCGTTTTAAGATGTCTTTTTAAAAAAACTTTATCTTTAAATTAATAAATCAAAATTCTTAATTTACAATTATTAAATCCTTACATAAATGGCAGCACCATTACATTTAATTTTGAAATAATTAAAAAAAAACATATTGTTTACTCAGATTAAAAATATTCAAGTAAAACTATTTAAATAAAATTAAAAATCCGAATATTTTTAAATTCACTAATTTAAAAAAAAAGTAGCGTAGGTATAAATAAAAAGGTACATGATTACCCCGTCGACCAAAAAATAAAGTATCGCCAAACTATAAGATTAAATGCCAATAATGGATGTTCGTACATTTTACTTTCATTTGACATTAAACACGGTATACGTGTTTGTTATGCATCAAATGATTTTTTTATTTGACATTTAATTTGTATTTTTGTTAATGTCTTATTAATTTAGTTACTACTTGATTATTTCGTGGACCAAAATACTATCGCCAAACTATAAGATTAAATATCAATATAGGATGATCGTAATTGATACATTCACTTGACATTAAACACGATGCCTGTGTTTGTTACATAATCAAGTAATTTTTAATTTGTATTTTTATTAATGATTTACTAATTTATTTGTTCTTCCATCTTATTTGAAATAAAAATTATGTCAATTTGTATAATTTGGCGAATAGTTTGGCGATTTGTATAATTGAGAAATTACTGGACGGGATAACCAAGTAGTACATTAAAACCTCCATAATGGACACTCCCGAATAGTGGACATCTCTATTTATCAGACGCTTTTCTGATCTCCAAAATATATATATATGTTGGTACATTTTTATCTGTCAATAACGAACACTTCCGAATAGCGGAATTAATTCGCTATTCCTGAAGCGTTCGCTATTTAGAGGTTTTACTGTACCAATAAAAAATATTATGTTTTAAAACAAAAATTGTTTAAAACTTTTTAAGATACTGAAATGATTTAGAAAAAAAACATATTAATTCTTTCACTTTTTAAAAACTCTACAGATGGCATCAAAAAGAATGTGAACACATAATAAAATTTGAAATAAAAAAGAATAAAATAAGCTTTTTAAGAAAAAAATATCAACCGACTTCAAAAAAGCGCTAAAAAGAATTAAATAATTCTTTAAAATTCTCTAATGACAAATCGTTATCCAATAAGCACACATCGGATATCAGGTACCGGCATAAAAAACGGTTAAATTTAATATGTATAATTTAATATCCACCAAACATAGATTTTAGAGATAATATTATTTTACAAGAGATGAATTGACATATTTATGATTTATTTTATGAATATATACATATAAAAAGTAATGAATTACTTTTTGAAGTTGGTGCCAAACAATCACAATCGATAATGATTATTCCCATTTTAATTATGGTACTAGACATAATTTAGCTACAATTCTTAATATACATCAAACAGTTTGGCACCAACTTCAAAAAGTAATTCATTACTTTTTATATGTATATATTCATAAAATAAATCATAAATATGTCAATTCATCTCTTGTAAAATAATATTATCTCTAAAATCTATGTTTGGTGGATATTAAATTATACATATTAAATTTAACCGTTTTTTATGCCGGTACCTGATATCCGATGTGTGCTTATTGGATAACGATTTGTCATTAGAGAATTTTAAAGAATTATTTAATTCTTTTTAGCGCTTTTTTGAAGTCGGTTGATATTTTTTTCTTAAAAAGCTTATTTTATTTCCTACTTTTTAGTTATGCATACCGTAATACATAATTATGTGTACTGGCACACGATAGCTCTCTGCAATGCATTACTAATATACGCACTTTGCTAAGTTCTGATGTATTCAGTTTACTTGTCACTGTTTGATTGTCAACTTTTCTGAAACCACTTACAATATCGGTTAGTATCGGTGTGAATCTTAAGAATTTCTTTGTATGGTAACTTCTTCAGACAAGATCTGCCACTTCGAAAAGCTACCGCATTTATCAAATTTTAGTCTGCATCGAATCCTACGGTCATCGAAAGTGGGTATCAAAAGGTGACAATCCATCAAGTAAAGTGTTCTTACACGTAAGAGCGCGACATAGTGCTTCCATATATGAGCACGCAGCAAAATGACTTCATATATTAATGTATAGTAAAATGCCTTTCTAGTGTAGTCAGTCAAAAGTACTCCCCCCTTCACTCAGAAAAAGTAAAAAGAAGGATTTTAGCAAAAATCGCACTTTGCTTCAATCGATAAACAGCAACAATCTAAAACCTATACAGGCAGTAATGGCATCGGAAATGAGCAGTGGCGATTCGACGAGGAATCTGAAACTCATAACCAATACCTGGCTGCCTCTATAAGAGAATGACAGCATTTGATTCCCAAATATTTCTTTTACAGACGCTTTTGTCCCAACTACACTCTTAAAAATTTGAAACTTTTGCTGTACACTGTTAAAAATCTGCTGCATTTTTTTGCTACACACTCCAGCGCGTGTATAGAAAACGGTTACTTGACTGCATTAAGGAGCATTCTCATAGGTCGCAGTAGAGACATTATATACAAGCGGCGGAGTGCGTTGCAACAAAATGCAGCAGATTTTTAACAGTGTATTATCACTTCACCGCTTACATAGAAAACGATTAGTTAAATGCATTATGAAGGATTCTCATTAATAAAAATAAAGATATTCTATAAAAGCGATGGAGTGACGATGCAGCAAAAGCTGCAAATTTTTAACAGTGCATTGCACTGCCAGACATTTTTTATTATGGAATTTGATGATGATTTACTGGAAGAATTCGATTGTACTCGTATGAGAAGTTAAGAAGATTGACGAAAATTGCCCGCTCAACAAGATGCTTGGTGACTCGTTTTTGTCCAGAATCGTTCCAACCAATTATATACTGTGCTACATGTGTCGTCATATTCATATCGAGGAATCCTACACTGTAAAAAAATTGACACTTTTGCTATATCATCACTCTATTGCTTTTATAGAAAACGATTACTTCACCCAATTACAAAGCATTCTCATGGGTCAAAAGAGAGATATTCTACAAAAGCAGGGGAATTACGATGCAGCAAAAGGGTCACATTTTTTTACAGTGACACTGTAATCGGAAATGAGCCGTGGTGTATTCGATGAGGAATCTGAAACTCATTACCTATACCTGGCTGCCTCTATAAGAAAGTGACAGCATTTTATTCCCAAATATTTCTTTTACAGACGCTTTTGTCCCAATTACACTACAAAAACTTTGAGCCATTTGCTGCATCATCAGTCCACCGCTTTTATAGAAAACGATTACTTTACTGTGTTATGGAGCATTCTCATTGGTCATAAAAGACATATTCTATAAAATCTGTGGTGTGACGCTGCAGCAAATGGGCCAAATTTTTAACAATATATCATGGAGCATTCTCATGGGTTAAAGGAGAGATATTCTATAAAAGCGGGGGAATGACGATACAACAAAAGGATAAAAATTTTTACAGTGTACACTGTAAAAAATTTGGCCCTTTTGCTGCATCGTCAGTCCACCGCTTTTATAGAAAACGATTACTTCAGCTTATTGTAGAGAATTCTCATGGGTCAAGAGAGAGATATTCTATAAAAACGGGGGAGTGATTATGCAGCAAAAGGGTCAATTTTTTTACAGTGTACACTGTTAATAAATGTGAACCTTGTCCAGTAAGGATTTCACACTTTGAAAAGATCGTGTGTCTATGTAAGTGTAACTTAAAAACATGAAAAATGAACGTTTCTAATTGGTCGATTGCTTCGAAAAAATATTGAATTTTAATGTTTTAATTTTTTAAAAAGTTCTAATCAACAGATTTTTATGAAATTTGAATGGGACCACATGGGCCCCATACGCTTTCAAACAAAAAAAGGATTATCAAAATCGGTTCATATTTACGAAAGTTATGCGTGAACAACAAATACATACAGGTCGAAATCATAACCTCCTTCTTGAAGTCGGTTAAAAAATACCTTTTAATTCCTTAATAATGTACAGTGGAACCTGCTAAAGTGACCACCTTGATAAAGTGGCCACCTGGGTAAAGTGACCACTTTTGTAAAATTTTTCTTGTGCTCACATAAAATAAAGAGAATTGTCTGGTAATGTACCTTTCTAATGTGTCTACCTGTGTAAAGTGATCAGTTAGCATGTCATTGTCAATGTTATTTGAACCTGTAAAATGTGACCATCTATTTTTCTGCATGCTGAAAATTTTCAAACTAAATAACTAAAGTGGTCATTTTCAGAAATTCTATTTTGATCCATAAAAAAAAAACAGGAATTTATCTCCTATAGTGACCATTGCTTATCGTATAAAGTGACTACTTTGTCCTTTATTGTAATGATATTTTCACTTGTTTAAAATGATTTTTTATGAAAATTTTATTACTGCATGTTATAGAAACATTATGATTATACAATTACAATAAAAATAAAAATTCATATAAACTACAGTGTACCAAAAACTAACAAATAGCAATTTGTTATTTAAATCAATCACTGGGGAATTTAGACTGCGTTAAAAAAAATAACATGAGTAAACAATTGTTGATGAGTAAAAACATTTTATGTAAATTGTCTTCTATATAGCATATCTTAAATTAGTAATTCAGTTATTATAGTTGTTAATTAATCAATTCATTACTTAATGTAGTGCAGTTTTCTTATTCATATTTCATTTTTTGAGATCAAAAAAGCTTTAATGTGCCAGTTTGAAAGACTTCATAAAGTGACCACCTTTATATAGTGACCATTTTAACCGGTCACTTTAGACAGGTTCTACTGTATATAGCTAACTTGGGGGGGGGGGGAAAGTCCATAAGAAGTATACTATTTCAAAAAATTGCCTATAGTTAGCAGCAGCAAACAAAAAATATTCAAGATATATTCAATATTGATTCCTCTGTATCGAATTAATTATTTAAAATATAGATTAGATTATATCATCTGATATATTCAACATTATTTGTTACTAAATGTGCATTTTTAACCCTCTCATTTACACTTGCCTCAAATGAGAATAGATAAATATTTCCCCTATAAATAATTAAAATTACAAAAAAAAATCAGCATTTATTTATAGAGATCTTATTTATGGTCAGATAATAGCTAGCATACACTGTAAAAAAAAAAAAAAAGGTCGATCTACTAAAAAAACTTTAGTGATCCTTGTAATTACTAAAAAATTTTTAGTAATCTTAGTCGGTTACTAGAAAATCTGTAAGAATTACTAGAAAAAAGTTAGCAATGAATAGAGTTAATAGTTTTGTATTTTTAATAGCTCTTACTAAAACTCAGTTGGTATTGCCTTGATAGCATAGTGGTTATAGTAACGGACTTCCGGCTAAAAGGTCCCGGGTTCGAAACTTGCCACCGCCAAATACACCCCGAATGTCTGTAGCGTCTCGTTAATAAAGGAATTATGAAAATCCGGTCGGAGCAGTAAGGAATGTTTAGTGCTGCCATCTATAGCGGTTTTGCCGAAAATCTTCCGTTTCAGAAGTCTGGATGCAGCTCGAAGGAAGGTCCTGCCCTTCGAGCGCACGCAATGGTTATTAAAAATAATTTTGGAGCTATTGCTAAAATTTGCTTGGTGGCTCATACTAAAAATTTTTAAGTTAGTTATACAAAAAATTCTTTTGTTCAGTTTACAAAAGAAATGCTTGTTTCACTTGCAAAAAAAAAAGTTTGTAATGGTTACTAAAAAATTCTGTGGAATACAAATTTACTAAGAAATTTTTAGTAACCTCTTGAATTTTTTTTTACAGTGTATAGAACAATAGTTGATAGAACCATACTGATAGACATAATTCATACCAATGTTGAACTAAAATTAAAATATTGAAGCATTGTGATGGGGCAGGATTTAGTACAAACAGACCCATAAATACTTACACTACTGTCAGTGTAATTTTTTATTTATACAATCTACCATAATGTAGCATATAATGAAAGAATTTTTTGCAATATTTCAATTACATTTTTACTTATGGCATTTACCGCATATGTTCTCATGTGTGGAAAGTTCGCACCAAAGTAAAAAAATTTCCATTTTTGCTTACTACTTTGATTTTTTTTTTAACTATTTGGAAAATAATTGTTGTCTTCGGCAGAGAACTGGGAAATCTGAAGTACATCTGAATCTTTTCATTGGACAAATTCCGCAACTTATTTTTCGTTCTCTGATTGTTGCCACAATGATAAAAAAAATAATTAAAACTTTTAAAAAATAATAATTTGAAAACAAATTGTGATAAAGATTTCAAACAAATTTCATTTAAAAGTGCATTGTTTTCTTTACGTAAGGGTGTAAAAGTTTAAAATGTGCGATGTTTAGAAGTTTAAAAATTAGCAGTTTCGAAAATTGTAAAACTGAAATTTCATTTAAAATTTGTTTATGATGGCTCCAGGAATATTAATGTTTATTCCATGTCGTACGTAATATGAGGCGTTCAGAAGTCAGTCTGACTAACACTATCAAATAAAAATGCGCATTTTAAACAGTTGAAGTTGTACACCTATAAACTACTGTCTTTGTATCATTGGTCTAGGAATATTAATGTTTAATGCATGGCGTACGTAATGCATGACTTTTTATGATAATCATGAAAGTGATTTTTATTATTATTATTAATTTAAATATAGATTGTTTTTGTAAGTTATTAAAAAAAGTAAACATGAATTTTTTATAACCTTATAAATATCACCGTTGTTAAGACTTAGATTGTATAGAAAATACAAAGCAAATGCCAAATGCTTTGTATTTTCTATACAATCCGGAGCTAAACAATACAATTTTCTATACAATTTCTATACAATGCCAAAATTTTAAGTCTGCTAGAATTCAAAGGTTCAGGAGCAACCAGTTTGATATACAAAGATACAGCTGAACTAAATAAAAAATAAAAAGAATATTGCCCAGCTAAACTGATGGCATTGAGTTCATAGGCTACACAATACTAATTGCACATGATAGCCTTGTATTTTGAAGGATTAATTCCGTTCAAAAAGTAAATTAAGGGAGGAACAGCTCCCTCCATTTCTCCGTTTTATACTTAATCATTGAACCCCTTAAACTAATCACGGATATGCTTTATCACATAAAAAAGCTGATAAATCTGCATGAAAAACCCATCTATATCAATTAAGGGGAGGGACATTAGCCCCCCCATTCCCCCTCTTATACATATAGAATGAATTACAAAAATTAATCAGGGAAGCGCCTTATCAGAATATAGATATATCCAAAATTTCAAGTGTATCCGATATTTTTGTCACGAGTTATCGCGTTACACACATACGCACATACAGAACGGTCGGGCACATAAGCTCCCAGGCTTTGATAGCCTGCGAGCTAATAAGAGGTCGATCCTCTGCAGAAGAACCAGTAATAAAATGTACAAATACACATAATATTGATATACACATCATACATACAAAACTTAAGTTTAGATGAATAAAAACATTATCCAAAGAAAACAGAAGCAAAGCTTGCCAATCGCTGTAGTTTACAAATGCAAGACACGATATATTTGTGGAGTCTGCACTGTACCAGTGTGTCCTGATTGCATAGAATCATTTCATTCCAAATAAATCATATAAAACTTATGCAGATATGTGAACATTGAACAATAATGTTCCCATAAGAAGACAGTATGAACGTATCCCATGTTACATAACGTTCTCAAGCGAGGACATATCAGTTTACTAGTTAATAGTGTATAAAAATTCTAATAAACTTGTTTTCATGATAATGGATTTTCATTTACCACAAAAAAGCGATTGTTTGATTTTTTTTTTTTTTTTTTTTTTTTTTTTTTTTTTTTCTGCGTAAAAAATAATTCATGCATAAGAGGGTTAAAAATATATGTAAGTGAATAATTCTCCGGATTTTTGTTTAATTGAAACAATTTTGGGGTTGTTTTTTCAAACAACACGGGGTAGGTACCGGGTGTCCAGTAAATGACTGACCCATTTTGAATGTAAATAACAAAAAAAAAATTGTTTGAGATAAAAACGCGCGGCTTGCTGTATTGTTATTAGAATAAAAATAAATTTTAAAATATGCACTTTGTTAATGTAATATAATAATATTTAAAATGATATCTCAGTCTCAAGACTGAGGAGGGGAAATATAATACAGATGGTTCAATCACAAATATTATTTTAAATCACTTTCCAACCAACGTACCCTATTTCTGAAGCTGATTCGAGAGTCGATTCAACATATAGATTCAGATTCAGCCGAAAATCTCATATTTATGAAAATTAGAGTCATGTCTGTATTCAAACAGCCTGTTACTGCCAGCGCGATATTTTTTTCCTAAATTTGAACTATATTAACAAAGTACATGTTTAAAAATTTATTGATTTTCTAATAACAATACCGCAAACCGCGCATTAGTATCTCAAACCGTTTATTTGTTATTTAAGTTCAAAATGGGTCAGTTATTTACTGGACACCCGGTATGTTAAATGAGTTTTTCAAAGGCTAAAATTTAAGACTTATAAATAATTTATATACTAATCCATACGACATCTTTCTTTGGTATGTATATAAAGGTTTGGTAGGTATGTATGTAAAGGTTTTGTATAGGTATGTATGTAAAGGTTTGGTAGGTATGTAAATGAGTTTTTCAAAGACTAAAATTTAAGACTTATAAAAAATTTATATACTAATCCATACGACATCTTTCTTTGGTATGTATGTAAAGGTTTGGTAGGTATGTACATGAGTTTTTCAAAGACTAAAATTTAAGACTTATAAATAATTTATATACTAATCCATACGATATCTTTCTTTGGATTCGGTTTTTCCCATATCTGATAATTTGCGTTTACCCATTTTGTAATTGTTTTACTTTCTTCTTTAGGAATAATGAGATTTCGATTTCCCATTCAAATAAGAATGCAAAAAATTTCATAAAAAATAAAATGCGGACATCCATTGTCCAAAGCGAAATATTTGAATGTTTTTCACTGAGTAATATAAATCAGAAAAACATAATTATTATGAGGATAAAACATAGCTTACGTAATAATAGAGTCATGTATTACGTACGCCATTAAACATTTATATTCCTGGACCAATCGTATAAGGAATAAAATGCATACACCACTAGGATTCAGATGTACCTCAGATATACCTATTCTCGACCAAAAACAACAACCATTTTCCAAATGTTTAAAAAAGATCAAACCTGTAACTTAACATGTTGAGTACCATAACAGTCCTCGGTGACTGACATTGAACTTTCCGTTTTGACCGTATCGGTTACCGGCGACTGACAGTCTAAAATATCTTATAAAACTAAAATATTTATTTAAAAATAGAAAGCCAACGATTATGAATGCACAAATAAGGTATGAAAAGGTAGCAAACAGCTGTTTCGAATCTACTATCAAAAAAGCAAATATATTATATAAAAAGCAAAACTGAGCAAAGAACTTTTCTTTGCTCAGTTTTGCTTTTTCTAACTCGCTGAGTTTTGCACTGATGAAGAATCTCGATAGTAGATTCGAAACAGCTGTTTGCTACCTTTTCATACTTTATTTGTACATTTATAATCGTTGGCTTTCTATCTTTAAACATTTTTGCACAAAGGCTTTATTTGCTTTTTTTATAAAATATTTATATTGTAATTAGTGAAAAACATTTAAAAGTAATTATAAGTAAGTAAGTAAACATTATAAGTAATTAGTGAAAAACTATTTAAAATTTATATACAGTAGAGTCCCGCTCTTCAGAACTAATTGGGATCGAACACTGTGCGGTTTAGCGGGTATTCAGAATAGGCGGATTTCATTAATAATAATCAACATACACTGTAAAAAAAAAAGAAAAGAAAAAGAAAAGAAAAAACTGTCTAGTTATTAAATTTTTTCTAAGAAACTCTAATTCTTAGATATTTTTATGAAACAACAACAGCAAAACTCACGAAAAAGAATCTGCTATATGAATTTTTGCTGCTACCGTTACATAAAAAGTTCTAAGAACCCCAATTTTCTAGAAAAAGTTCAGTAAGTTTACAGATATTTTTTACAGTGCATTCACTTGTTAAGCCGTAAATTAAGTGCAGAAAAATCTGCTATTGTCCGTTATATACAACGTTGATCGACTCGTGATAAACAGGTTCTGCTATTTTTAATAACTTAATTTAAAATTCACTGCTAATATATAACAGACTCTTCAAACAAAAACTACAACTATAGTATCACAGCAATAAATATGCTTTTTCTCTGCGCATAAATCTGAGTCAACGATGACAAAAAACAAGTTACTTAATCGACTCAGTGCTCTATGTCAGAAAAAAAAAACCACTGACTTTACTTCTTAAATGTGTGTAAATTACTTACTTTTTTGTTTTTAGCAACGGTTAAAAATGATGCTACAGAATTGTATAAATGCAACCGGCATGCTTTATAAATAACCAGCTTTCATTTCAATTTTCTTTCAGGCGTTTTCATCAAACTCAGGCTCTATGCATGTCTCTATTTAACTTCTTTGTATAACAATAAATGTACTTTTTTTCACGGACATCTTTTTAATTTTTCCTGTTTTTAAGTTTAAAAAAAAAATCGGCATTTTTTCTGAACTCCGTTCGGAATAGCGGAACTCTTCTATAATATCATATTTTACACTGTCAGTCACCGGTGATTTTCGCGGCCTAAACGAAAAGTTCAGTGTCAGTGACCGTGGCACTGAAAGTGTTAAACAGTTTCAGAATGCAAGCTTGTGACGGGCAGACAGATATACAGAGAAGCCACACTAAATACTGTAAAAAAGCTGCAGCAGAGATTACAGACAATGTTCCTATATCAACGGACTTTGCCTTTACATATACGGTTTTTGCCCGTAAATCACAAAAAATTACGGGAGTTGACCGTTTATATGAAAAAAATTATGTATTCCATAAATTTACCTGATAATTCACGGTAAAGTACCGTAAATTTACATTTTTTTTATAGTGTAGGGTTTTCTGAAATGAATAAAACATGCTTTTTCGAAATCATTAAAAACTCGAAAAAAAGTTGTTTCATGTTTTTTTTTTTTTTTTTTTTTTTTTTTTGTGTGTGTGATTACGTTACATTTTCCTTGATTTAGAAAGTAACAGTACTATTTTGCAGTATAGCTATAGCAAATAAAACATGTAAATATTATAACAGAAGATGTAAGATATTTCGCTATAATTCTGTATTCTAAGTATTAATATTTTATCACGAATGTCTGCTTTTCGGACAATATGAATTTCTCATTCGTTCGAATAATTGTTGCTGTACTGTATCATCGGTATAAATATATAATGGCTTTTAAATGAAGACGTTTCAACATAGAGAATGTGTAATCATAAATAAAATCCTTATTATCTGACATTGTGCGTTATTTGCGATTAGTTTCTTTTGGTGGAGCCGATAGTGTATGTTTTACGATGGATGTAGGCTTAAGCAAGTACTTTTTTACTTTAAAATGAAAAAAAAAATACAGAAACATTTTTTTTTTCAAGTGTACAGGTAGTACTACACAGACTAAATCAAATACTTAACTCTGTTCTCAAATCGAAAAGGGTAACTTTGTGACTCAAGTTACAATCTCTTTTAAAAAGATCTTTTTAAAAATACTGTCAATGTATAAAAATACTACAATGATCATTTTGAACCAAATTTCGGGGCGAAAAAAGAATAAAGAATCAGAGAAAATTCAAAATCTTATTGTCATGTGATCCAAAATCTCTTATATTTCGATAAATAATTCATTTATAAAAAATGAAAAATGTCTTTTGATTCCAAATCACTTCCATAGTTAGCCCTATCACTTATGTGCATTTAAGTTTAACAATTCAGACATTCTATGTCAAGCGTAGCAAATGAGGTGCGTTCGTAGTATAACGACGTTTTAAAAATATTCAGATCTTGGCGTGATAGTATACATTACTTCGAATACAGTGTAGCAGCTAAAATCTTTTGTGCGTCCTTGTAAATACTATCTGCATTCTATTATGCAGGAAGTAACTTGTAGTTAACCTCGGCAACGTATACCAATTTCATAAAATGAGAAATAATTTGATATAATTAAAACGCGCTGATATAATAAAAAATATTCTTTACACCACAGATTGTACAGAATGTATATTTTAGACTATGTTTCATAGATACATATCAATTTTATTATATTTGAAAGAGTATAACATCATTAAAATGTACTTGAAACTATATTTTCTCATTGGTAGTAATGTAGCGGAACTCTTTTGATTGTCCCTGTAATTAAACTGTAGATCCGTTGTAGATCCGATTTTCATAAAATTTGAAATAACTCAAGTATATTATAATTTAATATACTATAAAATTATAAATTACATACAATAGGTTTACAACATATTTAAATTTCGTAGCATACGCTTTCTAAAAAAAATGATTTTAATTTTTACGAATATCGTTAAACTTTTTGGTTTATAATTTTATGTATGTACGGTAAGTATTTAATTTAATATTTCTAGACATAAATATTTTGGGTATAAATGGCTTAAAAAATTAGGAAAAGGTATGGTTATTTTCCAGTCAGATGGTTTTTTTTTTATCACTTAAAACAGCGTATTACTTTTGTATAAAAAAGAGAAAAAAAAATTGATTTTGTTTAATAGGAAATCTTCACTGAGCCTTATAATTCAATAATTTGAAATTTATCGATGCAGAAAATAAAACGCACAGTAAAAATAAATTAAATTTCCCGAAGAAAAATTTGTTTTGCAGAAAATAAAAGTTCGCTGTCAAACTTGAACACCAGTAGAAAAAATATAAAAAATAGAATTCACTTAGCTCCTTTATGTTTATAAAATTTTATGGAAGATTAAAAATTTATATTTACTGCACAGCAATTGAACATGCAAAATTTATCTAAGAAAGATGCTAAATCATTCAACAAGTTCAGAATAAAAATACGAACTGGCGCATTACCTAAGGCCAAAATTCTGAGAATCCTGTCTCTGTTTGATGGGGAAAATGTAGGGATTTTCATCCGGGAAGTCCGGGCGCTCTCCTTCCGAATCAAACCGTCCCCGGATCGCGTATCATTCGAACATAGCCGGAGAGCGGGACGGTTTGTGTGGCACTGAATTCCCATTTCTCCCGTGAAGCTCGGAACCATTTGTTTTTTTCCAGGAAATGCCAATTTTTTTTCGTATATTTTCCGAAATTTTAATAATAACTTTAACTATTCTTTTCTTTTTAAAATGACATTTAGAATTACATAATGGCAAATCCGAGTTACACAATACCGGATTCCGGCGGTGGGCCGACCGCCAAACTAACTTCGCCGGCGAACGGATATTCTCCCGTTGAAGCGATGCGTCGTTATATGGAGTCTTTACCACAAGATTATACCGTTAGAGAGGAGTTGACAGATGTCCATTTCTGGAAGGCTGTCCGAACAGAATTTCTTGCAACATTATTGCTGACCGTCCTGGGATGTGGTTCTTGTCTACGGTGGAAAGCCCCTCCAACTGACCAAATAACTGCTTCGGCAGTAGAACTGCGAGTAGCTCTTGCATTTGGTCTCGCGGTGACCACATTGGTTCAGTGTATGGGCCAGATAAGTGGTGGACACATGAATCCGGCAGTGACCGTTGCACTGTTAGTTACGAGACACATAACTGTGACCAGGGGAGCAGCTTATGTCATGGCACAGTGCCTGGGTGGCTTGGCTGGTGCAGGAATCCTTTATGGACTTACTCCTCATGGCCAAAGGACAAGTGCAGGCCTTGGGGCTACCGAACCTGCCGTCGGAGTGGCTGCTTCAGAAGCGTTTGGGATGGAATTCCTGGCTTCCGTGGTTGTTGTCATAACAGTGCTATCTAACATGGACCCGCAGAGGACTGAGATGGGATTTAAGTCGTTGTCAATTGGTTTTTCGTATGTTGTTGGACACCTTCTTGCGGTAAGTGCAATTATTTTTGGACTCACACAAAAAAGCATTGTTTGATTGTATTTTTCTTTAATCGCTGTAGTAACCCGTTACCGCCACGATGATGTAGCCTTTAGAAATATTTCAAAACAAGTTTATAAAGATACCTTTTTTTTTTTCCTTTATTTTGAAATTATGTTTGAAACATCTTTAATTTATTACTATGACAGAACCTCGTTCTTACGATCCCAAAATTTATTTTCCGAAAAATGTTTTATTTTTCGTACAATTTACTTTTTGTGTAATTTTCCTTATTTTTGGCCCTGTGGTTAAATGTAGTTCTATCCTTTAGAATGTTACAGGAGGCTGTTTTGTTAATTCAAACATCTTTATTCGCTCCTCCTAGCCACTTTGCACTATACTATCTCTCTAAAAAGACAAAAGTTTGTAATGGTTACTCAAATGCTCAGAAAAGCCTCTCTTCTTTTTATACGACTTTAAATAGTAAATTAGAAATACAAGATCAAGAAAAAGAAGAAAAAAAGCATTTTCTCATTCAAATCTATTTTGTGGCATTAAAGAATAATAATTGCAATAAAACAATAGGGTCGTTATCGTTACATAATCTGTAATAAAAAGAGTGGATCAAAGACAATTTATCCGATGCACATAATACATTATGAAAGGATAATGTAATAAAATAATAAAATTCTATTAATAAATTTAAATGAAGTTTAGCAAAAATTTTATTTATAAAATGATTATAATTTTAAATTATATTTTGATTAACTTAATTAAAAAATAAATAAGCAGTCAAGTGGGCGTAGTACTTGCGCTCGGAGGGTTTCGTGCAATAAACATATGAATGATTGACACCTGGGGACGAGCGATTTGTATATGTACCACTTAAAATTCTCAGAATCCTTTATTATTCCCATCAGTTATTTTTTATTGTAAAGTTTACTTTATTTAATTGGAGCATTTTCGTGATCCAACTACAGAAAATCTTCTGTTTTGAAAAACTGGTGGTTAAAGATTAAAAATTAAACAAAATGCTTTCTTCGCGAAGGAATTAACTGTATTATTAAAAGAAAATCGTTGCTGAAAGAAAAATAAGACTTTGTAAAAAAAACTATGCAACGTAGGGTTGGATATAGCTGTATATACTAGAAAAATACGAATGGGTATACTATAAAAGTTCAAAGAGATATGAAGCTAAATGATATCAAATATTGCTATTCTGTTAACTTTTTTTAATATCTAATCGTTATCTATTTATAAGAAACCTTACTCGGTACTGTGAATAAAAAATAGTGCATATTTGAACTTCATTTGGCATTTCATAAAATAAATTCAGCGTAGTAATAACCTTTTCTTTTTACAGTGTAGCTAATACAAAACTCTTGTTCAAAATTTAAACTTGGCATTGTGATAAAGGAGACTGTGTCTAAAGGATCTCGCAAATTTGTAAAGCCGCTTTGTGTCCAGGACGCGTTTTTCCAGATAGATTTTTATTTATCTTTTAAAGACACAACAGTCGTAATGAAAGACTCACTCAATGCAATTTAACGCGAACCTCATAGTATTTATGTAGGGTTCGTACGCATAAAGGAATTTAAAAAATTAGATTTTTAGTAACATAAATTTCGTAACATAATGATCGCTATATCCAAAGTAAGGAATGGTTTGCATTAAATAAGGAAAATAATACGTTTAAAAAAATTTCTAGTACAAAAATGGCTATTTTTTAAATTTCTTATGCGTATGAGTTCTGATTTAGGCAATTAATTCTAATTAAATTAGTCTGTTTGCAACAATATGAAGTTTACTGCTTTAATATTGATACTAAGTATGGCGTTACACAAATGTATATTTTTATAAGCTGTTTTCTAGGCTTTAAAAGCCGATGGTATGCAGAGTACGCCATCCCCGTCATTATTTATATCCAAACCATTCGTGTCTATAAGGGTTAATATTGCGTCACATTACGACGAATTTTTTCAGAAATCATTATCAACAATGCTTTTATATTTCTGCTACAATAGGTACCTCAACACCTTTTCTCAATTCCTACACATTGAAATTTGTATGGAACAGAAAAATGTGTTTTTCTCAAAAACTATGCCATTTTGAGTAATCGCTATAGTTTTCAAGCAAGGTTGAAAGTAACATCTACTATCTCTAATTTTTTCATAATTTAAGTTTCAATAGATTCAGAATTAGATATTTAGGAGGACATATTTTTGCACTATATTTTCGACGATATCTCTGAAAATATAATACCTAAAATTAAAAGAAATATATTTTTGGGTTCAACGTAACAAAAGCTTTCACAAGAGACCCCCACGATATAAAAAAAAGATTTTTTTTTCTTCAAATAACTCAATTAGAACGCCTACTCTCCTCCTAAATATATTTGCAAATGTTTAACAATCTGTAAATATGTGGGTTAATAGTCTTTATTACTTCCCTCAATTTGAGCTTTCCACGCTTCACAGTTTACGAATAAAATGGCTGTGATAGACAGATAGATACAGAAGTGATCTTATAATGGTTCCGTTTTCACTTTTAAGTAAGGAACCCTAAAAACATAAAGTGTTTCTTCCATTCGGTTTTATACATAAATATGCTTCATATATGGTTTCTTGAATCGTGATTATGTATTCATACACACATGGAGAAGAAAGGAATGTCAAGCTTTGGGGTATTCTATATTTTTTAATGAAATAAATTCATAATAATTTAGTGATTTTAAGAATAACTTTGTATTTTCATAAAAATAGATAATAGACTAAAAAAAGATAACATACTATTCTTGACCAAAGACCATGTTACAAATAAAAAGTGAAATTTTGATTTGATATTGATAAAAAGAATGATATCGATAACAAAAGACACCCCCCTCCCGCTAGAGATATCATATGATAGCATGTGACAGACCTCCCCTCCCCTAAAATGAAAACGTTATATATGCACAGTCCTTATCTATACAAGCAAAGCTTTTTTCAAGGTGTCTTTTTTTTAATAGAGGGGATGGAAGAGAAAATTAATTTCGTATAAAAAAGAGTATAAAAGAGTTTAGATTTGTCCATTTTGCTACATAAAACATAAAAGTGGTATTAGAGATATTGCAAATTACTCTTCATTGCAATAAAACATGATTTGTTTTCCTTTCGTTTCAGGCTCCAGGTTGAAATGTTTTAGATTCAAATCGGATACGAATTTAAATATGTCGGTTTAGGGAGACTTGCGAGTTGTTGAAAGTTATTTTTGAGGGTTTCGGTCGAGTTTTGGATCAAACAAAATATTTTTTGCCGGATTGAGGTCAAGTTGTGGATTAACTTCAAATAAAATTTTCTTATTCAGATCATTGGACTATATATAAGATTATAAGGTCTGTCTCAAAAGTTTAAGAACAAGCATAAATGTCGATTTTCAAAGAATTATAAAAAGTTAGAATGAATAACATTTTTTTATTTGCAGATTTCAGAATATTATTTAAATAAATGATATCAAAAGTAGAAAAAAATAAATTATATAACTGTAAAAAATATAACAAAAAAATTTAAAAAAAAACTGTCTCAAAAGTTTATGCACAGTGTCAAAAACAACCAGATTTATCATTTTCACAGAACTTTTACTCACAAATTATTTTTCCGTGATTTCAGATTAGCTCAAATAAACTTGCGTCCATCGAAATTATTAGTTTTTGTAGGGTTTCTGGTGGTAAAGAGTACCATGCTATCTCAATGGCCTATTGGAGTTCTTCAATTGAGTCATGCAGCTTTCCATTGCCGTAAACTTGGCGGCTTAAAATACCCTAGACATTCTCAATCAGTTTTAAGTTTGGACTTAAAGCGGGCCAGTCAAGAACTTTAAAATTTTTCTGAGAAGGCCAAAATTTTGTAGAATGTGATACGTGGATTGAGCCATAGTCTTATTGAAAAGTCCATTCAGGACCTCCCCCCCCCCCCCCAAATGTCACTGAATAGAAACAAATGTTGTTTTAGCGCCCCTTGATACTTTTTTAATCTTGACTTCCTTTTAGAAAAGCCAAAGAGATCTGGCCATTGAATCCAAATGCCCCCCCCCCCCCCAAACGATAACAGATTTGCCGCCTTGCTGCCTGCTGAAAAATGCCCTTGATTCCTTTCGTAAATCTGCCAATACGCGTTCAACCAGCAAGGAAATGTAAGTTCCACTTTTTCTAATTGCCGAATAAAACAGTAAGCCATTTGTTTTCGTAGGACATGTGTTTTTTAGCCCAGTTCATTTTTGCCTGTTTATGATGTAATTTGAGAGATGGTTTGCGAGATTTATTATGATGTATTTTCTTTGCTAAGATGTAATAACAGACTTTAATACGTCTATATACAGTGTCTTTGGATACCCGTATACAGAGATTATTTTTAATTTGCCGTATGGACATATTTTGTCGAGATACCAATCTCCGTATTCTCCGATCAGTCTGAACAGTCATCATATGTGGTCGACCAGATCTTGATTTCCGTTTAAAATTATCATTTCTAGAAAGTACTTGATATATACCTCGCTTTGATCGATTTAAAACTTTTGTAATTTCAGAAACAGATTTATTTTACGATTTCAAATCAAAAATTTTCAAAATCTCACATTTTGTGAATTCTTTACACTTCGGCATTTTCTAAAACGAGAGTAAATAATTTCTCTAACTTTTATACTGTTATAAAAATACAATTTGGTGTCATACAACGTCATTAAATATGACCAATCCCGTGTTTCTAAAAAAAATTGCATAAAGTGCTTAAATTTTTGAGGCAGCATTTCTTCAAGAAAAAGGAAAAATTAAATAAAAATAAATATATTTTTTATTTTAACCCCCCAAATGGCTTATTTTATCTTATTTTGGTTAAATGTCGATTATTTATTGTAAATTAGCATAAAATATTTTCTTTAATTATTTAAAACAGATTTACAGAGTGTTTAAACTTTTGAGACAGACTATAATTACTAGCATTAAGATGATAGCGTATAATGCAAACCTTCATTTAACTTTTAAGTTCTTAGCCGTCATCAATATATAGTTATAATCAGTGGCATAATAAGGCTCAAAATATACCGGAGCAAACCGGAACGATATTCCGCTTCGTGAAATTATCAACAATATTGTTCCGGTTAGTAAAACTATGGCAAATATCGTCCCGGTTCGTGCAATTTGTAAAACATTAGGGGCCGTCGATAAATGATGTCATGCATTTTTTCCATACTTTTGACTCGTCACAAACCAACGATTATAAATGCACAAATAATGCATGAAAAGGTAGCAAACAGCTGTTTCGAATCTACTATCGAAATTCTTCATCAGTGCAAATCTCAGCGAGCTAGAAAAAGCAAACTGAGCTCAGTTTTGCTAGCTCAGTTTTGCTTTTTCTAGCTCACTTTTCTAGAATCTTGGGAATTTAAAGTGAAAAATAATTTATCTAATATGTGTACAATAAAACACAGATTAATTACATCAAATGTGCATGTTTAATTTAATCACAAAATTGTTTTAATTTGGAAAAAATAAAGGTTAAACTATGTACAATCAGAAGATAAATTTGAACAAAATTTTGGTTTCAAAAAATATGCATAAACTAAGCAATCGTGGTGAAGAGAAATATTAGGAAAACAAAATTCCTTTTCTTATTTTCATTTTTTCATACAAGAGTATAGAAAAAAAATTGTGAAAGTGTGAGATTATTTTGTACTATAAAATTCAAAATCCAGTATTTGTTTTTCAAGAACAAACAAGAAAAAATATCTTTTTCAATAAAGATCTTACTATAAACTTTTACAGGAGTGAATCTGTTCCGAATTTTCCGTAAATTTAAGGCATTCGTTTCCGAAAATTCGGACATAAAAAATGGCAACTTAGACGAAGAAAATTAGTCGCCAAATCAAAAAATGAAGTCGTCACGTGGCGACTCTTATTTATAACTCTTTTGAACAAAAGTGAAAACTGTTTATAACTTCATATCAGTTATGTGTCAGTCTATCCGCAACTACTCGAACTTTCATTAAGAAATCTTTGTAAATTAAGAAAACCCATTTGCATACTATAGTACAAGGATATTAAAAATATTCTCTGCTAATCATTTATAGCAGTTTTGTTCTAGAGCCACAAAATATAATAAAGATGCATTACCTTCTATTCGTAATTACTACTCAATAAACTGTTTAACAATATATGTTTTCAGAATTAACAAAATATTGACGTATTATTCACAGATTCCATTTAAAGGGACAGCTTACCTTAAAATTTACTATATATATATATATATATATATATATATATATATATATATATATATATATATATATATATATTTGAATTTTACTTTAATTATTATTATTATTATTATTATTATTATTATTACTATTTAACGAAAGATTCTTTATTTGTGACCATTGAATGTTGTCCATTGAATTAGTCCACTGATTGTTATCCATTTGTCTTTTGTCCATTGAAAAAAACTTTCTTCTTTATAAATATTTCTTAAAATCTAGAAATTGTATTGGTCTCTCGGGTTTCTAAAAGTACAGGACGTTTTTCGGAATTTTGGGTAATTTGAAAGATGTAATACTAGTATATACTAGTATTAATGAAATGTAAATACTAAATATGAAATGAAATACTAGTATTAGAAAATGTTTTAAGGGGATATTTTTACTTGTTATTATTTAACAAAATATATAATTATAGATTAAATAATAATAATAAAAAAAAATTGTCTTCATTAATATCTTTTTCAAACGAAAATGTATTTTAACGAAAATGAAAATGTCTTTTAAAAATCACAATATAATAAAACAAATCTTTTGTTTGAATTCACAATTATTTTCTTAAGAAATCCTTTTTTTAACAAAATAAATGTAGCAATACAAATACAGTATATACAGTATGGCGGACTCGATATTAGACGGAAATTACAGTGCGTGTCAAAAGTTTAAGCACAGCAGAAAATTTCAAAATAAAATTTTATTAATGAGTGAAAGTTACTTCCCTTTTCACATAACCTACAAATTGTAGTTTTAGAAAGATAGTTAACAGATTCATCCTATAAAATTTATCTTAAATAATAAAATTTATCAAATCAACAAAAATGAGTGTGTCAAAAGTTTAAGCACACTAGCTTTTCAGTCTTTAGCAGAACAAGAATAAAAAAAATTAATACTTGGTTATTGCTCCTTTCTGCTGAATTACTTTAAATATACGGTCTTCTATCGTTAAAATGAGGTTCTGTATTGTTTCTGGTTCATTTTTAAACCAAGCGTTCTCACTGGCATCTTACAAATCTTTAACTGAAGAATACTGCTTTCCATTTGGATAAACTGCATGAGTGAGAATACCCCACATATTTTTTATAAAGTTTAAATCAGGACAAATTGCCGGCCATTTCAAAACAGACGCTGTTTTCGACTTAAGCCACGATGAAGTTGAGTTTGAGATATGGATGGAAGCATTATCATGTTGAAATAACCATTTTTCTCCCCCTAAAAAGCTCGGGAACAGGAAGCAAATGATTGGCAAGTGTCTCTTGGTAGTTTTCAAAGTTTTCACAACCACTGATGAATGCTAGAGATGTCTGACCATTGAAAGAAATAGCCCCCCAAACCATTACAGAACTACCATTATGTTATCGGATAAATACACTCCTGGGTTTTTTGCGGAGATCAGTCCAATAGTACTTAAATCCATCAGTGCCATCGAGGTTCCATTTTTTTCATCACTGAATATGACATTCAGCCACTTTTCACCAAATGACATATGCCCTTTGGTCCATTGTAATCTAGTTTTTTTATGGTGTCGTTTGAGACACGGTAATCGAGCCATTTTACGGTATTTGATATATTTGAATTCCAAAACTCTTCTATAAACAGTTTTTTTCGATATTTGTTCTCCAACTGCATATTTTATTTCCGAAAGGGAATAATTACCAGTTGAAGCCGAATTTCTGATGCGGCTATATTCGCTTAAACTAGTCACTGGCGGCCTTCCTGAACGAAATTTTCGTTTAAAATCATTATCACGAGCTAAAATTTGATGAATACCTTGTTTTGACCTTTTTAATGCACTTGCAATTTCAGAAACGGAATTATATTTTGCTCTCATATTCTAAATTTTTATCATCTCCTCCTCTGAAAATTCTTTCGACTTAGACATTTTGTACTAACTCAAAAACAACAGCGGACTGCTTCTTATACACCCAGAAATTGTTTGCGTGCGCAACCGTTTACGCCAGATTGTAAAATTTGCATAAAAACGATTTTGTGCTTAAACTTTTGACACGGTCATTTTTCTTCTATTCTTAAACTCCATGGTTTGAAATAAAATTTAAAGTTAATTTACATGAATATGGTGTAAAAATAGATATTATTAACATATACAAGACATATATTGAAACTAAAGGTAATATTTAAAGTTTTATTTTAAAATTGCTATTGTGCTTAAACTTTTGACACGCACTGTAGTATAAAGTTGAAAGATTATCAAGTTCCTGTGAATCTATAGACATAGAATAAACTTTTTTCGAGTTTAATAGTTTCGAACCTGTGGATATAACAAAATGTATCAAAAGCATATGTTTAAGCTTTGAAATATCAAAAGATTTTTGATACAAAATAAACATTTTTTTAAAAAATGTATTGTTCTATAGAAACACAGGGAAAATTATTAGCCCTATAACCTCTCCCTTGTTTCCGCGTTTGCAGATGCAAATAAATCAAAATACATTCTTTCTTTTTTTTTCTGATAACATCATTTTTTATATTTTAGAATGATCTTTCCTAGAAAAAAAAATGTTAACCTAATTGTATTTTTAAGCCAATTTTAGAGATACTGAAATCGACAATTTTAGAAATATATTATGCATGTACGACTAAAAATGATTTTATGCATGTATGCAAAAATTTTGCATGACTGAGTAATGGGGAGGAGGGGGGGGGGTGGAAATGGACTGCTTTAGGCACAATCTAAAAGCGTTTTTCTGTTTTAATATTTATTTTAAATTATTTTACTATATTTTAAATATTTATTCATTTTTTTCAACTCTTTTTTATGAATAATGAATGTAAAAGTGTGCCGGTGAAGAAAAAACTTGAAATTCTGTATACATTTTGGAGACAATTTTTATTTTTTATAAAAATATTTTCAAACTAAATAAAATGTGTCATCTATTTTATTGTTTTAAATATAAATCTTGTAAAGTATGCATATGCTTATTAAGACCCAGATTTAAAATAATAATAATAAAAAAAAAATAAAGACCAAAAATGTATACATTTTCTTTTTTAAAATGAAAATGCTGGTCAGTTTATATTAGCCCTATGCTTTCTAGATGTTGGAGGGTCATTACTTTTTTGCCCGAAACCGACCTTTAAGAGTTTACCAGCAAAATAAATGCAACAGTTCTGTCATCACCGAGCCGTTAACGGCTCGCCCATAGCTGCCGCAACTAGCGGCGGCTCACTTGCGGTATAGCATTGTTTTTGTACAAATGGCCTTAACTCCTTTTGGCCGCGACGAAACCAGCTTACGGCCTTAAGTTGAGCGTTTGTGGGGATATTTTTGTTCGCAGTTTATATTATATTTTTCTAGATTAAGAAACATTTCTTTTTTTTTTCCTTTCACATTGTAGTCGTAACTTGGAACCAGTTTATAGCTATCCGATTGAGATCACTCCAATTGAGTACTTCACCTCCAGAGGGCGTAGCAAAAAAGTCGTCTTTCTAAAGCATGTGCATGTGCATATATAACAATATAAACCTTTTGGTAATTTTAGACTTCCCTTCTCCCTTATACGATATCAACGTTATGCGATAATGATAACGTTATCAATGTATAAAAATTCTTTAGATTTTGGGGAAATTTTTTCAATAATTTGGAGTGATATACAAATATGGTTAAATTTAGTTTTCGCATAATTTTATTGATTCAGATAAAGACAATAAAATCAAAGAAAGTCAATAAAATATCGCTTAACCCTTTAACGTTCATTGGTTTCGCCACGAAAACACAAAAATTTTAATTCCGATATGCAACACTGACACCGGTATTTTTATCATTTAGAAATATATTTGTTCTTACTTACCGGTGTCATTCATTTATTTCGACATCTTAGAAATGAAAATGCTTTGATCGTTAAAGGGTTAAATGCTTTGCAAATATAACGTTATTATTTTAGGGAAGGGGGGGAGGGTCATATGATATCGTGAGATATATCTTGGGGAAGAGGGGTGTGTCTTTTGATATCGATATCATTTTTGATCCAATCGATTTTCTCTTTTGGTTTGTAACATGGTCTTTGGTACAAAATAGCATTTTATCTTTCTTTATGTCATCTATTTTAATAAAAAATACAAAGTTCTTATTAAAATCATTAAATTATTGTAAAATTATTTAATTCTTAAATATGAAATACCCCAACGTTTGAAATCCTATTCTTCTTCACATGTGTGTGAATATATAATTAGGATTCGACAAACCATAGGTGAAGTATATTTGAAATAAAGCGTTGTGTTTACTAATAAATAAAATGGAAAGAGACGGAATGTTATTATTATTTACCCATCATACGTAGTATAGGGTAAGTCTTGCAATCGTTTTGAAAATCGAAAAAAAAAATTTTTTTGATGGATTTACACGTTTTAGATAGTGGAGATTCCGAAAAACATATTTTTAGAAAAAAAAAATTTGCCGTCCATCTGTCTGTCTGTAAACGCTCTATTTCCCGAACAAATTGAGATAGAGACTTGAAATTTTATATGAACTTAGTACGTAAGAATGGGACGAAGCCTATTTAATATCAATAACCTCGATTATCCGGAACTTTTTTTTTTTTTTTTTTGGACTATCGAAAAATTCGTTCTGATGAAAGGTACATATATAAAAATTTTCGAAATTTTTATTTTACGGGGTGGACATAAACGACAATAAAATAGCACAAATTTTGCATAAAGAACAAAGTCGATCGTATTATTAGTTGCCGAGATATTTGTAATCCTGTTTTCCATATTCTTCGATTTTTCATGACCCTGTATTTCATTCGTTCGTCAGCAATTCATTATTGAGCATTACTATGTATATTAAAAGTATTTAAATATACGTTTAAATTTTGTTTTGGAATTGCAATGCACTGTATAAATATTTTTCATATATTATATTTTCATATGTTATATTATGCATATCCATGATGGGTAAGTATTACGGTGGCGCCCCAACGACTAATCTTGTTTTATTGATAAGAGTTCCTGTTTGCTCCCCATCCCTATTCCCCCGCAGTAAGTGCAACAGGGCTTTATTACTGTTGATTACGTTATTTAACAAAAAGCTATTATAAAATATTGTAGCAACTATTTTAAGTGTTGTTTAATATAAATTTTTTTCATATGCAAAATTATATTATATTGACTTCTCTTCATTTTAATTATAAAAGTATACGAAAAATAAAGGTAGTCAATTTTATATATGACATCGAAAAAAAGAAATAAATTTTAGAAATCAAAAAGTTTTTACACTTTGATAACGATATCATTACCTAGGGGGGGGGGGGGTGGCGAGAGATGATAAAGTGTGATATAAGAAGGGGAGAGGGGGTTCAAAACTATCAAAAATTGATAACATTATATTTGCACAGCCCCTTATACATGAAATAACTTTATGTCAAATGACACTTAAAAGAAAAAGTTACTACTCAAAAGCATTTAATAATAGCTTTTTCTAACACAATGCATTCAACAGTAATATTTTCTTGCACTCGTCCCCACGCGAGATGGCCCAAACAAAGCTTTTTATCATCAAAACAGATGGCAACATTCTTTCTGTTTTATTTACTAGTAAATACAAGTACCATTTTAAACATACTTCGCATATGGTTTGTCAAACAATGGATTATACCGGGTGTCCCAAAAATGACTGATGGATTTTAAAATTCAATAACTTGCAAACGGTGACAGCTATTTAAAAAAATTTTGTAGGAGGGTTACGTATAATGTCAGGAGTTTTTTTTTTAACCGTAATTTTTTATTTTAGTTCGCATCTCAAACAATAGGTGATGCTGACGGCGATTGAAGGCCAGGTCGACGCTTCACTCAGCACTGATCACCTGGCCTTCAATCGCCGTCAACGCCATCTATTGTTTGAGATGCGAACTAAAATAAAAAATTACGGTAAAAAAAACTCCTCACATTATACATAACACTCCTGCAAAAATTTTTTAAATAGCTGTCACCGTTTGCAAGTTATTGAATTTTAAAATCCATCAGTCATTTTTGGGACACCCGGTATATAAATAAAGAAGAACAGAAGAAATATTGTCAAAAGTAAGGGAGTTCCATATTTTGGAATTAAATAATTTATAATCATTTAAAGATTTTATAATAATTTTGTATTTTAAAAAAATAGATAATTGTGACATGTGTTTAAGAAAATTGTAAAAAATAATTGTAGTAAACATAATTTTTGGTGTAAAGATCAAGTTACAAATAAAAAGAGAGAATTTCGGTAAAAACAATCAAGATATCAAAAGACAATCCCCCAGCGATATCTTACGATATCATGTGCCAGACCCCCCCCCCCCCTCCTCATCCTTAAATTGATAACGCTATGCATGCATAACCCATTATGTGTCAAATTTAAAGATGATTCAGTCTGCATGAAAACAAAATAAGAAAACAATAATGGTAAACGATTAAAGGCAAAGGCAGAATGAAGTGTGCAATTTCATGCAATATAACCAAACTTAAATTATTAGAATTTGACTGTATAAAATCAATGAACTTTAATTGTAACACAACTTTGAGCATAAAGCAATCATAGTAATCGAAATGCGTGAAAGCAAAATAGGGCATCGATACTGACATATTTTCCCTATTGCGTGACATTTTTCAATGTCGCGTGATCTCAAACACTAGCTTGTTACCTAAATGTGAGTGTCGAACGTAATTCGTGTCGCAACAGTATCAGTCGGTGATTCACACAGTTTTATTGTCCATTTCTTTAGTTTAAGCTACTTGACATACAGCACGAGGTGACACGCACACAAAATAAATAAATATCTCAATTAAAGTTTATTCCGAATTTATTACTAAAAGGAGGTGTGTTAATAAGGGCTATTTTTCGCCCACCATATACCCGGGAAAAAAAGTTTTGAATTCGAATGATTGTTCAGTGGCTTTGTATAGTTAAAGATATGTATTTCTGTTTAATATAAGTTTTACGTAATAAACAAAATAGTAAGTCATGGAAATTATTTCCCGAAAGTAGAGTGTTTTGGCTTTTTCTGCATTTTTGACGTTTTTTGTATCTTTGAATTATTTTTTTATTAAGAAGCGCTCGATGAACCAAATTAATTTTGACATCCAATGATTCAATTCTTTATAAGCTTTTATATGAGCATTGTTTTATTTTGTGTGTACGCTTCTACCAATTAAAAAAAAAAATGTATCATGCGAGGGAATCAAATGCACTACGATCGGAGCGCGTTCAGATGTACTTTGCCGAACTCAAAAAGTATTAACCCCTTAACTGGTTCCTTTTTTTACGTGCAATAAATTGAAAATATGGGTTTGTACCACCTTTTTAAAGCTAAAATATTCGTAATACTGTCGAGACTCTATACAGCGAAACTCCATCTAACGAATTTTTTGTAGGAACGGTCAATTTTTTTCATTATTACATTTAAAAAACCTCCATATAGCGAAATATATATCTCCATTTAACGAATTTTTTCAAAAATACTCTTTCAGATGTTCAGAAAACGCTTCAAATTATTTGTGGTGTAAGTCTTTTTTCGTGTATTTCTGGTTTATATTTCATCGATGCACTTCTCTACCTTATTCCTTATGTCCAAAAAAAGGCGTTCTCCCCCCCCCCCCTTTTAAGAAAAACATCCTTTTTTTGCATGGTTACACTTGACTTTGTTTTAACCAAGATGAGCATGCTGTCTTGGAAAAGATTGAAACATATCACAAAGCATTCTAAAAGATAAAACTCTTCCATTATCGCCTTTGAAAATGTTGTTTGTTTCTTGGGTTGGATAGTAAGGCAGAGATAAAAGGGTAATTTCAGAAAATACTTTTTTTCAGCAGGTTTTCATCTACCTAAACTGACTCTCATTACTTCTAGAGTTTAGAGTGGATATTTGTTGTTTGCGGCTACTTGGAACATTTTTTGTTGTGAGAGATCATTTGAATGAAGAATTGTTAATAACTGCCATCTATGCTGGTGTGATTTTCTACTGCATCTACATAAAATCGCTCCAAGAATAAGCTTAACTCTCTCTGATAAAGTAATTTTTTGAAATTAATCAATAAGACACTAGAAAAAAAAAGAAGTGTCAAAAATGTTTGAGATTCCAGCAAAATTCGGTTAAACATTTCAATAAAATAAAAAGAATATTGCCAATTTAACCCTTTCCGGCACGGGCAAAATCTGTACTAAAGTGAGAAATTATCGACTGACCCCGGAATTTACAAACGAATTAATTAAATATTTTAAATTCCTTAATTTAAGCTTTTATTGTAAACGCAAAATTTTACTAAAATATTACTGGTGCCGTTTGCAAGTTTGGAATTAAAATTAGGTATCCCAGACCGGGCACAGTGTGCCGGAAAGGATTAAACTGATGGCTTTGAGCTCACAGGCTACGCATACTAATTGTACATTACAGCCTTGTATTTTCGTTAATTCCGTTCGAAAAAAAAATTAAGAAGGGGAAACAGCTCTCCCTTTTCTCCTTTTTTATACTTAATCATTGAACCTCCTAAACTATCAAGTACATGCTTTATCATATTAAAAAATCTATATCCAAAATTCAGAGCAAATCGGATAATTCTTAATAAAAACCCATTTAGCATTTATATAATTTAAGAGGAATTATTCCCCTCTTTTATACTTAACCATTAAACTTCCAAAACTATTCAGAGATTTGAAAGAAATCTGACAATTTTGATTGAAAAATACATTTATACAAGTTAAGGGGAGGGGCATTAGAATCCCCGTTCCCCCTGTTTATACTTATTCAATGAACACCTAATAACAGCCACGGACTCCCCAACAAACACATAACTGGTGGGCCACTAGAGGCGTCGTTAGCGGTGGCCCAAAGTGTTTGATAACGGCCCGCCATCTTTGGCCGTAACGGCTCCGTCAAAAAACTGTCACGCCGGCCAGAACGCGGCCGCAAGATCATGGCCATGAATACAAGAAGTTGCCCACAAATGTGCCATTAACGTTTTTATTAAAAGAATCAGACAGCCACAAACTGGCCACAATTATTCTTTTAAAGGCCATTAAAAATAAAGGCTGGCCAGGAGATCCCCCTCACCCAGACATTTGTGTTTGTAAGAATTAATATTTAAACATGAATTCAAAATTTGTTCTATAAAAAATATTTGCTGGAAGATTATTTAAATGATAAACTGTCTTTGCATGTAAAACAAATATACTAATAATCTTTATGTACACTTTTCAAAAAAGTTATAAATTTACTTATCTTCAAAATTTTCAAAAATTTCCAAAGCATATAAGTTGAAAATGAATTTATTTGTTTATTATTTAATTATATGCTTTAAAAATTTACATGCAATGCAATTAAAAATAATTTTTAAAGCATATAATTAAATAATAAACAAATAAATTCATTTTCAACTTATAAGTTTTGGAAATTTTTGAAAAATTTGAAGATAAGTAAATTTATAACTTTTTTGAAAAGTGTACTTAATGATTAATAATATATTGTTTTTTTTATGCAAAAACACTTTATAATTTAAACAATCTTCCAACAAACATTTTTTATGGAACAAATTTTGAATTTATGCTAGTGATGCATGTATTAAGTTAAATGCTTTATGTTTTTTTAACCGACTTCAAGGAGGAGGTTATGATTTCGACCTGTATGTATTTGTTGTTCACGCATAACTTTCGTAAATATGAACCGATTTTGATAATTCTTTTTTTGTTTGAAAGCGTATGGGGCCCATGTGGTCCCATTCAAATTTCATAAAAATCTGTTGATCAGAACTTTTTAAAAAATTAAAACATTAAAATTCAATATCTTTTCGAAGCAATCGACCAATTAGAAACGTTCATTTTTCATGTTTTTAAGTTACACTTGCATAGACACACGATCTTTTCAAAGTGTGAAATCCTTACTGGACAATGTTCACATTTATTAACAGTGTACATTGACCCTTTTGCTGCATAATCACTCCCCCGTTTTTATAGAATATCTCTCTCTTGACCCATGAGAATTCTCCACGATAGGCTGAAGTAATCGTTTTCTATAAAAGCGGTGGATTGACGATGCAGCAAAAGGGCCAAATTTTTTACAGTGTATACTGTAAAATTTTTTATCCTTTTGTTGTATCGTCACTCCCCTGCTTTTATAGAATATCTCTCCTTTGACCCATGAGAATGCTCCATGATACATTATTAAAAATTTGACCCATTTGCTACAGCGTCAAACCATAGGTTTTATAGAATGTCTTTTATGATCAATGAGAATGCTCCGTGACGATGACCGTAGTAAAGTAATCGTTTTCTATAAAAGCGGCGGACTGATGATGCAGCAAAAGGCTCAATTGTAATTGGGACAAAAGCGTCTGTAAAAGAATTATTTGGGAATCAAATGCTGTCACTCTCTTATAGAGGCAGCCAGGTATAGGTAATGAGTTTCAGATTCCTCATCGAATACGTCACCGCTCATTTCCGATTACAGTGTCACTGTAAAAAATGTGACCCTTTTGCTGCATCGTCACTCCCTTGCTTTTGTAGAATATCTCTCTTTTGACCCATGAGAATGCTTCTTAATTGGGTGAAGTAATCGTTTTCTATAAAAGCAATAGAGTGATGATATAGCAAATGTGTCAAATTTTTTACAGTATAGGATTCCTCGATATGAATATGACGACACATGTAGCACAGTATATAATTGGTTGAAACGATTCTGGACAAAAACGAGTCACCAAGCATCTTGTTGAGCGGGCAATTTTCGTCAATCTTGTTAACTTCTCATACGAGTACAATCGAATTCTTCCATGAAATCATCATCAAATTCCATAATAAAAAATTTCTTGCAATGGAATGCACTGTTAAAAAATTGCAACTTTTGCTGCATCGTTACTCCATCTCTTTTATAGAATATCTTTATTTTTATCAATGAGAATCCTTCATAATGCATTTAACTAATCGTTTTCTATATAAGCGGTGAAGTGATGATATACTGTTAAAAATCTGCTGCATTTTGTTGCAACGCATTCCGCCCTTGTACATAATGTCTCTACTGCGACCTATGAGAATGCTCCTTAATACAGTCAAGTAACCGTTTTCTATACAAGCGCTGGAGTGTGTAGCAAAAAAATTCAGCAGATTTTTAACAGTGTACAGCAAAAGTTTCAAATTTTTAACAGTGTAGTTGGGACAAAAGCGCCTGTAAAAGAAATATTTGGGAATCAAATGCTATCACTCTCTTATAGAGGCAGCCAGGTATTGGTTATGAGTTTCAGATTCCTCGTCGAATCGCCACTGCTCATTTCCGATGCCATTACTGCGTGTATAGGTATTAGATTGTTGCTGTTTATCGATTGAAGCATAGTGCGATTTTTGCTAAAATTTTTCTTTTTCCTTTTTCTGAGTGAAGGGGGAGTACTTTTGACTGACTACACTAGAACAGCATTTTACTATACGTTAATATATGAAGTCATCTTGCTGCGTGCTCATATATGGAAGCACTATGTCTCGGTCTTATGTATAAGGACATTTTACTTGATGGATTGTCACCTTTTGATACCCACTTTCGATGACCGTAGGATTCGATGCAGACTAAGATTTCATAAATGCGGTAGCTTTTCGAAGTGGCAGATCTTGTCTGAAGAAGTTACCATACAAAGAAATTCCTAAGATTCACAACGATACTAACCGATATTGTAAGTGGTTTCAGAAAAGTTGACAATCAAACAGGGGCCTCCGTGGCTGAGTGGTTAAGACATACGCCGCTAATCGTGAGGTTGTGGGTTCGAATCCCATTGGCTCCATTGCACACACACTTTGTGTGGAGCTCCTGGTTGTACTTCTCTTGTGTTGTAATATTTTCTTGAGTGCTATCTCGCCCCTGTATATTGACGATGGCTTATAAGCAGGTTTCATGTCGAGCACACAAGTCAGATGTATGTTGTTCAATAAACAAAACAAACAAACAATCAAACATTGACAAGTAAGCTGAATACATCAGAACTTAGCAAAAAGCTTACATTAGTAATGCATTGCAAAGAGCTATCGTGTGACAGTACACATAGTACAGTATTACGGTATGCATAACTAAAAAGTAGGAAATAAAATAAGCTTTTTAAGAAAAAAATATCAACCGACTTCAAAAAAGCGCTAAAAAGAATTAAATAATTCTTTAAAATTCTCTAATGACAAAACGTTATCCAATAAGCACACATCGGATATCAGGTACCGGCATAAAAAACGGTTAAATTTAATATGTATAATTTAATATCCACCAAACATAGATTTTAGAGATAATATTATTTTACAAGAGATGAATTGACATATTTATGATTTATTTTATGAATATATACATATAAAAAGTAATGAATTACTTTTTGAAGTTGGTGCCAAACTATTTGATGTATATTAAGAATTGTAGCTAAATTATGCCTAGTGCCATAATTAAAATGGGGATAATCATTATCGATTGTGATTGTTTGGCACCAACTTCAAAAAGTAATTCATTACTTTTTATATGTATATATTCATAAAATAAATCATAAATATGTCAATTCATCTCTTGTAAAATAATATTATCTCTAAAATCTATGTTTGGTGGATATTAAATTATACATATTAAATTTAACCGTTTTTTATGCCGGTACCTGATATCCGATGTGTGCTTATTGGATAACGTTTTGTCATTAGAGAATTTTAAAGAATTATTTAATTCTTTTTAGCGCTTTTTTGAAGTCGGTTGATATTTTTTTCTTAAAAAGCTTATTTTATTTTCTTTTATTTTCATTGGTTTTTAGACTTAAGAGGCTACTTCAGCCAAGCGAAAAGACCCAATAAATAATGCCGATCCTACAGAAGAAATTTATAAAGATATCTCGGTTGCATTCCAATACTTCTAAATTACTTATTTATTTTATTTTATTTTGTTTATTATCTGTTGCATTAGATTGCTGAGATCGATTCGTAGACATTTTTTTTATTTTTTCGATTTTTATTGCAGATTTTTTCTGAGGATGCTTTCACTTTCGTAACCGGTTCCGAAAATAAAAACATTCTCATTAAAAATATCTGCAAACAAAATAGAAAAAGTAAAAAACGGCCTTTGTACAGATTAATTTCAGCTATCTGATATAAAAAATATCGTTTCAAAATATTAAAATGTAAAAGAGATATCTTTATTGATTTCTTCTATAGGATTAATATTACCGAACGAATCGTTTTGCTTGACTGAAGTAGCCTGTTAATGGCTGTCACCAATATATTATATTTATTCATTAAAGAATTATTATGAAACCTGTCGAATATTTTTTGCATCATTTTAATATACAAAAGAATTTTCATTTAGATTTTATTCGAATAAATATTATATATATATATTTTATATATATAATATTTATTCGAATTATTATTTCTATTATATATTATATATATATATATATAGAAAATTTATATATATATATATATATATATATATATATATATATATATATATATATATATACATAACAATAATATTTGCTATTTAAAAAATATATTTTTTTAATTTTTTCATATTAGCTGAGAATTATTTACAGTAATTGAAAATGTATCAAAATTTTGAATGATGTGACAATTTTATTTAATTGTTTAATGAATGAAATATTTTCGATGAAAAATTGTTAATTTTTTTCGCTCAAAATAAAAAAAAGAAAAAACCATCATTCACAGTCATGTTACTTACAACGTTAAAGAAGCTATTTTAAGAATCTAAAATGAAACCGATAGCTATTTTATCTAAAATAATTGAATAAACCTCTACAAAAAAGAATTTTTTTAAGTCAAAGAAACATCTGTTAAATGGTATTTTGCACAATTTTATACAAGAGACATGAAATCGCTCTTTCTCACTTCTAATATATGAAAAGAAAAATAAATTTTACCTTTAAGAATCAGTGTAAACTTTATTTAAACTAAACTATTTTATTTTTTGCAATATTTTTAATGACATGCACAGTAGAAAACAATTGCTATATGAAAATATGATTAACTTTCAAACTTTTAAAAAATTCTTTAAAGTATATAATTTGAAATTAGCTGCTTTTCCTAATTTATACAAAACTTTAAAATAACGAATAAGCGATGAATAGCGGAGTATAAAGTAAATATTATTTTATATTTGTTAAAATACAACTGGTGAATTCCATTTTGTGACAGACATGACTGAGAGAATTTTTTTGTTCATCTTTAAGTACTAAATATTAATTGATAGTTAAAAAATTGCATGGGGTGATGTAAATATAGGCCTTATGCTATAAAAAACACCAAAATTTTAATTCAAGGAAAAAAATAAATTAAATCGAGGGTTAAAACCTGCCGTGACAGACATGACAAAATTTAGACATAGATTTTGACTAGACACATATTAATATCATTTGCTCTTAATTGGCATGTATACCAAGTCCAGAATTTTTTAGGAAACAAAATAAGACTTGGATATGTGAAGCAGAAAGAAAAATATTGAAAAATTTGTAAATAGAAAAATATTATAAAACATTTATCTGCGTGACAGACATGACAAAGTTTTGTGACAGACATGACACGTGTACAATTTTCTATGAATTTAAGTATTTTTTTCTTAAATATTACTTTCTTTACTTTTATCACAACTTGGAGATTACAATATGGTATAACATTGGTATATTATGTTAAAAGAATCTCAAAATAAATTATAAAAAATATTTAAATTTTATAAAATCCCTTGGAAGTGACTAGTGTTGGAGTTGAAACATTTGCTAATATTTGGTTCTTCTCATACCAGACAACATGATCTTCAGGTTCAAATTTAAACATGCTTTTAATTTTAGTTGGTACTAAGCATTTTATTTTATGTTGTTGCTGTGTCTGTGTGATTTGTGTTATTATTCCATGATAAACCTTATTGTCTTATTGCACATTCACCCATTGGCTATATTGCTTTGTTGCCTTTTCCAAGAGGTAATTTTCAGTGCATGTACCAGTATTGAATTGAAAAGAATATTATGCCAAGTACACATGATCGGAAACAATGCAACTTTGTTGTTCCTGACATTGTTTTGATTACTTGCCAAGTCAGATCAAGTTTTGCTTTCATTCTTTGCATTTTTTTTCTTGTGATTCATGGAGAAATAGATTCCAGGACCAATTTTCCTCGCAGCTTCAGCACACTTACATGATGCTCTAGGATTTATACTTCTAGCTTGAGTAGCATCAAGGAACTGATTATTAATAGTCTCATCAATACATTCTTTTTCATGTGATGTCGCTGAAAAATGCCAGACTGTTGGGAATTTGTTTTTTGTTATTGAAAATATCATATATTTTTGTTTGAAGTGTAGAGATGCTCCATCAGATAAGAATTCAACTTCTTTGACTTTGAATTATTTATCATGATTTTTTTCAATGATCAAATTGGTAAACTTTATAACAGCATAAAAGACCTTTATAACAGCATAAAAGTACCAGAAATTTTCTATTTGGCAGATTTTCTTTTAAATAGTAGAAAACTTTAGATTGTGTACGTTTCACATCAAGAACTACCATAGCCAATCCAAGTTAAATAATAATCAATTCCAAGTTAAATAATAATAACTTTCAAATCACAAGATTAAAGCAAAACTGCTTGAAAAAATAATTGTGACAGATAATATATCTGTAACAAAGAAATTGGTATCAACATTATCTGATAACTGGTATCAATTGGTATCAATTTTGGTATCAATTGGTAATTATTGGTAATTATTATTGGTATTGGTATCAATTGGTAATTGGTATCAATTATCTGATAACTATTACATGCATTCTAAATTTAAGCATTTTGTTGAGTTGAGTTGTAAAGAAATATTATTGGCATCAACACTAAGTTAAAAAAATACAAAAATAACTTTCTAGGAAAGAGATTAAGGTAAAGTTGGTTGAAAAACTAATTGTGACAGACATGACTAGCGTGACAGACATGACAAATGTGACAGACATGACAAAATGTAATGCTTTATATTTCACTCAAATTTTAAATTTATCTTTCAATTTTTTTATGATCTGCTCTTTTTGACACATAAAAAGAGAAAATAAAGTGTTAATAATTTTTATCAAGTAGATTTTCTTGAAAATAAAAAAATCGACATTTTTTGTGACAGTCATGACATGAAGACTAATATAAAGTTTGGGGGCAATAGCAAAATAATTAAAATGTTTTAGGTGAAAATTTTGGTGTTTTCAAACATACTGTTAGCCATTTTTTTAAAAGATGTATTTGTTTCAAAAATCTATGTAATATTTATATGCTTCAAGAGAAATTTAACTAGAGATAAAAATAGCAGATTTTTGATTTCAAAGTTAGTCTTGATAATAATTAACTATAAAAATTTATTTTTACAATTATATTATTATATCTTGTTATTTTCATAAAATTTGACTTATTTTCTATCAATTGGAACAAAAAAATACTAATTTAATTCAAAATTAAAAAATGATGTCCATGTCGCATTTTCATGGAATTCACCAACTGCATTTTTAAAAACGTATGTCTTAAAAATGAATATGTTTCCTGAAACAAGCAATCGTAATGTCGATGCAAAAAAAAACTCAAGAGGTTATAATGAATTATAAATTAATAATTCTTCAATGAATAAGCATAATAAAACATACCTATATTGTGTTAAAATATCCAAATTGAAAGTAGCATTCGTTAAACACGCTTTCTCTCCCTTGTGTGAAGGTCTAACTGAAATGATCTGCTTATCAGCACACCGTCCAAAGTTCTTGGAAAATTCCCCCTCCGTACTTGTTGACCTTGAAGGAGAGCATGTATTCTCCTAAGGCCCAAACAGATCTGACCACTTTTTGCGATTACACGTCGGATCGTTTATTGTGGTGACATGGTGTTTTGATCTTTAATGAGTTTTGTTTGAAAGGGACGGTTATCCGACATATGAAAAAACAATAGATGGCTTTATCTGTATTTTTTTTTTAGTAAAAATATAATAAAGCAAATAAATACATATAAATGTTAGGAATTTAACAGATACAGGGAATTTTTTTTCCTTTGAATCGGAATTTTAAATCCCCCTCCCCCCGGGAATTTTATTTAAAATGCATATATATTTGAAATCATATTAAAAATTTACGTTTTAGAAACAGTTTATATGCTCCCCCCTTTTTTTTTTTTTTTTCTTTACTGACTAGCATTCAGCAAAAAATTCTTGTTGAAACAAATTAAATGCCATTTCATCCATTTTGTTTGCAACAAATACCTTTTTTATAGAATTAAAAAATATATACATAAAAAAATTCACATTTATCAGTAAATATCTTGTAAATATTTTGTATAATATGCATTTCCAATGAATGCATCTTACTGTATTTAAATCTTTGTATTGTTCCAATTTCTTAAAAATTTGTGTTCTGTTTATTTTGGCTATTAAAATCAATATAAATTGAATAATATATTCATTATTTCCAGTATGACCACTGAAATATATCCATGCAAAGCTATCCGCGCTTGCAGATGCAAATAAATCAAAATACATTCTTTTTTTTTTCTAATAACACCATTTTTCAAATTTTAGAATGATCTTTCCTAGAAAAAAAAAAAAAAAAATGTGAAACTAATTGTATTTCTAAGCCAACTTAAAAAATACAGAAATCGACAATTTTAGAAATATATTATGATCGTATAATATATACGATTAAAAATTATTTTATGCATGTATGCTAAAGTTTTGCATGACTGAGTAATTGGGAGGAGGGGGTGTGTGGACATGGACTGCTTTAGGGACAATCTAAAAGTGTTTTTCTGTTTTAATATTTATTTTAAATTATTTTACTATATTTTAAATATTTATTCTTTTTTTTCCAACTTTTTTTTTTATAAATAATGAATGCAACAGTGTGCCGGTGAAGAAAAAACTTGGAATTCTATATACATTTTGAGCAAAATTTTTATTTTTTATATAAATATTTTCAAACTAAATAAAATATGTCATCTATTTTATTGTTTTAAATATAAATCTCGTAAATTATATCTCGTATATATAAATCTCTTCTTATTAAAACTCAGATTTAAAGTAATTTTTAAAAGAAATAAAGACCAAAAATATATACATTTTCTCTCATAAAATAAAAATGCTGGTCAGTTTATATTAGCCCTCTGCTTTCTAGATGTTGGAGGGCCATTACTTTTTTGCCCGAAACCGACCATTAAGAGTTTACCGGCAAAGTAAATGCAACAATTCTGTCATCGCCGAGCCGTTAAAGGCTCGGCGATGACTGCCGCAATTAGCGGCGGCTCACTTGCGGTACAGCATTGTTTTTGTACAATTGACCTTAACTCCTTTTGGCCGTGACGAAACCAGCTTAAGGCCTTAACTCGAGTGTTTGTGGGGTCGCTTCATCAGAATGATCCTATATCTAAATTTTGAACGAAAACTGTTGATTCTGCATGAAAATCCCGTTTATATCAATTAAGGGGAGGGGCATGAGACCCCGTTCCCCCCGTTTATACTTATTCAATGAACATCTAATAACAGCCACGGTATCGTCTCATCAGAATGATCCTATATCTAAATTTTGAATGAAAACTGTTAATTTTGCATGAAAATCCCGTTTATATCAATTAAGGAGAGGGGCATGAGCCCCCCCGTTTTCCCTGTTTATACTTATTCAATGAACACCTAATAACAGTCACGGAATCGCCTCATCAGAATGATCCTATATCTAAATTTTGAACGAAAACTGTTAATTCTGCATGAAAATCTCGTTTATATCAATTAAGGGGAGGGGCATGAGCCTCCCGTTCCCCCTCTTATACATATCGAATGAACTCCAAAAACTAATCAGGGAAGCGCCTTATCAGGATATACCTATATAGAAAATTTCAAGTGGATCCGATACTTTTATCATGAGTTATCGCGTTACGCACGAACGTACATACAGAACGGACGGGCACATCAGCTCTCAGGCTATGATAGCCTGTGAGCTAAAAACTTAATTAAACAACTCAAAAAACAGTACTTTTTCAAAATTGAAACATTAAATGAAAAATTTTTTGCCTTTCTCTATTCAACGAATTTTTCTATACAACGAATTTTTTGACTGAACAATGGATTTCTTTATATTTATTCTAAACATTTCTACCTTTGAATAGTATGCTATTCCAGTTAGTGGTGTCAAAAAGCTTTAAATGATGAATTAAGATGAATGAGCTTTAAATGATGAATTCGTCTTGCCCGAACCGCGCGCCGTTCGAGCAAGATGGCGCGGCGTATGGGCAAATCAGCTAAGTAGTTAACGTTGTTCAGGCGTCAATGTTGTTTTCTAAAATTGTTTTTGTAAATATTTATTAAAGAAATTACCCAACAAACGGATAACTAACGGGCCGCTTATGGCTTCGATAGCCTTGGCCCCAAGTGTCTGATTGAGGCCCACTAACATTGGCCGTAACGGCTTCGTAAAAAATGTGTCACGGCGGCCGCATTATGGCCACAAGCTAATCACGCCACAAACTTTTTACCATAAATGGTGTATAGCCTCAAACTGGCCACATTTACTCTTTTAAAGGCCAATAAAAAATAAAGGCCTGACGGAAGCTCGCCATCTCCCTGCCAGTCTTGTTTCCCAAATATTAAATTTAGCCCACAGCTGCCCATAAAAATGCCTTTTAAGATTATTTAATGATATAAAGCTAGCCACTAAATTGCCCTAAAGATTATTTAGGCATAATTCAAAATTTATTCTAAAAAACAAATATTAGAAGGTTAATTAAATGATAAAATGTTTTTATATTTAAAAAAAATTTCTTAGGTACATTTAAAAGCAAATAAATAAAATTTATAAATACACTTATTATGAACTTTATAAAAAATATCCAAAACATAATATCTGACATAATGAATTATTTTTTTAATTATATATTTTTAAAATTCATATGCAATATCCTTTTAAATATTTGCATGTCGTGCAAATTTTAAAAGTATATTATTGAAAAAATAAACAAATTTATTAATTCACTGTATCATGTACTGTGTTTTTGAAAAATTTTATAAAGTTTAATCTAAATAAACTTATAGTTTTCCTGAAAAGTGTATGTAAATGAGCATTAATGCTTTTTTTTTTCTACACAAAGCACTTTGTATTTTTGATAACCTTTTTTTACAGAAAAAATTTTGAATTTTTACTCAAATTATGCATATAATATTAATATGATGTAATATATAAAATGTATATTATAACTTAAACTGTGTTTGTGTTATACTTTTGTTTATTGTTTTTTATACATTTATTTGCAAGTCTTTTCCAGTATTTTAGGCTTATTCATTAAAGAATTATTTAGTTATTTTATTATAATTCATTTTATACATATATTGATTTTATTTTGTAAGAAATTTTTAAACACTTTTATTTTGGCAAATGTAAAATAATATTTACTTTTATTGCGTGATGCACCTATATTGTAACACATTAAATTTCTATTTAACTTAGAAAATAATTTAAGTTTTTGTTCTCTTTTTTTTAATATATAAAGGGCACAGTTTATCAAAGATGAAAAATACATACAAATTATTTTAACTTTTCCTAAATAACCAGGATTTTTTTTAACGGTAATTTTAAATTTTACCAATATTTTAATCAGTTTTCTAACTTTTATTCTGATTTTCTAAACTTTATTAATTTTTATTCAATTACTTTAATCAAATTTTATTATCAAATTTCTCACTTAGAAAAAGAAAAAAAAAGTTTTTCTCAAGCTTTCTCTCTTTTTCTTTAATTAAAAAAAATTCCACTGAAACAAATTATTTTAAAGAATCTCAAATGATACATATACATATAATATTTCAAAACAATATAGACGCTCATCAGCAAAAAAAAAAAAAAAAAAAAAAAGTCATCAAACAATTATCTATTGAATTAAATTTTACAATATTTGAATTAAATTTTACAGTATTTGAAGAAATAGAAAGGGAAAATAAAGTATTTTTCACCTATAAGAATAAACCTTATTTAAATTAATCTGCCCAAGCTTTCGCTATGTAATCAATTACTTTGTAAAAAGCATCTGTATTTGCTAATTTAAACATAATTTTAATGTAACATAGCATCAGTAAATCCTGTTATTTAAGATAAATATTATTTTACATTTGCCGAAATGAAAATGTTAAAAAATACTGTTCAATCTAATATATAAATTCCCTAAATTATACAAAATAAAATCAAAATGTATAAAAAACACAGATTAAATTAAAATTACAATTCTTTAATGAATAAACAAAAATTAATAAGACTTGCAAATAATTTACTAGCCCACATATATGCTGTATGAGTTACTTGTACAATCCTAGAACTTTTATAAATAACCAGCCATTCCCTCCTCACTGCAGTGCAATTCCAAATGAATGAAATGAAGATGCGTATGCGTGACTCTGCAAAATTGAAGGGAAGGGGAGGGGGCGAATATGGGGGTCCGAGTTCTTTTCCGAGAAATTTTCCTGCACCTCATATGACCTTGGCCACTGTCCGCTCTGTAAGGAGGCAATGGCGAGAGATTTCCTTTCGAAAAAATATTTCGTGGGAAATTTTTATTAAAGAAGTTATAACATATATAAGTTCTTTGGTTTTATTATTATGAAAACAATTATTTTTATACGTTCTAGTAAATGTGACGAACCATTAAATGAAAGTTGTTTTAAACAATTGTTTACAACGTTTATCCAATGATTCATCATGTTTATCACTTATAACCAATGCACCAAACATATTATATTTGCACTTTTCTTCCTATTTAATAAATTTACATTCCGGAAATTAACAATATTCATTTTTATTCCAAAGTGCTCACAAAAATATATTTATTTAAAATATTATTGCACATTTCAAAACCAAATCATTAAGCGTTTTATGATTATTTTTTTCATAAAAAAATCTTTTAATTAAATTAGGGAATTTTTATTTACCGTAATTTCGGGTGTATAAGCCGCGGATCAAACAATTTTTTTTTACCCAGAAATCTTATTTAGTGATTGAAGACAAATATTTACGGCGATCTAACTAGTTACACTTATTTCTTAAAAAATTCTGGGTCGAAAAAGAATTGTTTGACCCGCGGCTTATACACCCGAAATTACGGTATATAATAAACATATTATATATTTATATAGCAAAATATTAATGTTTTCAAACAAATCCAGGTTTTTGCTTCTTTAAAACCAGGTATATGACATCTGTGTTTTTTAATAATAATTTAATATTAATCATAAAACAAATAAATATACATATATTGTAAGAAATTTGATAAAATCATTTTTATTTATTTTTTATTTTACACTGAATTCAGAACATTAAATTCCTTTTCAAAGAATTTTATTTTACATGAAAATATATTTCAAATGATATTAAAAAATTGTCTTATAGAAACAGTTTATTTTCCACTTTTTCCACTCTCTTATATTCAACAAAATGTGCTTGTTGAAACAAAGAAAGCAATATTTTTTTCACTTGTTCATAGCAAATATTTTTTTCATGAAACTTGGAGGGGAAAAAAAATCACGCTTATCATTAAATTTCAAGTAGATTTTTTGCACAATATAAAAGTTCAACAAATGAATGCATCTTATTGTAATTAAATATTTTGTGTTGTTCCGAGTCTTGTGTACTTCCTGTAAATTTGTATTTTGTTTATTTCAGCTATTAAAATCAAGAGAAATTGAAAATTAATACATTCATTGTTTCTAGCATAACCATAAAAATATAGCCATGCAAAGATATCGAAGTATAGTTTGGAAATATTTTACATTTTTTAAATGTAAATGTTTGTTACATTTTTATATATATATATATTCCTTAAATAGTTTTAAACTAAAAAAAAAAATCTATTTCACTGTCTTAAATATAAATCTCATAATGTATCTACATTTTTAATAAATGCCACATTTATAATAATTAAGCTTATTTTAAAATAAATAAAGTAAAAAAATACATTTTCTTGCGTTAATGTAATATTCGGGTCGGATAATATTGGACCTGTACTTTTTAAGTGATGAGGGGCCATTTCAAGCTTGCCCGAAACTGCCCTTCAATGATGACGGGTAAAAAAAACGCAACCGTTTTCTCACTGCCGAAACGCGTGCGGTTCGGCGACAACTGCCGCAATTGGCGGCGCCTCACTTACGGTACACTATCGTTTGGCTACAAATGGCCTTAACTGAGTATGGCCGCAACGAATATGGCTTGAGGCCGTAAGTCATGTGTTTGTTGGGTACTAATACATAATGCTTGGATTTATAAGGATGATATGGAACTATTTTTTTTTTTTTTTTTGCCACAATTTAGATTCTAGATGTCAAAACAATTATTTTTTTCTCAGTGTAATATACATCTAAACAAACAACTTTCATCAAAGAATATATGATTGAAAATAAAACGCCAAGGTGCTGGTGGATTTGGATACTTGATCCATGCAAGCGTTAAAGTTCCAATTATGTTGCGAGTTATTGGGTGAAAAACGACACAAAAATATGCAAATGTGGTATATGAGAAAGAAGAAGAACGTGTATACAAAATTTCATCTCAATTAACACATAAAAACCACTGTTCTGCAACTGTCAGTCGTGATATTAACGTAACGATGTTGCCCTTCACTAACAGAACAAGTTAGAAATTGAACGTCGGGGATAGCAAATGAGGTGCGTTCGTACTATAATAAAGTTTTTAAAATATACAGCATTTCGGATATTATACAGTATCCGAAATCTTTTGTATGTCCCTGTAAATACTCAGTGCTTTCTATTATACAAGAATTAACTTGTAGTAAACCTCAGCAACGTATATCAATTTCATAACATGTTAAAAAGTTTAATACCATTAAAACGCTCCCGAACAATGTTTCCTCCTATACCATTACGCAATAGAATACTTTTGTGTGGCCCAGTATATTAATAAAAAAATATTTCTTGCACCATAGATTGTACAGAATGTATATTTTTGTATTTATTTCATAGATGTATATGAATTGTATTATGTTCGAAAGAGTGTAAAATCATTAAAATGCACTTAAAACTATTTTTTCCTATTGATCATAATGTAATGGAATACTTTTGATTGCCCATGTAATTGAACTATGCATCCCAATTAAAAAAATTTAAATGACTCCACAAAATCATGTAATGATTATATATTTTAAATTTCAAAGCATTCGGTTGGGTAGTTTTTGCGTTGTTATATGCGGACAGACGGCTGGATTGAACGACAACAGAGGTACTACGTATTTATATAATTACGAACGCACCTAAGAAAGGTTCAGGTTAATATGTGTTTTATCTACGAAACTGCAAATGCCGCAAATGAAAATCGGCCCAATGGATCTATGATTGTTAGGAGAGCGGTTTCCCACCTTGCTTTTGTCACTTAATTGTTCTTTGTATGTCTGGCTCGTACAATATCATTTCGATATCTTCTAGCACCTTTGCGTTTTAATTCAGACCATACCTTCGTTGAAAAAATTTGTTTGGCTGGATGTGTATTATAGTCTTTTCAAGTTTTGCCCATCCTTTATGAAACACCTTCTATATTAACTAGGGTTTCTAATTTGTAATTTTGTGTTACTCTGAAAAAATTTAATTAGATGACTAGAAAGGTACTATTACTTGTTTGAATTACTCAATTAAAATACCACTTTTTAATATAGATTAACACACTTAGCTCAGGTTACGTAAAAATACAGGTCTTAGATATCTATAATTCTGCTTATACTGCTTTTTTTTTATTGTAACATAAAATACATATAAATTATAGATAAAAAAAATTACTGTATGAAAATGTATAAGCTCAAAATAAGCTACATTATTAGTCAAAAGCCTGTCAATCAGTATTTTTAAGTGAAAAACTATCTGTAAATTAATGGTAAAAAAAATTCGTACGTTTTAAAATGTTTCTAAAGTGCACTGAAAACAAAAGAAAATACTATGGCACAGAAATCAATTGCAATGTTTTTAAATACATCTGTAGTAATAACAGACAAAATAATAAACTAAACTCTATAGCTTAAAAAGTTAAAAATGTAATGTTCATCTCATTTTCTGAGATATATAGCTCAACGCAAAGCATTTTTTCATAGAGTCTTATGAACGGCATTAGGAGACAAATGGTAGGAGTAGGAGTAGCAGTTTAGTACGAGATAAACTGCAAAACAGTTCCCTTAACCCCTTTCTTTCTTTCTAGCCGATAACCAGGCGCCTACCTGCCAATTTTCCCCAGCTAAACGAGTTTGATACCTGGTATCGGGGCGGGTGACCGCCCAATCGCCGCAATGAATCTGTCGATCGCTTAGATCTTTAACCTAATGGCATTGCCTACTGCTTAGTTTTTTATCCGGTTGCTTAACACTTTGCTCTGGATGTTTGGCACTTGCAGTTTTCTTCCCTTAACCTCTTTGACCTGACGTTCTATTAATAGACTATGTCTTTCATTGAATCTTATTTTGTCTTAAAAAATATTTTTAATTCCAGCATCTAATAATGATAGTATATGTCCATACACTTACTAGTATGACTTCACTTATGTTTCAGCATGCAATAATAAAAATAATAATAAAAGTTTTCCTAATTATTTTCAAAGCCACTGGGTTTTTTTTTAATGCAAGCGAATGTTTCATTATTTACATTTCAATTAGGGACTCCTTTTCCGAATTAGTAATTTGTGATAAAAGATAAAAAATACTACTAAATTTTTATGTTTGTTTAATCTGGTTGTAATATGACATTTTCCGAATCTTTTCCTTTGACTATTGTTATATAAAAACATGCAAAATAACTATGTTCGTTAGGTTTCAATAAAGAACAAATTTGTGAAATTTAAGTAAACTGTAACTTCTTTTATTTCGATAACCACTTTTAATTTTGTCAGCATAAAAGTGACTTTTTCCCAAAATTGGAAAAAAATTCAGGGTCAAAAAATTTAATGAAGAATGGGTTTACCTAAATTAATACAACACAAAAAGGTAATTCTAGTATTAGACCGTCTAGCGGCGGCGAAAACTATCACTTCAATGAGTTGATGTCTGAAATTACAGGATTAGTAAAAATTCGGTATGCATATTAAAATCCAACCGGTCTGTCAAATTACATCTTGATGGAAAACATTTGCGAACCGGATTCTAAACCGGTTGATTGGTAGTTTTACCATTGTACTTTAATAATTCCAGTCTTTCATTTTCTTTCATACTCTTAGGTGCAAGAAAACACAATGGTAAATCGACCAATCAATTGCTAAAATCTGAAGGCAGGTGGTTTCAACCAGATGCCAGTAGACCAGTTGCATTTTAATATGATATTTGACTAATCTTTCCAATTTCAGACGTCAACTCGGATGAAGTGATCATCTGTGCAGCTACCTCTTTGTCTAGATTGTATATGAGAAGAAAAAAATGTCCAAACTTGATTTAGAGAATACAAAAAATTTTCAGTAAGGGCTTTTCGATTGATTGTCACAGATTTCACTTATAATTTTAAATTAAAAACAAGAAAATAGAAAAGAATGTTGAAATAATTCACCATACAATAGGAAAAATGTTTTGCATTCGATATTTATTGAAGAAATTCCCTTTCTTTATTCGCAATGTTTTTTAAAGAGCAAAATTGCTCCAAGAGAAAAAATCACCAGTCAGTCATACTTCAGAAACCAACTTACGTTCATTGAAAAAAATAGATTGATCTAGGATTGATTAGATATTGCCTATAAAAGTTTTCAACATGTACTTTCGGGTTCCCCTGACGTTTAAATCTTGTATTACTGGGTAGATGATCTATTGAAAGGACTCTTTCTAAGCTCAAACTCACAACGATTGATGGACTTCTGAAAGTAGTGAAAGAGTACACTATTATTTTAGTGGAACTATGTAAACTGTTTATTTTACGGTAAAAATCTGTTAAAATAATAGAAGGTTTGTAAGGAATACAGATGTTTTTCTTAAAATAGCTTGTATTTGCATCAGACTGACGCTCTTTTCCTATAAAATCAACATATTCTTGTATTGGTTATTCAGGAGTATAGATCATTTATTTACGTCCTGTCGAGTAAATTTTTAGATAATGCGTTAGAAATTGAATCTAGCAGCTTGAAAATCACAAAAGGCTGCACCTAAATATTTCTCAGAACATGTAACATTCAATTATATTATAAGAATTGATTTATTGGCCAAGAGTTTTAACACACTTTTATTTATTTCAACCTTGGTTTTCTATGTTTGGAATCGATTTTTAATCCATTACTTTACATGTTATAATTATAAAAATTACGTACAGAAGTGTTTTTTCGACAATACGTCACCTGATAATAATAAGTGTACATCTGTATTTTTGAAAAAAAATGACTTATCGATATAGAAAGGTTCTGTTTGTACCTATGAAGGCATTTCTGGATTAAAATAATGTCATAATATAATTGTAATGCCATATGTAAACTATATATAACATCATTTAGTACAACATTAAGTAAGATGAATAGAACAACATTTTAATATTTCAACAACTGAATTATCAATTGCCCGGCACAGGTGTTAAATCGCCAAATATTCCTTGAAACAATTGTCTTGAAGTCTAAAAAATACTTGATTAAATGATGTGCCAATAAATATTTGAATCTCTAGGAAAGAACGCCAGTGAAAATTTCAAAGATAAAAAGTTGAAAATAAATTATATATATAAAGAATAAAAAGTGTAATATTAAATATTATGTATTCTTTTATCAATTAAAATTTTAATATTAATTAGTTTGCAGTTATAGGTGAGAAATTGATTTAAAAATCTTAGAAAGGTAGTTTAAAAAATGTTTCTTTTTTTTTTCTTTTCTGTTGAAATTAAAAAAAAAAAAGATAAGAATGTATATGTTTTTAATAAACTCACTTAATTGTACTTTCTACCAAGCGTTAAAAAAAAAAATAAATAAATAAAAAAAAAAAAAAAAAGAAGAAGAAGAACGTTTCTCATAATCAAATTCGATGCCCAAACCAAATTAATGTATTGCATCAAAAATTGGATAGAAAAAACAAGAATTTCAGTCATAAAATTAGCCGTGGTTTCCAAGTTAACATCGAATACTTAAAAAAGAGTGGTTTTTCAATAGCTATTTTTGTTTTTGCACTTTTTATTTTTATTCATTAAACTGTTTCCATAAACATCTGATTAAATGTACTTAAAATTCATTGTGTTTAGATACTGCAATGCCTAAAAAAATTTTAAATTATTTATTTTTTAAAAAGTCTTCGACCATTACGAATTTCGCGCTAATATTAAACGTTAAGCATATAATTTCTAATTTTCATTAGATAAAATGTACTCAAAGAAAGTAAAATCCTAAACTTTAAGAGAGTACACTCTGAAGAGAATGCATTAATTTATTTACGAAACTGGGAAATATTCTCTTGCGTCACTAAACAAATTCTACTCATAAAAATTTTATGATTAAATAAAAGAAATATTAGTATTACCCCGAGAAAAAGCATTTATTAAGTCCTAGAAACAAAGCAAATTGAATTATGTTATTGTAAATAAAAAAAGAAATATTTCATTTAAAAAAATAAACGTCTTCAGGGCTTCTTTTTTTCCTCCTCTAAACCTGTAAATATTTATTCATGCTTCAAAGCAATTCTGAGAAAAAAGATAAAATAAAAATTCTACTTTAAACATTATTTTGTTATCGTATAAAATTGTATGAGATATACAAGTATAAAGTACATAAAATAATATTTTCAATAAAGAGAAAACAGTATTGCAAAAAATTTAATCAATATTTTTTCGTTTTTGACTTACATTAAAATGATGATTTTCTTTTTCTATGATATAGGGTATATTATTTATGTCCTAACTGATTTTTAGATAAATTGCAACAGAAATAATAGTTTTTTCTTTCCTTATTATGTATGTTTACTAAGAACTTGAATAAACGCTAGGATTATAAATGATTCGAGTTTTTAGCTTGTTTGTTTGTCTGTTTGTTTTTTGTATGCATGCATGTGTCTTCTCGCATAACTCTTGAATGAATCTTCCGAGTTCGATCATTCTTACTATTTTTGATGCAATAGATTTTGGTGATAATCCCATCATAAATTTCACCAAACTCCAAAAAAGCATTTCTTTATGAAATTTGATCACTGTTTTTATTATTATTTAGACTGTAAATCTCGTGCCACAAAATGTGCATATTTTGTTAAGCTATCCATCAATAATTCTCTTTGCTTGAGTCAAACTTCTAAACGAAAAAAAATAGCCGATGTTGCAGTTCTATTCCTAAAGAATCACATCTACTGGACCCACAAAAAGGTGCAGGAGGAAAAAAAATAATATTCCGATTACTGTTATATTAGTGAGGCCAGAAGTTTGAAATTTGGTGTGGTGGTTACTTTAAACGTTTAAATTTTCTACTTGAACGATTTCTAAAAATTTTCAAATTTAAATGGGTGAAATAAGCGGTAAAATGTGCTAATTTACAATTTATTTGAAACTGATAAGACTAGAAATTGAAAACTTGACATGACTGTTACTTTTAAGACGTAAATACTGACAACTTGGCAATTTCTAAAAAAAAAATTAAATGCAAAAGTATGCAAGAACAAAAATTTGATAAAAGTGTGACTTTTGTGATACAGCTTGTGGGGGGGGGGGGGGGGGTAAATACTTGATTTTTTCATTTTGTGGTTACTTTTAAGATGTAAATCTTCTCTAAGAACGATTTATAAAAAATATTGAAATTTAAAAAGGTAGAATGAACGGAAAGAGTTGTAAAATCGTTCTAAATTACGATTTATTTGGAATTGTTATGGCTAAAAACGTGAAAAGAGTAATGATGAATATATGCAAAGTTATCCAAAATATTATTAATGCAATTTAAACAGAAAAAAAATGCAAAATCTGTACTAACATTATAAAATGCAATGTTTCTTTGTTTGTTCCGAAAACTATCGAACCCATTTCAAAATTAATGGCTGCAAATTCAATAGGTACCTTTTCTATTTAAACATATGCTATAATTTTAGTTGGTACTACAAACTCCAAGAAAATGCGGGAGCAAAAAAATTCTAAAATTACTATTTCTGTGATATTGTCGAGACAAGAAATTTGAAATTTGGTGTACGAGTTACTTTTAAGATGTGAGTACACTGTTAAAAATCTTGTTCTATTTTGAACCAAAAAAGTTTGTTTTTTGATGCTCAATATCTGCCACCATAAGATGGTGTAATCTCGTACCAACATTTGGAGCTTCCTGGTTCAACCTCGTTCCAACTATTGGAACTATGCTTCAACGGGAGCTCCAAATTTTGGTTCAAGATTTCACCATCTTACGGTGGCAGATATTGAGCACCAAAAAACAAACTTTTCTGGTTCAAACTAGAACAAGATTTTTAACAGTGTACTTTCTACAAGCATTTTCTAAAAAATTCCCAATTTAAAAGTATGAAATGAGCGTAAATCTTTCTAAAAATGTTCTAAATTACAATTTTTTTAAATCGTTCGCACTCTGGCGAATCTTGAAATATATAATAAAACTAGAATTCTTTTTACCTAAAACAATCAAAGATCTCATACAATTTAAATGTAAAACAACGGGTGTCCACGCAGCTAAACAGTGGCCGCGAGGTTCTGACCTCCAAACTGGTAGACGGTAGGTGCTGGGTTCGAACCCAATCGCGACCGTCGGCCTAACCGTTCGAAGTTTTCCATGGTTTTCTTCGAACCTTGCGTAAATACGGGTTAGGTTCCCTTAGAAAGACCCCCACGGAGGGCAACCCACCCCATAGGGCCCATATCCCATAGCGTAGATAATCGGCCGACAAAAATACACCACTACGCAGCTAAAAAATGGCTTTTTCATGTTTCTTATCTTCAAAAAAATATTTTTTTTTCGCCTCCGAAGTAGATAATGTGTTATGTTTCTTATGTGAATTGTCTGGGTTTCCGTTGATCGCCTTATCTCCTCTCCAAACACGAATCTATGTTTTCGGATGTGAAAAGCAATCTGGGAGGGAAAGAATAAGAATACGTTTTTGGAATAAAAAAAGACTAAGAGGAAAAAACTGTATTTTAAAAATTCTGGCAAAGAAATGGGAAACTCTCTTGAGTTTTCCAGCACTTTGTATTGTCAGCTATGTTCTCCTTCTAATCGTTATTTTATGCATCATTATCTAAAAGTATATTAAAGTAAGCGGGGAAATAGATGAAGTAAAATCTATTTACGAATTGTGGCGTCTGCCTGTCTCGTCTCAAAGGCAGTGTGGCCTGATTTTGGTATAATTTTCATCTTTTTGGAAGGATTTCATTTCAACGATTTTTTTTTAATACAATAAAACATCACTTATATACAGGGTGTTTACTCTGAACGGTGGCCAATGGCTAATTCCTTAACCGTTAGTCATAGACATATACAGTCGAGTCTCCCTATGCGAAACTCCATACATCGAATTTCTCTATATAATGAATTTTTAGTAGGAACGGTCCCCTTTTCGCATGATTACATTAAAAACAGTCTCTATATAGCGAAATATCTATCTCCATATAACGAATTTTTTCATAAATTGGTCTTAATTTATTCAGTTTTAAAAAAGCTTCGAAATCATATGGAATCAATTTTCCATCACTTATTTTTGATTTATCATTCAGTGCTGATTTTTTTTTTTTTTAATATTACTTCTCTCCTTGTTCTTTAAATCTAACGAGTTCATTCCACCTCCCACCCACCTATCAACATCCTTCTCTAAACAGAGTCAATTGGATTGTTACACATATAAGAGAGGAATCAACGAGAGGCCTTCAAATGGAAGAAAATGTTAACTACAATTTTTCATTCCTTGCTAAAATTTGAGCATTTTTTTGAGAGCGTAACAATTTTAAAATCAAAACAACAAAAATTTACAGATTTCTTCGTCTGAAATTAATACAAGTCTTCCTCATTTGATTTTCATTAAGCTTTCAAATAAATGTCTGTTCTCATTTTTGAAACTGCTTAAATAACTAAGAAATAAAATGTTAGGTTAATATTTACTTTTAAACATTTCAAATTCTTAATTAAAAAGATCAAAAATAGCATTTGTTCAAAATTTACTCATTAAATAGATTTTTAACATCATTCTCTATACATCGAATTTCTCTATATAACGAATTTTTTACTGAAACGATGGATTTCGTTATATAGAGACTCGACTGTAGTTCCAATTGCAAAAATATTTTAAATAAAGTAAAGAAATATTTTAAAAGCGATTTCGATCAATAAAAATATTTCTTAAAAGTTACGAAATTTAAATTTTTATCCGAGTCCCCGGTCCTATAAGTTATATTTAAGAAAATTTTCTTATTACACTGACAAGTAAGACAAAAAAAATTCTCGTTCATATAACACTAAAATTGATCGAGTTATGAAACTTATTGACTTATATCAAATTATGACTTATACCATTTTTCTGGATGTGAACACAAATGCGTTTGGCCTGCATTGAGGGAACATATGCCAAGTGCTTATAGTATTCGAAGGACTTATTTCATGTGTATCTACGCTTTGAAAAATATCGTACAAGTTTTACGAGTGAATTAACTTTTATTAAGTTTTAGGTTGGCTAAAATAATTGCATTTTAATATATGTTTTATTTTGTAAGGATTTGGAACTGTTTCTTTTCATGATTTCTTTTAGCAAAATTTATGTTATTTTTATAAATTTTTATTTAACTTCAACGATCATATGTAATCTTTGCAGTTCAAAATTTGTACTCTAACTCACTTTCAAATATTCAATTGAGATTTTACATACTGATGTAAATTCAAAAATAATGTAATATTGTTATAATTTTCTGTGGTTAATATGCATTTATACTTATTTTATAGAATACCACAAAAAAATTTGAACGGATAACCACCAAAAAATTTAAGAAGAAGTTTCAGATTAGATAGCATAAGACCACAATGGTTGTATTTTTTTAACTATTATGTATTTTTTCTACCACTGAATTCGAAAATTCTCTAATTTTTAACCATCATATCAGGATTTTTCGCAAATGATAAATTGTTAAAATTAAATACTAACAAAAATCGCTTATTATAAAATAATGGAGATGGCTGTGTTTTTTAACTCTTGATAATCAATTTTTATGTACTTTTTAGCATTAAATCTGAAAATGACCCTACTTTTTAACTATCACGTTAGAACTTTTTTGCAAATTGTAAATATTAAAGTGTAGCGAAAATACGATACAGATGCGAAACTTTTTTTATTTAATTTAATTTTGTTTAATTTATTCTATTTTTAAGCTTTTACTGGGATTCCTAAAACTAAAAAGCTGAGAGGTCCGATGAGGAGGATGAAGATTTATACTTTAAAATTTTAAACTTTGAAATTTACAATTTTCAAAAAATCTTTAAGTGATGGTTAAAAATGAAGGTCATTTCCGGATTCAGCGGTAAAATATACGAAAAAATCAATTATTAAAAGTTAACAAATAAGAAAAACTATGTGTTAAGCATAGATTATGAAAAACTTTCGAACACTTCCTGAAATCTTTAACAATCTCTTTGTTATTTAGGGAAATAAGATGCTACGGTTCATAGCCAAACATGTATTCCAATACCTTTGATCAGCCCTGTATTTGATTCGACGGTTGATATGTACATACTATAGTATAATAGGAAAATTTAGTTTAGCAAGAAAATGCCTAACTGATTGAAATTTCTCTTTCAGCACTTTATTCTAATAGATGGAAAATGCTTGAATACTTTTGTTCAGCCCTGTAATTTACTTAATACCTTTATTACACGCCAGTATTTTTTTTAAATTTTGTTCAAAGAAAAATGCTCTTAAAACTATTTAAATCACATTTCCAGAAATTATCATATATGTGTGAACATGTAGCTAATTTTTTGCGTGACCCAGTATATCATTTTATCTATATTCTACAAACATTTCTTAGCAAGCTGAAAGCAGTTCAACGTAAAAATACATAGCTTAATTAAAAACCACCTTTAAGTTAATTACCCTCACATTGAGTAATCTTTATGAGCTCTTTTGTGTAACCCTGTATATCAACTATAACATTTATACACACCATAAAATTTGCTGACAATTAGTAAAACTTAAAAACGTATATCATAATTGAAAATGTATTTCATCCATCCATCAGCTATCATCGATAATATACAGTACTTCGGATATGAATATGAGATTTGAAATATTTTGTGTGTCGTGTCCCTGTAAATGCTATGCACGTCATATTATGCGTTAAATTTTAAGTATCAGCGGCGTATATCAATTTTATGATACATGAAATCGTTTGAATAATTAAAACATGTGGCAAACAATTCTCCCCTTTATTATTGTGTAATGAAATTCTTTTGAGTGGCCCTGTAACTGAATAATAACTATTATTTTGACAGAATATTTTACAGAATGCATATTTTAGTGCACTTTGCGAATCCATGCAAATTTGAATATGTTTGACAGGGTGTAACACCTTTAAAATTCATTTGAAACGTTTTTTTTCCATAGGCCGTAATGTATCGGAAAACTCTTTATTATCCTTGTAAATTAACTAATCATAGTACTCATCAACGTCATTTTCAATGGGGTTAGTGTTGGGGTAAACATCAATAACATATAAAAATTGCATAGCAATCTGAGCATATTTACGGGAGCGCGGACAGAAGGACAGACGGACAGACAAACCGAATGCATAAACATTTTTCAACTTTGTTGGAAAGTGTTAAAACACAACAATCACATCTACTTTTATAGTATCAAATTTTCGCTTTATTTATTATTTTTTACTTTAAAATTTACGATTTGGATAAAATCTTTACGTAATGGTAAAAAATGAAGGTCAATTTCGGATTCAGCGGTACAAAATGTATATGAATCAAAAGTTAAAAAATATGACCTAACCCATCTTTTGCAGACTAGTGTATCTAAAAACATTTTAAAATAAGTATCTTTTTGCAAAGAATTGACGCTACTAATTTTCATAATTTTATTTAACAAAAATTCTGTTTTTATTTCTTTACATGTTTTTTACAAATTGCATTTTTTGCATCAGTATATATTGCATTAATATTTTAGAATTATTAAATATTTAAAATTTGTATTGCAAATTTAAAAAGGCGCGATTTTCAAAATAAATACTGGATGCTTCTAAGCGAGTGTATTTTAAAAATACATTTTTTTACTTTCAAATTTATTTATTTTATTTCACTACTTATATGCTTTAAACACTTTCATTTATTTAAATAGTAATTAAGATGAAATGTATTATCTCTCTCATATAAAATTCGTACCCAAATGTAACAATATTTAAGGTCTACACTAATAGATGAACAGCTACAGACGCATTAAATAAATAGCCAGGAAAAGGGATATTAAATCACGTTCGGAAACCAAGCAAATCCGTGCAAGATTTACGAGGTAGATTTTGCTGGAAGTCCCAAGGGAAATCCACTCTCTTACGGCCTTAGATCTTCATTAAAACCTTTATTTTTATTTTTTCTCCACTGTTAGACTTTGTAAAAGAAAAAATCATTTAAAGTAAGAAAAGCTCGTGTGCAGTATTTCAGTCTTCATTCTTATTTTAAGGCGTTAAAGGAAATGAAAACTATTCAAGCAAAGAAATTGTATAGTGTAACAAAAATAAAACTAGTCCTTGAGGGGGGGGGGGGGGAGGGGGTACCGTAATACTTACGCATCATGGATATGCATAATATAAAATATGATAATAAAACGCATGCAAACTATTTATAAAATGCATCTCAATTCCAAAATAAAATTTAAACATATATTTAAATGGTTTTAATATACATAGTAATGCTCTATTAATGAATTGCTGATGAGCCAATTCCGACAAATTATGTAAAACGCCAAAATACACAAACAGTATCGGATTGCGTAAAAGAAACGTCCTTATAACTCAAAAAATAATAATTATATTAACTAACAGTTTATTGCGTCAGATTAAACGTCTCATTTTCAATTAAAATATATCTTTGAATTGAAATTTGATGAAATACAGGGTCATGAAAAATCGAAGAATGCGGAAAACAGGGTTACACATATCTTGGCAACTAATAAAATCCGATTAACTTCGTTCTTTATGCAAAATTTGTGTTATTGTATTGCTTTTTACGTCCATTTCTTAAAATAAAACATTTCGAAAATTTTTATGTACCTTTCATCAAAACGAATTTTTCGAGAGTCCGAAAAAAATGTTCCGGATAATCGAGGTTATTGATATTAAATAAGCTTCGTCCCGTTCTTACTTACTAATTACATACAAAGTTTCAGTCTCTATCTCAATTTTTTCGGGAGATAGAGTGGTTACAGACAGACAGACACACAGACGGACGGACGGCAAATTTTTTTTTCTAAAAATGTGTTTTTCGGACCTTTAGTATCTGAAACGTGTAAATCTGTCAAAAAAAATTTTTCGATTTTCAAAACGATTGCAATACTTACTCTATACTAAGTATGATGGTTGAGTAAAAATAGATAAATGAAAAAAAAAATAAAATAAGCTTTTTTTAAAAAAAATATCAACCGACTTCAAAAAAGCGCTAAAAAGAATTAAATAATTCTTTAAAATTCTCTAATAATAAAACGTTATTGAAAAATCAGACATCGAATAACAGGTACCGGCATAAAAACGGTTAAATTTAATTTATATAATTTAATATCCACCAACCATGAATTTTAGAGAGAATATTTTTTACAAGAGATGAATTTGCATATTTATGAATATATACTTATAAAATAATGAATTACTTTTTGAAGTTGGTGCCAAACAATCACAATCTACAATGACCATCACCATTTTAGTTATGGTACTAGGGGCAATATATTCACAATTCTTATTATATTTAAGATAGTTTGGCACCAACTTCAAAAAGTAATTCATTATTTTATAAGTATATATTCATAAATATGCAAATTCATCTCTTGTAAAAAATATTCTCTCTAAAATTCATGGTTGGTGAATATTAAATTATATAAATTAAATTTAACCGTTTTTATGCCGGTACCTGTTATTCGATGTCTGATTTTTCAATAACGTTTTATTATTAGAGAATTTTAAAGAATTATTTAATTCTTTTTAGCGCTTTTTTGAAGTCGGTTGATATTTTTTTTAAAAAAAGCTTATTTTATTTCCTACTTTTTAGTTATTTATACAGTAATACTCAATTATGTGTACTGATATGTGATGTCTCTTTGCAATGCATTGACTAATTGATGTACTTTGTTGGGCTTTGAAGCATTAAATTTGCTCGTCAATTTGCTATTTCATTTTCAGCTATTCGAAAGCAACTTACAATGTCGGTCAGTATCGTTGTGGATCCTTAGATTTTTCGGATGTGGTATCTTGTTTAGATAAGACCTTACTCTTCGAAAAGTTGTCGCATTCATAAAACTTTAAGGTCCACGTCGATTCTTAAGGACCTCAGAAATGGGTATCGATAGACACTATTTTCCAAACTACACAAAAAGTAGGAATTCCAAACTTTCAAAACTTGACGATAGTTACCTAACGAATATGATTATACGAGTGCAAGGACAACTTACATACATCTGACTTGTGTGTTCAACATGAAAGCCTGCTTATAAGGACAAAACTTACCGGTCACTTACTGAAGTAACCAATCATACAACCGATTGTAGACGAAATGAAAATCAAAGCGAAGGGTGACGTCACCTACAATTCAACAGGATAGTTTTCATTGATACTACAATTCGCTTTCATACTGCCCTACAATTGGTCGGTAACATTGGTTACTTCGGTAAGTTGCGCTGAACACGCCCTAAGTCATCGTCAATATACACTGTTAAAAATTTGAAACATTTGCTGCATCGTCACTCCACTACCTTTACAGAAAACGATTACTTCACTCTTTTATGGAGCATTCTCATTTGTCAGAATAGAAATATTCTATAAAAGCGGTGCAGTGGAGATACAGCAAAAGTTACAAATTTTTAAAAATATACAGGAACGAAATAACGCAAGGAAATTTTTATAACATGAAGGTTAGTTGGTTGGCAGGCGGCTTTAGAATTATGCTACGCCATTGGCGGCATTATCTCGATTACTCGACAAAACACGGAGGAAGTACAGCCAGAAGCTCTACGCAAAAAGTGTGTGCAATGGAACCGGCAGACTCGAACCCACAGCCCCCTACGGTCGCAAAGTGCGCGCAAAGCGGCCTGGTGTCTTGACCTACAGCGACGGAGGCCCCGAGTGCAAGAAGTTAACTAGCTTCACTTTAATGACAAGCTCATCAAAATGTTTTCCCATTTTCTTTTGTCTAGATTCGTCTCAACCTATCAAATATCCTCGTATATTACCACTTTGATATCGAGCAATTCTGTCAGAAGAAAATCTGAAAGCATCTCGATATTTAACTGGATAACTGAATCTGAATCTCAAGACAGTATCGATCACATAGCAATGTACTTCAATTTCTTTGTGCATCCGGCATAAAAAGCACCCTGATACACAGGCTCTGACATATAAAGGTACTTGAAAAGTGGATTTTTAGCTTTTTGACACCTATTTCCGATGTCGGCAAGCATCGATGCACACCTTCGATTTTGGTGTATACAAGAATTGATCTAGTAAAGATTTCGCACTTTGCAAAGGACTCGCATTTCCGCAACAGTGCCTACGATCCATATGTATATTTTTCTCCACTATTTAGATTGACTAATCAGAAGCCTGCATTTTCCCAAACTTTTCAATGTTTAAGCAAATAGCGAAAAGTTTACAAAAATGCAAACTTCTAATTGGCTATTCTGATTTTGCTAACAGCGAAAGAGAACTTGGCTGCGATCAGGAGCGTGCGAAGAGAAAACTGCACCCGGGGCTATACATTTGGCTCCCCCTGCCCTTCAGCCCTCCCCCCCCCCGCCCCGCTATCGCACGATGTTGGCTGCTATCCGGAAGATTTTGAGCTGTTAACGAAACCAGATTGACCAATTAGAAGCCTGCATTTTTTGTGAAATTGTCGCTGCTTAAAGTAAGTATTATTTACCTTATTGGTCAATCTCATTTCACAATAGCGCAAAATCTACCTGAATCCAGTCCACACTGTTAAAAATCTGCTGCATTTTGCTGTAAAGCATTCCACCGCTTGTATATAATATCTCTATTCCAACCAATGAGAAAGCTTCATTTCACGACCAAGTAACCGTTTTCTATACAAGCAGGGAGTGAGTTGCAGCAAAATGCAGCAGATTTTTAACAGTGCAGTCAAAATCTCGCAAGATCATGTATCTACGTAAGAGTAACAGCATGAAAAACGGACACTTCTAATTGAACGACTGCTTATCAAAGAAACTGAATTTTAATTTTAATTTTCTAAAAGTTCTAATCAACAGATGGATGGAGCATTTTCATTGGTCAAAATAGAGATCTACACAAACGGTGGAGTCATTAAGCAGCTACAGCTGAAGATTTCTAACAGTAGAAATTTTCACATTGATCAATTTTATTTCGCTGACAATGCAAAATCTATTTACACTGTTAAAATCTGCTGCATTTTGCTGCAACGCACTCCCCTGCTTGTATAGAAAACGGTTACTTGGCCGTGAAATGGAGCTTTCTCATTGGTTGGAATAGAGATATTATATACAAGCGGTGGAGTGCGTTGCAGCAAAATGCAGCAGATTTTTAACAGTGTAGATCTTGGCCGTTGTCAGGCGAGATTTCGCACTTTGTAAAAAAAAATATCTCGTATCGGTGTAAGAGTGATAGCCTGAAATTTTATTTATTTATTGTTCTCTCATATCTGACTTGTGTGCTCGACATGAAAGCCTGCGAATATCTGAAAAATGAACGCCTTTAATTGGATGACTGCTTCAAAAATAATCGGAATTTTAATGTTTTTATTTTTAAAAAAGTTCTAATCACCAAAATTTGATGAAATTGAAATGGGACCACACGGGCATCTTACACTTTCAAACAAAAAAAGAATTATCAAAATCGGTTCATATTTAAAGAAGTTATGTGTGAACAACAAATACATACAGGTCGAAATCATAACCTCCTCTTTGAAGTCGGTTAAAAACAAATTGTAATTTAACAAATTACAACGACTATCTGGAAAATTATATTTTCAAAAACTCAAATTTTAAAGACTTTTAAATAAACGAGGGGGAACCCGTCGAAAATCGACGAAAGAAAATCTTTAAGAAAGAGCTGTTTCATTAATTTATAATAAATCTACAAAATTAGTTACAGTAAAAAATACATCTTATATTGGTCAATCTAATTCTCAAACAAATATTATTTTAAGGTAAAATTAACAAAATACCATAAAACTCAATTATCCAAATTATTGAACGTATAAAATCGAATTTCACCAAATTTTATAACAGACGATACTTTTAAAATAGTATACGCATTTTAATTTTTTTTTTTTTTTTTAAGAGAAAATGGAGTGATTCTGTTGCCACAATTGCAAAATTGATGCTAAAATTTATAAAAATAAATAATATCTCAAAAATAAATTAAGATACAGCTTTGAAACAAATTGCATTTAAAAGTACATTTTTTTTTACCTATACGACAGTGTAAAAATTTTAAATGTACGATGTCTAGAAGTATAAAATTTACAATGCCGAAAATTGTAAAACCGAAATTGCATAAGAAAGTGTTGCGCAATTGAATTCCATTTTGTTTTTTCAATTTTAAGAGAAAATGGAGTGATTCTGTTGCCACAATCACAAAATTGCTAATAAAACTATAAAAAAATTAATATCTCAAAAATAAATTGAGATACAGCTTTGAAACAAATTGCATTTAAAAGTAAATTTTTTTCTCTATACGACGATGTAAAAATTTAAAATGTGCTATATTTAGAAATGTAAAATTTGCAGTACCGAAAATTTCAAAACCGAAATTGCAGGAGAAAGTATTGCCATTCGCAAAATGACGTATGCGTTACGCACAGATACGTTTGGCCTTTATAATATAGATTCTATATTTAAATTAATAATAATAATAAACATCATTTTTAGGATTATTCTAACGAATCATATATTACGTTCGCCGTGCATTAAACATTAACACTCCTAGAACATTGATAAAAAACAGTAGATTAAAGATAGACAACTTTAACTGTTTAAAATGTGCGTTTTTATTTGATGGAGTTAATCAGACTGACTTCTGTACGCCTCATATTACATACGACATGGATTAAACATTAATATTCCTGGACCCATCACACACAAATTTTAAATGAAATTTCAGTTTTACAATTTTCGGAACTGCAAATTTTTCAATTTTAAAATATCGCACATTTTAAATTTTTACACCGTTGCGTATAGAAAAAAAAAATGCACTTTTTAATGAAATTTGTTTGAAATCTCTATCACAATTTGTTGTTAAATTATTATTATTATTTTTTTTAATTATTCTTTTTGTCATAGGGACAACAAAAGTATTCTATATTTGCATATTAAACTTGGACCAATCAGAAAACGAATAAAATTAAAAACAGAAGTATTCCTTTTTTGGACATTGAACTTGGACCAATCAAGAAACGTATAAAATAAACCAACTTTATTCAAGCAATAAAAAGATTTAGAAATGCTTTAGATTTCCCAATTCTCTACCGAAAACAACAACAATTTTGTCCAAATAATCTGTTATTTTCTTATGAATTACATATATATATATATATATATGTAATTAAAAAAAAAAAAAAAAAAAAAAATTGCGCCATTTTTTTATTCTCTCTTAGCTTCAATTCTAAATTTGTGGAACATATTTCAATCTTAGTTTCGTAACTTGTAACAGCTAAAACTCTTTTTCTTACTTTAGTTATTAATAAATTATTTCTTGCTTCTCAAAAAGGCGGGAAGTATTTCGTAAGCTTTTTACTTTCTGGCATATTCCTGCGATTTTAATTTTATTTTTTATTTTTAACATCGCGTGACAGGTGTTACTACGCGTTGCTAAAGGGCTTAGTGTTCCGAGGAAAAAATATAGTTCTTGCCAATAGACCGCCTATTACGGCCAATTAGAATTGATCATTTTGTCCGTTAGAGGCTCGGGTCCATCCTGATTGGATTTTTAAAATGATTGACGCGGAGTAGGAGGGCGCTAGTTTTGTCGTGAAAATGATTTTTTTCATTTGGCTTTTCAGGAGAGTAGAATGCACCTTTTCTTTAAACTATCAAGACGCGCGTTTTATTGCTCCGCTGAATTAGAATGCATTTTTTCTTAAAAAACTACTCGGAAGCCATGTCATGTTTCCCGAGAATGCGATTGACTTTCAAAAATTATTAGGATGCTGTTTCTTTTTTTCTCCCCAAAATTCTAATATTGTGGAATGTAGCTTAATCACGGAGTTGGTGAAGTGGAAGTTATTCGATGAGAGTGCCAAGGTGATTGCGTGAAAGAACTTAACTTATTTATGAGTTCTAATAAAATTAATTTAAAGAACTGCTTGATTGAACTTTCTTATGGGGAAATAGCCCAATAAACTCATCCACTGCTGGTCAAATTGCCGGAGCGACTGCTCAGCTCGTCCCACTGTTGATTCTTGGTAGTAGTAATCTGTTCTGCCTCATAGACGGTGTGCCACTGGAACTTGTACATTGTTATGGAACATCGATCTCGTCGAATCATTACATTTTAGCCGGCAGGATTTCTTAAATGAACCTGCATACGTCTCTAGAGAATTCTTCGCAACGCTGTGTGTGCACGTGCCATTTTCGCCGAGCTTGAAACTAATTGCTGGAACTTCGACCTTTGTTTATTACTCATCTTGAACCGACATGAATCAATCTGTGAAAAAAGATCGTCTTATAAAGTTTTGTTTGTAATTATGTGTGGTATCTACATCTACAAATCTTTTAATTGTGAAATATACCTCGCATTCTAGTGAGAAACTTTTCAACTGTGAGATATGCAACCAAACTGTGAGATATGCAAAATAAAAATTACAAAAGATCACCTGCATGAAATCAATTCAACATCATTTTCTTTTATTTATTTATTTACTGTATTTTCTAGGTAAAAGTGCATAAATATTTTGATAAATTTTCATTTCATAATAAATGAACACCTGCAGTATGGTTGCGAAACTACGGTAGATTCCATCAGTAATACAAGATAATTGAAATTTACACCTGTGAGTCGTATCTACGAAGTTCTTTATTTTTGTTTAGTTTAATAAAAAATTAGGTATTTGAACAAGGCCACATCGAACATGTCTGTAAGTTATTATTTATTATTTTATTGTTTTATTGATTAAGAAATTTAATGATAATTTCTTTGTTTAAATTCTTGATTTTTTTTTCTCTCTCTTTTATTACAGATATTAAAAAATAAATTTGTTCTTAATTTATAATTAATTAAAATTTTCTGCTCATAGAAATTTTATTTAGTTTTAAAGGTGTTATTTTTTTTTAAAAAATCGAAAGATGGATTAATTTGTTGTTAAAAAAATACTCTGTTGCAAAATTTATTTTCCATACGTAAAGAAAAGTATTTTTGTTTTTAAAATTATTTGTTATTTCCCATGTATGGAAACCCGATATTTATTATTTTATTACTTATTTATTTATTATTTATTTATTTTTATTATTATTTATTGAGGTATTTGAAGTATAGTAATTGAATTTTAATAATTGAAGTATAGCATTTAAATATTTTCCATATGAATTATCCTTCTTTCATGTTACTAAGTTCAGGATTAGTAAAAGAAGAAAAAATGTCAGAAAATAAACTTGATATTGTCCCTTTTGAATTTGGGTCGGGCATGGATATATTTAAATGGTTTAAACATTTTGATCGAGAATGTTCGGTAGAAAAGAAAGATAATGAGTGGAAACACCAAAATATTTCAAAATATTTAAAGGGGGAAGCGCTAAAAACTTATATAAATGATTGTTTGGATTGTGCTACTTATGAAGAAATTGTCGAGATTTTAAGTGAAAAATTCATTCAAGTTAGAGTTCCAAAATTTTCTGAATTTACTTCCTTAAAGTTAAATGATCTAAGTGATTTGGATTCTTATTTTAGAAAGAAAGTTGAGATTGGAAGGCAACTTCAGCTTGAGGAAAATTTAATTATACAGGGATTAATTGATGGCCTTCAGCCGGAGTATCAAAATTGTTTGATGGTTAACCCTCCTTCCAATACTCGTGAATGGTTTCGCATTGCTAAACAATTAGCAGCGATTCCAAATCATACCTCTAATAACGGCAATAGAAATTTTCAACAAACTAGACCAATGCACAATCCCAATCCTCAGCCCAGACATTGGACTCGACCTACTCCAAACAATCCATCCCAAAATTTTAATCCTAGGTTTTTCACTCCTAGAATGCCTGCAACTCATTATCAAAACAATTACCCTAGTCGTCCGTGCAGAGTATGTTTAAACAGAGGCATAGAAAATGCATATCATTGGGAGAGGAGTTGTATATTTAACACAAATTCCTGTCAAGCTCAAACTCCTGCTCATATTCAACCACCCCCTACTAATAATGTCTGACAATTATTTATCCCTGGATATGTGGGCAATAACAAAGTGTATTGTGTGGTGGATAGTGGATCAACTGTCTCAATTTTACCCCTCAAATTTGTTCGATATTTAAATGGTAATTTACATAATGTTATCCCTATTACTATCAGACAGGCACAAGGAACTCTTACAATTAATAAATCTTGTCGATTATGTATTAAATTTGGTAATATAAAGAGATATGTTAATTTTTTAGTAAGTAATCTCGATTTGGACTATGCTATTTTAGGTTTACCTGATTGTGCCAAATTTAAATTGAAAATTGATTGTGCAAAAAGCCAGGTGTTACAAGACAATATTTCGTTAAACCCATATGTCAACATATCCAGTGATAACTTAGAATTGCTTCATTTTGATATTATAAATAATGATACTACTGTGCAACCCGATTATGGAAATACCATAACTCCTCAATCCTTGTCGCGAACTAATAATGATGATTATAATCTATTGGGGAATCTGAATGCTATTCAAAATAAAAATGTAAGGGAACTTTTAAGGGATTATTTAGATATTTTTGCAAAAAATAAATATGATGTAGGGAGAATTAATATTGAACCTCAGCGTATTTATCTTAAATCTGACCTACCAATATCTTTGAGGCCTTATCGTACATCCACTGCTGATGAAAAAGAAATATCTCAGCAAATCCAATCATTATTAGCTGCTGGGTTAATTAAAGAAAGTTATAGCCCATACTCTTCTCCAGTTACATTAGTAAATAAACGAGATGAAGGTAAAAAAACCCGAATGTGTGTTGATTACCGAAAATTAAATTCTATCATGAAAAATGACGCTGAACCTTTACCCCGAATAGATGAAATTTTAGACAAATTAAGTGGTGCCCAATATTTCTCTACACTAGATTTAGCCTCAGGCTATTGGCACATACCTATTCACCCAGCCGATTCCGAAAAGTTAGCCTTTACTACTAATTGTGGGCTCTGGGAATGGAATGTTCTCCCCTTTGGTGTAAAGGTAGGCCCCCCAATTTTCAACAGGACAATTAGAAGAATTCTTACAAAATATAAAATAGACTTTGCTTGTTATTATTTTGATGATATAATTATTTTTTCTAAATCAATAGATGTACATATACAGAATCTCATTCAAATTTTTGATTTATGCCGAATAGAAAATATTAAATTAAAATTATCTAAATGTACTTTTGCTCAAAAACAAATCAATTTTCTAGGGTATGAAATCCAAAATGGAACTTTAACTCCAGCTAATACTAATATAGAAACGATTAAAAAATTAAAACCTCCTACTAACACTAAAGAATTACAAAGATTTCTTGGTTCTATAAATGTGTATCATAAATTTATTGACAAATATGCTGAAATTAGACACCCCCTAAATAAATTACTTAAGAAAGATACTATTTGGGAATGGAATACTGAATGTCAAAACTCTTTTCAAAAATTAAAAGATGCCCTCATTGCTAAACCAATTTTAAAGATTTATGACCCAAAATTACCCCTACACATGTTTGTTGAAGCTTCTCAGGTAGCGGTAGGTGCAGTTCTTAAACAACCCGACCATAATAACTTTTTACATCCAATTGCTTATTTTTCTAGAGGATTGAGAAGTTATGAGAAAAATTATTTCATTACCGAACTAGAGTGTCTTGCTATCATTGATACTTTAGATAAATTTTATCATTACTTTCACGGTGTACAATTTACCATCCATACTGATCATGCATCTCTTGTTTGGTTAAAAAATGTCAAACATTTAAGAGGTCGATTATTTAGGTGGTCATTGAAGTTAAGTATGTTCGATTACAAAATAGAGTACTTAAAGGGATCTACAAATGTCGAAGCCGACATGTTGTCCCGAAACCCTATTTCTCATTTTTGTAAACCCCTTACTTTTCTTCTTGACGTTAAAGAGATTATTGAGATGCAAGAAAAAGAAAACGTGTGTGGATCAAATTATATTAATGACAATGGACTGATTATAGTTAAAAGAAAAGGTTTTCGTAAAGTGGTAGTTCCCATGTCCCTAAGAAAAAAAATGGCGCAAATTTTTTTTTTTTTTTTTATTACAAATCCCCCCTCCCAGAAAGACGGGTGAAAAAGTAGGTCTGAGACCTGCAATTTCACAGAAAGGGAGATGATGCAGACTTAGCTCACGAAGTTGTTGATATAAGTAATAATAATTAGATACTGAATAAAAAAAAATTTAAATTAATTTAAAGACTGCTTGATTGAACTTTCTTATGGGGAAATAGCCCAATAAACTCATCCACTGCTGGTCAAATTGCCGGAGCGACTGCTCAGCTCGTCCCACTGTTGATTCTTGGTAGTAGTAATCTGTTCTGCCTCATAGACGGTGTGCCACTGGAACTTGTACATTGTTATGGAACATCGATCTCGTCGAATCATTACATATATATATGTTTTTTCTGTTTAATATAAAATACAAAAAACATATTAATTTAATTTGTAAATCCTGGTTAACCGAGCTTTACTTATAATCCATAACCGAGCCGGGTGAAGCGGTTATGGATTCCTTCTGCAGTCTTTATTCTAAGAAAAAATACTGTAATTGAGATAAACCTCACTGGTATTTTTAATATTATTAGAACGCTTACTACTGCTAAAGCCCTAATTATTGCGAGCATTATTTTTTTTCACACAAACCTTGCCTACGGATATGATTACGGAATATTAGCTGTTTACTTTGAAAGGATGTAAAATAATAATTGTTTTCGTCTTACATAACACATATTTTCTGCAATGTTTTTGTATTTATTTCCATTTTTAGCAAGTCCTATGCACTTTTCATATTTTCAGCAAGGATTTCAATTGCACAAAATACAGGCATTGCATGTAAAAATACTTTTTTCCTTTCATTACATCCTGTAAGATTGATTTCTTAGTCCAAATGACATTTAATCTATCTTTTCCTTGAAATTCCTTGAGCCGTTTTTCTAGAAACTGAATAAAATATACATGTATGGAAGTGTTGCTCGTTTAAAAGTATAATATTTTAGTTTTTAGAAAATTTTTATATATTTCATACACCTTCTTCAATATTTTTCCCTTGAACGGAAATTCCGTATTCGAATTCAAACATACATGACATCCAATAAACATTACGTAACATAATCTGTAATTTGAATAAACCAATAACAATACTGAAATTTACTCCGTTTTGACAGAATTCCAAATATTTGTTGAATTTCAGTTACACATCTGCAAGCTTTATTGTCCACAGAGATGCTGAATATTCCATCGACATATTCTGCATCTAATACTCTAATGCACCTGGGATGCATTAAATACATTTCGCTGTAAAATCTTGCCAATGAAATAATACCTAATTTAGCATAAATGGTCATTCTGATTTCGACGATTATTAAAATTGCAAAGCATTTCACAAACCATAATCTAGTAAAACAGAGATAATGCAATACGCGAAATTTAAACAGAAATGCACAGCATTATAATTTAGATATAATAATTGTTTCCGACGAAGATAAAATAAATCCCAAGAATGCTAATTTGAACCGGTATTGTTGCCAAGAAAATTTCTAAAATACGTCCTAAAATGATGCAAAATAATCTGGTTGAAAAAATTACCTTAAATTGTCAACACATAATTTTAAAGTGTTGTTCAATTTTTAAAAATAATGGTTTCTAGGCAGAAATATTTGCATTTATAATCATAAAGAGGTAAAATTTATTCTACAGGACCTCTAGAAAGTAACACACACAGATTTCAAATACACGGTGTATTCAGAAAGTTCCTGGACTGAAGACAGACATTTTACCTACATTTGATATTAAACTATCGCATAGTCTCCCACCAAGTTAATACAATACTTGAAACGAGTATACAAGTCCGTAAACGCCTTTTGTAACACCTCCACTCCAACAATATAGAGTACTGATGTTTATAGCCGCTTCAATGTCATCTGTTACCCCTTCCTCTTCAATTTCAACATGATGAATAAAAAGTAGTCCGAGGAAACAGATCTGGTGAATAAGGTCGGTCGTTGGTGCATACCTGCATTGGCGCCAAAAATTGCTGCACAAGTATTGACTTGCGAGCCAGTGTGTTGTCGTGCAAGAAGCATCACTTCGCTCTGTTCAGAAAATTGGAATTCACATGCCGCATTCGTTTCAAATTTTGATCCAAGACATACAGTGCCAGCAAAATCTTGAAAATTAAGCCACAATTTCAACATTCAAATCTTTTTTTTTTTTTTACCTGTTTTAAATAGAAGAGGTGGGCAGAGAATTTCTATCACGCGTTGGTTATGTAGAGTGGTGGTCCTTGCAGCTTAACTTGATTTAGAGTTCTCTCCTTTCTTTTTTAATTCTGGTAGCAGTTAGAAAAGAGGGAAATTTTTAATTATTTTCTCTAGAAACAGAAACATTTCTGGGGCACGTAATTGCTTATAATTGTTGAACAACCTCGTGTTTTGACTTTATTAGAACAAAATGTTCCTGTAAGTCGTAAAGACTTATATTTACAAGCATCAAGGCAAACTATCTATGTCTTAAAAACGACAAGGCCAATTTACCTCATAGCAGTACACCAAAACGAAAGATTGGACAGACCGAGATAGACTTCAGCCAGGTCTGTTTAAAACCCATTTTTAAAACGTGAAGTACTGTTAATGCCAACTATAACAACAACAGAAATATAAAAGAAACATTACTGATAAATGTATCAGAAAGGACCACCTGTCACAAGCGTCACATTTTTCAATGAGTGTCCAATTTTTCTTTGCTTATTTATAGAATCCATCAGTCAGAGTGAGCAGTTTGAAATCATCAACAACACTTGCATATGCTGGACATGTTTCCCATTTCAGCTGGAAGATGGACAACTCGATCTCTCATCATCTTCGGTAGACTTTTTTCCAGCTTGAAAGCTCAAAAACCAATATAACTCCGAAACGACTCATACTCATAGCATCTTGACTGTACGCAGATTTAACCATTTCGTACATTTCTGTGGTCGATTTTCAAAATTTAAAACAATCTCTGATGTTTCTAGATTGTTACATGGTATTCCTTGTTTCTTTCTTTCCGATAACAATGATGCTCACACACGCTTTAGAGAAATGAACTCTACCAAGTCAGAAGTAGACAGAAATTACTGCAACCATTCGATACGCATGGCTAAAAATCCTTGATTGATGGTTCCACAGATTTCGGTGAGATAGCGCCAACCGTATTTTTTTGCAGCAGGAGACCTGGAACTTTTTGAATGCACTGTGTATTAGAAACAGTTTGCGATAAAGCATTAAAAAAAGAAGATTTTGACTTTTACAACTTTTCTATTCTATAGATCGTTTCATTAGCAGATATAGGAAATGTTATTTAATTCTAGAACACTTTTATAAAAAATGGTAACATATATTGAAGGTGCATGCTCAGAATACGAGTTTTTGTCCAAATTACGGCATCACACTGCGTAGAAACGACCCGATCCAATGAGTCTCGATTTTGGACTGAACCTTTACACCAGTCTACAGACTTGGGCTTAAAGTGAAAATTTTGTTTATGCACAAATTGAAAAAATAGAGAAAGTTGCTATTCCATAAACAAAAATATAGTCTGAGTTTCTTAAAACCTTCTCAACCATTTAAATTCAGTTTCAAAGGTAACGAAATTTTTATTGGTGGGTTATAAACAGAAATATTTTATCTGATTTTGAAGTTTTTAATAAAGAAGTCAATATCAGTGTCAGTAATGCAAAGAATCCGTTAAATACCCCTTGTCCATCCTCATTTTCTGCTTGAAGCCCCTTTATAGAATTATTGAAAAATAAAAGGAATCATGTTTTTCTACAATTAGTTGTGCAATGACATCTTACAAGAATAAAAAATGTGACTTTTGCAAATTTCTGGCATTGGTTGTTTATCGGTAACAAATTGGTTATTTTAAACATATTTTAAAAGACATGAAATTCACAGAACTTTGTCATGAGGGAGCATTTGCTATTAATGGTTATTTCTAGGTAAAAAATAGATTAAACTTGATACAACTTTTAAAATGTTATCAACAATTTTCTTCTGCTCTCTCATTTTATAGTAGTCGGGCTCTGATGAAATGAAATTTTTCGGACTCGGGCAAATCCCTATGCCAAATCATCGAAATCGATCTTGATATAATTTTTTTAATGTTATTTACTGTTCTCTCTTTATTCTATTACTTATAGTATTTTGGGCACAGGTGAATTAAATTTTTTGGGGCTGGGACGGTTCCGAATTTCGAATCATCGGGCTCGATATACGAAAAAAAGAACCGAACTCATCTCTAACTTACATTAAACAAGTTGGAAATTGCACGTGAACGTAGCAAATGAGGTGCGTTCGTACGATAACGAAGTTTTAAAAATATTCAGATCTTGCTGATATAGTAGAGTGTACTTCGGATAGAGTATAGTAGTCGAAATCTTTGTGTTTCTGTAAATATGCAGAAAGTAATTTTTATTACACCTCAGCAACGTATATCTTATTCATAAAATGTGAAATAGTTGAATATAATTAAAACACGCCCCAAACTATGTTTCCCCGTGTAGCATTATGTAGTGGAATACTTTTGTGTGACCCTGTAATTTAATAATAAAAATTCTTTGCATCACAGATTGTACAGAATGCATATTTTAGTATATATTTCATAGATTCATGTCAATTCTATTATGTTCGAATGAGTGTAACATCATAAAAATGCATTTGAAACTTTTTCCCATTGACTGTAATGTAATGGAGTACCTTTGATTGTCCTTGTAAATGATCTATGCATCCGACTTTCATAACATTTGAAATGACTCGATAAAATTACGTAATAATTATATGTTTTAAATTTCAAACGATTAAAATGCGTTTGAATTTTTTTTCCCCCATTGACCGTAATGTAACGGAATCCTTTTGATTGTCCCTGTAATTGATCTATGCATCCGATTTTCATAAAATTTGAAATGACTCGACAAATTTATGCAATAATTATATGTTTTAAATTTCAAACGATTAAAATGCATTTGAAACTTTTTTCCCTATTGACCATAATGTAACGGAATCCTTTTGATTGTCCTTGTAATTGATCTATCCATCCGATTTTCATAAAATTTGAAATGACTCGACAAAATTATTGTATAATTATGTATTTTAAATTTCAAACGATTCGGTTGGGTGGTTTTTGCGTTGTTATATGCGGACAGACAGACAGACAGACGGACAGACAGACGGACGGACTGAGCGACAACAATAGGTGCTACGTATTTACATAATTACGAACGCACCTAAAAACAACCTTATAATACTCACTTGGACAGGTTCGCTTAGACGAGTTGGACATATTAAACAAGCATCACTGCTTGGCGACGCTATTCGAGTTTTTTTTATCAATATCCTTCCAATAAATAAAATGTTATTGATCGCATGTGTGCCATTTACTTTTAGACCAGGAGGCAGTAGCACAGACAATCACCTCATCGAGTTCCCGGATGAAAATCTAGGATTAGTGAGATTCCGATCCGCGTATTAAAATGCAATCCAAGTCATATATCTTGGTGGAAAACGCCTAAAAACCCGATTTTAGAGATTGACTCATATAAGTTTACCGTTATGTTTTCCTGCTTCCAATCCTCCATGTTTTCATATTTTTGGGTGCAGGAAAGCACAATGGTAAATCTACGAGTCAACCTCTAAAATCGGGTTTTTCACCAAGATATTACTTGACAGACCGATTGAAATTTAATATGCGGATCAAGATTTAACTAATCGTAGATTTTCATCCGTGAACTCGATGAGGTGATTGTCTGTGCTGCCGCCTGCCGGTCCATTATAAAAATATTTAATTTCATTTTAAACTACTGAAAATAAAGAATGACAGAATGTAAAATTTGGATAATGGCATCGCATTTTGCTTTTGAAAAAAGTAAAATAAGCATAGGAATGATCACTGCTTATTAAAGAATATTTTAAACAAAGTTGCAAATAAGCATTATTCTTAGAAGCTATAGGTGATCATTTTGAATTTTAATGTTTTAGCCTGGTGATGTAATTCTTTAAAATGCTTGTATTTCTCTTTCCATGAAGACTAAAAATGCAAAATAATGACTTAAAACATTTAAAATACCCTGAAAATGTACATACTCCTTCGGCCTATATCAGGAGAGAAAGGTAGTTTTCCTATTCCTTGATTTTATGAATTTAGTTAATTAAACTCAAAACCACAAAGTTAAAATATAGAATCTGATTACAAAAAATTCCCAGTTTTCGCCAATAATGAATTGCATTGCAATTTTTATCAAATCAATCAACTATATCCAAGTTGATTTAATTCATACGATCTATTTTTGTTGTCAAATGTGGTGGTATTTTGCAAAATTTGGCAATCTTGGTGAAAACTGGACACTGGTGGTTACTGTCGCATACGCACGGTAGTGTGTGTGCAAATTTTTTTTATTATTAATAATAATATATTTCTTTTAAATATGACGTCAGTTTATAATACGAGATATTTCTAAATTAATTTAGAACTTAGAAGGACTTTAACGCTTGGTAATATATCTTACATAAAACTTAAAATTATAATTAATACTTAAAATTAATGAGCAACTCAAACAGTTTTACCTTCAAGCTAGGTGTTCAATGTGAGTACCTTTCGTCACACTGCACGCATCAAGTCGATAACTCAGTTCTTCCCAAACCTTGATTAGCAAAGAAGTTCTGTTTAGACGCTCACCCGATCTGACGCCATATGATTTCTACCTATGAGGGTTCATAAAGGATCGTGTTTATATGTCTCCACTACCAGCTGACCAACATCAATAATGCAGCTGTTGCAACAATGGCCCCACAAACACTAATCAACGTTTGGGAAGAACTGAGCTATTGACTTGATGTGTGCCGTGTGACGAAAAGTATTCAGATTGAACACTTGTAAGCCTGTAGGTAAAACTGCTTGAGTTGCTCTTTCACTTTATGCACTAATTATAAGTTTTATTTAATAAATATTACCAATCGTTAAAACCTCGATATTCATTTAGAAAAACTCCGTGTGATTAGGAAATTTAAAGTGTATGAAAGAAGCATCAATGATTACAACACTGAAAGAAAATACGTGAATCAACGGTCACTAAAATTAATAAATTAAATCAAATTGTGGGAAAATCCTTTATTTTTAATTCACTATTTTTTTTAAAAAACATCAGCCAGTCTAGAATTTCAAGCTGCAATACCTTTACCATTTTATCATACAGAAAAGAAACACAAAATGCTCCGAAATCCTTGTATCTAGGCCTAATATACTTCAGGTAAACAGTTTTGGCCAAATCAGTTCATAAATACGAATGCTATACCATAAATAAAATCAGATCTTTTTATTTATCTATTTATACATGAATACAAATTAACATTTTCAAGTACAGTGACTTCGGGGTCTTAGATTCGTGAAAATACACGAGAATATTTCGGAATCGCTTTTCTCCAAACAACAGCAACAGGCTTTTTTACTTTCTTCTAACTTTACAAGAAGAAAGTATTGGATTCGTGAAAGTTTTCGAAATCCTGTCTTTAACGGATTTACACATTTTAGGGGATCACAGAACCCGATAAACATGTTTTTACAAAATGTCTGTCTGTCTTTATGTGACAAAAATTCTGTCGGCGCTCTATCTCAAGAACTAATGCACGGAATTTTACAAAACTTTAGATTCTGTTAGACCTTGATATAAACTAGATCTGATTACCTTTTGATGTAAATCGGTCAACAGTTGGCGCTGCTATACTGCATTAATCACAATTTCCTCAATAGCCATATCTCAAGAACTAGTGCATGGTCTTTCATAAAACTTTAGATTTAATTAGTATTTGATGTGACATGGTTGCTGATTATGTTTTGGTGCAAATCGCTCGACAGGTGGCGCTGCCATAGTTCATTATTCCTGATTATCGCAATAGCTCTATCTCAAGAACTAATGCACGAATTTTTCTAAAACTTCAGATTCAGTTAGTTCCTGATATAGATTAGTGTTGTTTAGTTTGTGTAAATTACAAACGGCACTGCTAAGCTGCATTTTTCACGATTTCGCAATAAATGTATCTCAAGAACTAACGTATGGATTTTCATCAAACTTGAGATACAATTAGTATTTGATAAAAAGTTGATCCTGGTTAATTTTTGGTGTACATCACCCACCATGTGGCCCTGTTATGAAGATTTTTAAGATTTTGCAATAGCTCTATCTCAAAAACGAGTGCACGGATTTTCATGAAACTTCAAATTGAGTAATAAGTTGACATAAGTTGTTGCTGACTAGATTTTAGATTAAGCCACCTAACCGGTAGCACTGCTACGCTGCATTTTTCAAGAAGAATTAACGTGCTTAAGATAGAAGAAAGTTTTGGGATTGCCACATCTAACTAGTTATTAGTTGAAATAGAAGATACAAACAGTTTTCAAAAATATGAAAAAGTCCAGTATGTAAATAAATAAAAATAACAATTGGGTGAAAACATTTAGAAATGCAAAAAGAATAAGAATGCCTTCAAAATAATTGATCTAATTTAATATTAACTAATACTGAAAATGCATTAATATATTCACTGATATAATTTTGAAATGCAAACTTAAGGAGCAATTAGTATTGTTTGTTGTCCATGACTTGATTTACAATACTAAACAGGTGTGCATGCGCTAGTTGTCTTTCTGCAATCTGCAATCTGACATAAGAGATAGGGTGTTTATTTAATCACTCACAATTACATTTTTATTCGGAAAACAATGGTGTGTAAAAGTCATTCATAAATATAACTTTTGTTAAAGGAACGTCGCCTCTACCTGTAATTTCATCACCTGTGAGAATCAATGCCATCCACCCTGTCTTAAAACGATGTAATAAAATACTTCTACTCCAAGAAAGAAAGAAATCCCCTCTTCTCTTTGAAGAAATCCTCTCAAAATTTGAAGATACATCAAAATGTCTACAAACAAGTAAGAAAAATCATGCGTTAAGCATATATTATGAAGCACTTTCCAACACTTCATGAAATCTTTATAGCAAAACTTCGTTATTTAGGGAAGTAAATGATATAGCTAAATATACCCAAATATGTATTTCAGTATTTTTGAACAGCCCTGTATTTCATCTGTCAGTTGATATAATGGGAAAATTTAGTTTAGCAAGAAAATGCCTAATAGCTTGAAATTCCCTTTTCAGCGAATTATACTTATAGATGGAAACATACTTGTATAATTTTGTTCAGCCCTGTAGTTTACTTTGTACTTTTATTTGACGTCAGCATTAAAGCTAAAATTTATTCTAAACTAAAACACTTTTAAAACAACTGAAATCACATTCTCATAAATTATCATTCATAGGAGTCCATGTACCCAATTCTTTGCGTGGCCCTGTATATCATTTATTTATATTCTGTAAACATTTCTAAGTAAACTGAATGCATTTCAGCGTAAAAATGCATAACTTATTTAAGAATCACGTTTAAGTAATTTACGCTCATATTCAGTAACGTTGGCGAGCTCTTTTGGGTAGCCCTGTATATCAACTATAACATTTGTACATATATTTAGTGGAACTTAAACGCGCATATCATAAATAAAATGCACTTTATCCATCCATCAGCCCTCATCGGATACATATACAGTACTTCGGAAAGAATATACTATTTGAAATCTTTTGTATGGTCCTGTAAATGCTATGTACTTCATATTATGTAAGACAGCAGTGGCGCCGACTTCCGGGTCTGCGGGTCTGCCGCGCAGACCCTGAAAAATTTCTGCAGACCTTGCAATAGAGGTCTGCAGGGGATTTCCTGCTCCGGAATTTCCAGGCCCGGCCCGTAGGAAAAAATTTTCGGCCCGACCCGGCCAGTTGTAAAACTTAAAAGTTCGGCCCGGGCCCGGCCCGTACAGAAATCAGTGAAAACAGGCCCGGCCCGGCCCGTTTTGGCCCGTTACAATTTCTACGATTTCTAAAAAAAATCAGATTTTTTTCATATAATTAAGATTTTTTTAAAGAATACTGCATACATATCTATGGAATGATTTTACAGTATATTTTACAGGAAATACACATTAGCAACATTAGTGATTACTAAGATTCTTAGGCTTTCAACAATCAAATAAAGATTCATCAAAAAATTAATTTGGCTTAGAAAAAAAAAAAAAGAAAAAAGAAAGAAAGTTAAAAACATCGTAACTTTTGAAGCTGTTTAATAAAAGAAGATTTATAAAAATATTTCTATATCATTTTATTAAAGATTTTAAATCCAAATTCATTCGTTAACTCAAATATACGCCTTTCGGATACATTTCTAAATTCCCTTTTTTGTCAGAAACGCACTGCAGGTATCTTTATTCAGAAACTATATAATCAAGTGGCATTAACCGTTTTTTGATACAAGCAATTTAAGAATACTGAAAGGAAATAAATTACTGTTTTAGTCAGCATTTTCAATTGAATTTTCCGAAGCGATAGCATGGGAAGGGAGAAAAACCTGCAACCATTTGAGAAATTATTGTATCTGAACAAATTTATGCAAGTATTTTATTCATCAAAAATGAAAAATGCTATTCGATTCCAAATGCCTTCAATAGTCAGGCTTATCACTTTTATGTTTTTACAATTAAAAATTAATCTGAAAACGTGTCAAATTTTCGCATTATTGAGAAATTAATTTAAAAACCATCAAGAAGTATATATCCAAAGATTAATCTAACATAAGTTCTTTATCGCTGTTAATAATTTTACAAATCATGTTGTCTGCCCTACAGATCTTGAGAACAATTAAGTCTTGTTCCGGTCCGGCAAGTCTATATGTAGAAAAATGATGCAAGCTTGATCTCGGCCCGGTATGAGTCAGCTAAAAAAATATTAAAACGGGTTACACACAATTTAACTGTCCGATGCCGATCTCACACTGTACAAGTTACATTTTTATATCGATGCTTTCAAACTAGTATGGCTCGTGACGCACATTTATATTTATTCTCGTTAAAACCATTTGCGTTGAAAATAGATTATATTTTATCGTTTCTACTTAAATCTTCAGAACGGGCCGGCAGGCCCGAAAATTTTTTTATCGGCCCGGCCCGACCCGTATGGCCCGTTCAATTTTTTTGCCGGCCCGGCCCGTTTATTTTGTTTGTCGGCCCGGCCCGGCCCGTTGAGAAAACTATTCTGATTCTGCCGGCCCGGCCCGGCCCGTTAGAGAATTTGAAACGATTCCGCCGGCCCGGCCAGGCCCGGGCCCGTGCAGACCTCTACCTTGCAATATCTTGGCAGACAATGAAAAATGCAGGTATGAGATTTTTCCGCAAATTCACGATTTTCCGTGGGTGTTTTTTTTTTTTTTCTTGACTATTTTTGCCGTTTTTTGCGGGAGTAATTTGTTCGAAATTTAAAAAAGTAAGTCATCAATCCGAAAATTCGGAGATAAATCACGAAAAAAACTCAATTTTGTCAAAAGATCGCGTAATAAACATGAACAGTGTCAAAAAATAGCGGAAAAAAATTGCCAATTTCGTTAAAAGATCGCGGAAAAACACCAACTTCGTCAAAGGGTCGCGAAAAAAACATCAATTTTGTGAAAGGATCGTGGAAAAAACAGGAAATTCGTCAAAAGATCGCGGAAAATTTCGCCAAAACGTAATGTAAAAAACACACATTCTATCAAAGAGTCACAGAAAAAAATGCGAAATTCGTTCTAAGATAATCGGGGAAAACTCAAATTTTGTCAAAGAATAGAGAGATAAATGCGGATTTTCGCAAAAGATCGCAGAAAAAAATACGAATTTCGCAAATAGCGGGAAAAGCGAATTCTTTCAAAGAATCGCAGAAAAAACGTATGTTCTGTCGAGGAAATTGCGAATTTTGGCATAAAGTCTAACAAAATCGCGGTAAAGACGCAAATTTTGTCAAAAAATAATGATGAAAACGGAAATAATCGCGAAAAAAAACTTTAATTTTGTTTAAACATAGCAGGAAAAAAAGAAATTCTGTCAGAGGACAGTGGGAAAAACGCGAAATTCGGCAAAAGATCAGGGGGGGGACGCGAATATCGGCAAAAGATTGCGAGGAAAAATGCAAATTTCCAAAAATCACGAATTTTAGCAGAATAGAGTAAAAAACTCGAATTTTACTCAAAGATAGCAGCAAAAAAGTAGAAATGAAATGAAAATTTGATAAAACTTGAATATAATTTCATTTACTGTAATTTATACTTCTATCTTCAATGTAATTTGTACTGCAGTATTCTAAGACTTTTTTAAAAATTTCTTTTAAGATATTTTTATTTGATCTCATATTTATTCCTGAGATGATTGAGCAAACTGTTATTTTCACGGGTAATAAACTAAAATTTTTGTCTCATACCCATTTTTCTGCAATTTATGTGTTAAACTAGGGATGCGCAACCTGTGGCCCGCGATGGGTTAACGTATCGTCCGCGAATTTCGTCAATTTATAACTTGAAAAAATTACAATTTTTGTGCATATGTTGCAGGAATAAATCGTAAATTTCATGACTTTATCGGGGAAAATATAAAATTTCCTTACTTAAGAATCGCAAATTTCATTGATCGTCACGGAAAAATCGCGAAATTCATTGATAATAGACGGAAAAAGCGAACTTTGTCGATATGGCTCGGGAAAATCGCAAGTTTCGCCCATCAGATATGGAAAAACCGCGAATTTTGCCCATGAGGCTCGGTTAAAAATAACAAATTTCCCCGATCGTGCACTGAATATTTGCGAATTTTGTAGATCAGACACGGAAAATTTGCGAATTTTGTCAGTCGGACGCGAAAAATCGCACATTTCGTTGATCAGGCAAGAAAAAATTTTTCAGTTGTTTATGATGCCAAAAAAATCGATGTTCAAAAATATTGCAAATTAAATTCATCAATTGCCCCCCCCCCCCAAAAAAGCATGTTTTTTTGGTTTATTGCTTGAAAAAACGCAAATTTCGTTGATCGAACACAAAAAAAAGTCAAACTTTGTCGATCAGAGACAAAAAAAATCGCAAATTTCGTTGATAAGACGCGAAAAATCACGAATTTGATGATGTCGCTCAGAAAAATTTTAAATTCCGTCGATCGGCTGTGAAACAGTCGTGAATTTGAGCAATTTATCAAGTGAAAAATCATGAGCTTCATCTTGTTGCGTAAAAAAATACAGATTTCGTCAGATTTAGTACGAAAATCGTGAATTTCGTTGATCGGGCACGGAAAATTGCGTATTTCGTCAATTAAGGGTGGAAAAAGCACGAATTTTATTGATTTTATTCCAAAAAATCGCAAATTTCGTCGGTCCAAGACGAGAATATTGCGATTTTGGTTGATCGCACATGGAAAAATTGCTAAATACATCAATCAGGCTCTAAATAATTCTATATTTCGTCGATTGGGTGCGGAAAATCGAGAAATTTTTCGATCATGAGAAGAAAAATCGCGAATTTCGTCGATCCACTTCATAAGAATTGTGAATTTTCTCAATTAATCGTGGGAAAATCGAGAATTTCGCTGATCTGGAATGGAAAAGTAGCAAATTTCGTCGATTAGCTTTTAAAAATCGCAAATTTCTCGATCAGCTTTGTAAAAATGCAAATTTTGTCGATCGGCTTTGTAAAAAACGCGAATTTCATGGATCAGGTGCAGGAAAATCGCTAATTTCGGAAAAATGTGAATTTAATTGATTATGCGAGTAAAAATCGCAAATTTCGTCGATCAGCTTTGTAAAAATCGCGAATATACGATAGATGAGTTTCGTAAAAATTTTCTAAATTTGTTGATTGGGAATGGAAAGATCCTGAATTTTTTCAAACAGGCTCGGGAAAATCGCGAAATCCGTCGATAAAACACGCGAAAATTGCAAATTTCGTCGATCAAGCTCGGAAAAATCGCAAATTTCGTCAACGAAGTACGAAAAATTGTGAATTTCGACAATCATGCGAAGGGAAATCGCGAATTTTGTCGGTCATGCGAAGAAAAATCATGAAATTTGTCGATCATTTTGTAAAAATTGCAAATTTCTTCGATAAGGTGATGAAAAATCAGAAATTTCGTCGATCGGCTTCGTAAAAATCGCGAATTCCGTTTATCAAGCACAGAAAAATTGCAAATTCTGTCGATCAAGCGCAGTAAAATTGCGAATTCTGTCGATCAAGCGCAGAAAAATCGCAAATTTCGTCGATCAAGCGTGGAAAAATCGCGAATTTTTCGACCATGCGAAGAAAAATTGCGAATTTCGTCATAAGGTGCGGGAAAATCGCGAATTTCGCCAATCAGACGCGGAAAAATTGTGAATTTATTGATTATGCGAGTAAAAATCGTGATTTTCGTCGATCGGCTTTGTTAAAATTGGGAATATCGTCGATCGGATTCGTAAAAATTTCAAAATTTGTTGATTGGGAGCGGAAAGATCCTGAATTTTTCCAAGCAGGCTCGGAAAAATCGCGAATTACGTCGATAAAGCATGGAAAAGCTGCAAATTTCGTCGATCAAGAGCGGAAAAATCGCAAATTTCGTCAATCAAGCACGGAAAATTTGCGAATTTTGTTAATCTTGCGAAGAAAAATCGCGAATTTCGTCGATTGTCTTCGTAAAAATCGCAATTTTTTGGGTCAGGCGCGAAAAAAAAATCTCAAATTACGTCGATCGACTTCGTAAAAATCGTGAATTTCATCGATCAAGAGCGGAAAAATCGCAAATTTTGTCGATCAAGTGCGTAAAAATCGCGAATTTTGTAATCATGCGAAAAAAAATTACGAATTTCGTTGATCATGCGAAGGAAAATCTCGAATTTCGTCTTAAAGTGCTAAGAAGTCTAAAGTGCTCTGAATTTGCATTAAAATGCTCAAATTGCATCAGCTTCCGGGACTATGACCCAGAGTTCATTCAGCTCGTTTTCTAACCCGACACATCATGTGTTCACCAACATCCCCTCAAACAAATGCCCTTATGGCAAACCCAGCTTTGGGACCAAAGTTGGCTCCTATGTAAGACAGTATCATATAATTTATATTAAGCTTCAGTGACATATATCAGTTTTATTATACATGAAACAGTTTAAAATAGTGCTCTCGATTATACGTTTATACGCGTATACGTATAATACGTATTATACGAAATACGGATCAACTATACGTATAATACGGCATCGGCGGTTATACGTATTGCGCAAAACAACATATACGGTACATCGTATATACGGATCTTATCCAAGCGGTTAAACGTATAAACGTTTAAACGTTTTTCATTCAAGATATGAAATTTGATGTTTCAATGCTTTTCTGGGGATTACAGACATTGAGAAATATCCGGTAGAGTATCCCCATCGCGATTCTCTGTTTAAAAAACTACGATGCGTTTACTTAACTACTACTTGTTATGCAGGTACCTAAAAAACCTGAATACGTTTCTCAGTTTAAATTTTGGTTTCTTTCCCAAAAAACTAAGTTATTTATTATAAATTGTCTTTCATTAGTTGTGGATAGAATCAAACTAATCTTTGGAAGAGCTGTGGCTCAGTACTTAGTTTTTTTATATTTTCTTGAATCTTAACAAGAAGAAAGTAATGGATTCGAGAAATCTTTCGACTGGTTTACAACTTTTAAGGGTAAGATAGTCCGAAAAATATGTTTTTACAAAATATCTGTCTGTGACTTTGTCTATATGTGGCATGAATTTTGTTCCACCAGTTGCACAGAATGAGTTTTCAGCAATATCATCATCACATAGCAGGCAGTAGGCTCTGTCATTCTTTTTCTCAGCGTACCGCCACACCCAGCTTTTTCTATTCATTTCTAATTGTAATCTAAGCAGAACTGCGTCTATAAATGCTCGTTCTTCTACACTACGAGATACTTATACTAAGTGTCTGCGTCACGTGACACAATGGTTTTATTTTTCACCATATGTAAATTGTCTTACCGCGGAGGAATTTAAAAATAATTTACATATTTGGTAATTTTTATTAGTTTCTTTTTTAAGTAATTTAATTATTTTGTCCTCCCAGAATATTTTATGACTTATTTAATGAAAATTAGAAGAAACATAATTAAACATTGAGTATGTTTAGAGTAACTTACCGGTCACTTACCGAAGTGACCAATGTTACCAACCGATTGTAGGGTAGTATGAAATGAAAATCAAGGCGAATTGTGACGTCAGGTACAGTTCAACAGGCAGTGGCGTAGCTATGTTTTGGCCTATCCTATGGCGCCCGGGGCCAGCAAGAAATTTTGCGCCCCCACCCCAATATAGATATATAACAATTTGTCTCAATTTGGCGCCCCTAGGCCTCGGCGCCCGGGGCGGACGCTTAGCCTATCCTATGGCGCCCGGGGCCAGCAAGAAATTTTGCGCCCCCACCCCAATATAGATATATAACAATTTGTCTCAATTTGGCGCCCCTAGGCCTCGGCGCCCGGGGCGGACGCCCCCCTTGCCCCCCCTTAGCTACGCCACTGTCAACAGGATAGTTTTCATTGGTGCCACATTTCGGTTTCGTACTGCCCTACAATCGATAGGTAACATGGTAAATTGCACTGAACATGTACGTTGATTAAAATATTTATAAAGGGAAATACCAAGATCTTGATTGGAATCCAGATAGTAGATATTTCACTGTTAGTGAAGCGAGATTAGCCAATCAGGAGTCTGATCTTTTGTGAACTTTTTGCAAACTGTTTTAAAAAATATACGCTTTTCATTGCTTGATCTCGTATGTATAAGACATACTATCAGGGCCGTAGCTAGAAGTGAACCATGGGGGGGAGGCTCGAGAGAATGTAGGGGGGGGGTCATAATTTTTTTTTTCTCTTTCTGACGCAGAAAGATAAATTAATAACGATTCACATTGTAGGTATTATGTTTCTAATTAAACTGTTGTATTAACTTCATTTTATGCTAAGAAAAGTATAGGATGATGAAAATTTTGATTGTATAACTGGTGCAAAATGAAACATCATGTTAACTTCATATGTACATATAAGATGAGGGAGTGTTGAAACACTTATTTTAGATACAATTTAGTAACTCTGCAAAACTGTGAAAGGATCTCAAAACTAAATTAGATTTTTGAACAGAATTTTATTTGAATTTTTGGAACAGAAATTAATCGAGTGACCTTGGAATCTTTTCCAGGGGGGGAGGGGGCTCAAAATATTCTAGGGGGGGGGGGGGCTGAGCCGCCCATAGCGCCCCCTTAGCTACGGGCCTGCATACTATGCGGATTTCTGTCGTAACGCTACCGATTTCCAAAATTATTCTCTGTTCAGCGACATAAGACTGGTGAAGTCCGCTATTTAAATTAGATACGATACGGCGAATATACGTATACATTAAATATACGTATTCTTAAATATACGTATAGTTGATACGCCTTATACGTATCCGGATACGTTTAAACGTATATTCGAAAGTATCCGTATAGCAGAAAAACGTATTATACGGATATACGTATATCGTTTAATCGTATACCTGCTATACGTATCCTATCGCGAGCACTAGTTTAAAATATGTCGCACACAATTCCCCCTTTACCATTCTCTAATGAAATTATTTTGTTCGGCCCTGTAAATGAACAATAGCTGTATTTTCACTGCATATTATACAGAATGCATATTTTAGTGCACTTTGCGAATCCAAATAAATTTTAGTATGTTTGACAGGGTGTAACACCTTTAAAATTCATTTGAACGATTTTTTTCCCATAGGCCGTAATGTATCGAAAAACTTTTGACTATCCCTGTAAATAAACTAATCATGGTAGAAATTTTATTTTCAACAGGGATCGTTCTATGGTAAACGTTAATAACGTATGAAAATTTCATAGCAATCCGAGTATATTTACGGGAGTTAGAGAGCGGGCAGACGGCCATCCAGCCAGACGGACAGACAAACCGGATGAATAAGCACTTTTCAACTTTGTTGGAAAGTGCTAAAAAGACGGATCTAGTAAATATTCGAAAAATATTAGAATAATTTTTCAAATTTATTCTTTTAGCTTTAGATATCTGGTAAAAATATGTACAGATCAGAAATTTATTGAAAAGAACAATATGAAATAAGAATGGAAAATCTCAAGGCGGGATTAAATCCTACAAAGAATCCAACAATAAGCCCATGCAAGATTTATGGCCGGAATTTGTTTTTTGTCCCAAAGGAAATACGTTCTTTTCGACTGTTTCTAGTTTTCTTAGGTGAAAAGAAACGCTTTCACTATCATTATTTTTACACATAAAAAAATAGAGAAAAGAAGTGTCAAAAGAAATAATAGTTTGTACTAAACATGAGAAATTTATCGATGGTATACATGTTTATTGTGAGCAATTGTTATTTTTTTTAAATATCATTCAGATTTACAACGTGCAGGATTTTTCGATAGATATGTCACATGAGTGTAAGTTATCTATGATTTCTCATATTCATTTATTTATTTTTACTATTTTATTTTACTGCATCAAAATTTCGTACATCTTCCTCTTTTATTTTTTATTTATTTATTTATTTATTTTTTAATACAAACGACCACAAAACTATAACACTAAATTTTTATTATTCTTTTGAGAACTTAGAAGTTGAGTATTTAGAGAGCTTAGAACTGGTTGTACTGGAAGAAAGAAAAAATAAACGCAAAGAACATAAAAATAATACTTTTAAAGAAAAGCGATTATATCAGCATCTTGGATTTATATATCATCTAAATATTTGAATATTTACTTTAAGGAAAGAAAAAAAAAGCAGAACATTTATGAATCTGACGTAAGCATTACCTCAAATACTCCAATCTAAAGCTGCATTTTTTTTTTTTTTTTTCAAATCAGAGGGGTGTTCCGGCAACTATGCTGCCAATGATGCTTTTGTGCTGGAAATGGATTTTTACGTATATCGTTTCCAATCAGATAGTCGGATCTCCAATCCCAAAACTTTCTTCTAGCTCATACATAGTTATCAGGAAAAGTATTTCAGGCTATAAGTTAAAACTTTCAGCTTCAGGGTCTTAGCTAGAAATAAATAATAGGGTAGGGGAGGGGCTCAAGAATATGTAGTGGAACTCATATTTTCTCTACTTCTGGAGTCAGAAAAATAAATTAGTGCATATTCATATAGTGTTTCTTATTAAATTGTTGTAATAACTTCAATTTATGCTAAGAATGATGATGAAAATTTTAAATGTATAACTAGTGCAAATTTAAACATCATGTTAACTTCATATGCGCAAATAGGAGCGACAACGGGTGTTGAAACACTTATTTTAGTTGCAATTTAATATTTCTTCAAAACTATGAAAGGGCCTCAAAACTAAATTAGATTTTTGTTTCGGAATAGATATTCATTTAGTGACCTTGGAAATCCGTTTGCGATTCTTTTATTTTAAACATATATTTAATTCTTTAAATTTAAAATAAAAATCACTTTCCTGAAAAATTCATGTGTAATAAAGCACAAAAACTATTAAAAAATTGTAATATAAGTTAAATCTTATTGTAATAAAATATTTTCTAAACATCTCCAAAAACTCTTCCTTAACCTAATTTCAAATGAATATGAGTTGAATAGTACGCAAAACAACAACATTCGTTAACTTTCAGACTTAAATATTCGTTAAATACTAATTCATCTATTTGGATAGATAGTGTCAATGTTATTAACATAAAAGTATTTTTTTATAAAATCTGAAAAAAAAAATTGAATTCGAAAGAGTTAAAATTTAAATGTATTTTTTAACTTTATCGAATTATTTTCTTTTTTGCAAAATCTATTTACAATTTATCAACATCTATTTATAAAAGCACTTAAAAACAAAGATTCAGAAATACAGCATAAACAATTTTAATTTAATGTGAAACACAAAATTTATGTAGTGTATGTTATTTTTATGCATTTGTTTTATTTCAAAATAAAAAGATATCATTCCCTATACTTTATCAAGATTACTTTTAGATAAAAAAGTAATGTTTCAGATTTCTCTTTTGAAAACACTATTTTCAAAAATACTGTTTTGAAATCTGTAAAATAAATATCCTGGTTTTTACTTCAAACTTAAATAAACGAAGAAAAACATTGCAAAACACTGTATATGTTCAACCAAAAAAAGAAAATTTCTTGTGCCACTTAAGCTAAGAGGGTGGGTGTATTTTATTTCGAGTTAAACTTTATTTAAGCTTTTCCATTAGCCTGTTTAATAGTTTGTTTACCATTACAGTGAAAGTAAAAAAAGCGTGACACAATTTCTTGTACTTTAATTAGTTCGTCCAAAAGATTATAAAAAACAATTTAGGTGCTTTTAATTTATCTTGTTCACAGATTTATTGCTTTCTCATAACATTATCTTTTTTTATTTATCAGGTGGTAAAAGGATATAAAATGTTTCTAAAATCACTTTGAAAAATTATTTTAGAAAATGAAAACAACGTAATGGTGTTTTTAATATCTTTGCAAGGAAAATAATTGCTTTTAACGCTTATCTCGAATTTCAAAATATTCCAGACGTATTTTTAATCGTGGTTTTCAAAAGTGGTATTTTTATGAGAACTATTAATAAATAAAAAGAACCCAGTTAAATTGATGGCATTGAGTTTACAGGTTTTTCACACTACAGTCGAACCCCGTTATAGAGAACCCGGTATATAACGAATTCACGGATATAACGAACGAAAATTTTGGCCCCGTCGTTTTCCTACTGTATTTAATGCTAATTTATCCTTTTATAGCAAACTTCTGAAATCTTAAGAATAGGTTATAACGAACATTTTTTATCTTGCCGACCATGTTTCTATTTCTTTTAAAATATGCCAGCAATAACTTGTGTTGGTAATCCCAAGCCTGGATAAAGTATAAAGGCTTTAGTATAGTCGCAACATTCCTTAAATTGTCTGCCCATTTATACTAAATTTTGTTTTATACGAACTAGGGTCGGTCTCTGCTTGTTCGGATAATCGTCGCTGTTCTGTATTTCTATTTGTCTTCGTTTTTAATTAATTGATTTAGCATTGTTTCAGTTTAATGTAATCGATTTTAGTCAATTTAATTCATTATTGATCATATTTAATAGATTTTATGTTTTTTTTTCTTAATACATCATTAATGAATATGTAGGGAGCAGCTAATAATATACACATTTTGTTAACTCTAGCTTTTTTAACGGTTTGGATATAGCGAAAAAAACCTTCGGTCCTTTGAAGTTCGTTATAACGGGGTTCGACTGTAATTGTATACTGAACTTTTATTTTAAAAGAATAATGCACACCAAAAAATAAATTAAGGGGAATTGCCCCCGTTTCTCCTTTTTATACTTCACCAATGAACCTTGAGTCTCCAAATCTGAATGAGAGAAACGCCTTATCAAAATAAACTGATATACAAGGCTTGAAGCAAATCGGATATTTCTGCATGAAAAACCCATTATCTAAATTAAGAGGGAAGAGAATTATCCCCTGCTTTTTCTCTTTATTCTTAACCAACTAACCTACAAATCTAATCAGTGAAACGCTTTATCTGAATAAACCGGTGTATCAAAACTCAAGCAAATTGAATAATTCTGCATGAAAAACTCATTTATCTACATTTAGGGCAGCAGGGATTAGCTCCCCTTTTCCTTTCTTTACACTTAACGAATGAGACCCCAAAAGTAATCAAGGAAGTGTATTCCCAGAATGAACCTAGAAAACAAATTTAAAGCAGATCGAATATTTATAACAAGAGTTATTGCGTTATGTGCATACATACGTGTGCACATATATACAGAAGCTGCAGGCACTTTAGCTCTCAGGCTTTGATAGGCTGTGCGCTAAAAAAGAGACATTTCAAAAAGCTTTTTAAGCTAGAATTATTAGTTGATAACTTTTGACTGAAAACATATTTACAGTAAGCAGCGTAAACAACAAAAAAAAAAAAAAAAAAAAATCTGTGCGGCAAGCATGTTTTTAATAACACTTTCGAACACTTTCAGACTAATGCAACAAAAACAGTTTATATATATATATATATATATTAACCGTTTTATACTTACATAAACCGTTTTAGATAAAAAATGATATTTAAGTAAAAAATTTTGAAAAATCGTAGCACATTTGAAAACCCAATTTCAGCAACTACCATCAATAATCAGAAAAATATTTGAACTTTTTTGTGAAACATTGTATATTATCTACAGATTTGTAAGTATGTTATATCATATTTTAAAATTAAGTTCATTTAGGAAACGTATAATGTAGCTGAAAGTATACTGTAGAACGCATACTGTAGCTATTCCCTTCAGCAGTTTCCGTGAATAAGCGGAAGTATACTGGAATTCTTTTGTGTATCCACGTATATGATCTATTTAATTTATACTCATCAAATAGTATAAAAGATAAAATGTTGAATTTAAAAAGACATATCACAACTGAAAACGCACCTGTATCAGTTATTACTTACAGACAGTAGTGTAGCTGAATTCTTTTGTGTGTCTTTGTAAATGAATTATGAATGCAGTGCACATCCTATTCTGCACTAAGTATTTTATGGTGCACCTCAATGTACTACACATGTAGTTTAAATATGCTTGAAACACTAGTTTTCTAATCACTATAGTTTAAATATGTTTGAAATTGTGCAACATCATTAAAATACATTACAGGCGTTTTTTTCCCTCACAGACCATAATGCAACGAATTCTTTTGATTGTCTCTGTAAATGAAATAAACTATAATAGCTGAACACTTCATTTTCACTATTGAACATGCCTTAGTATACCTCAATAACATACACTAAAATATTTATAAAATGAATATTTGTCATTTTAAACTCTTTCTGGGTGCTAAGAATTTATGTATCATTGAAAAGCTACATAAATCAAGTCAGTCACGATGAGGTCTCGAGTTAAGAGAGAACAAAACATTAACCACTACCGCCCGTTCAGCTTATTATTCGTGATTTATAAAATTTTCACCAAAGTTTTAAAGTCAAGACTTTAATTAGCTCTGGACTCATCTCAACCTAAAAAACAAGGAAGTGGATTCAGAACAATGGATCATAACCAAACAGTAAGGGAACGCATAGAAAAATATAAGGAATATCATTTACCACCCTGCCTTGCCTTTGTTGATTATGAAAAATCATTTTATTCGGTCTAAGCATCAGCAGTAGTAGAATCTCTGGAGGACATTGGTATAGACAAACCTTACTTCAATATCATAAAGAAGATTTACAAGAAAGCAGCAGCAACCATCCATTTGAACAAAGGAAAAGCGAAGATCAAGCATAGAACAGGAATGAGATGTAGAGATACCATTTCGGCCTAAACTTTGTACGGCTTTCTTAAAATATATTTTCAAGAAACTGGATTGGGAAAACAAAGGAATTAGAATAAATGGGGAGTATTTAAATCATCTTCGGCTCGCTGGCGACATTTTAATCTTCAGTAGCAGCCCTGAAGAATTGGAAAATATGCTAAAATATTTGGCAGAAGCTAGCATTAATGGGGATTAAAAATAAATTTTAAAAAGTCTAAGGTGATGTTCAATTCATTTGCATTAAAAAAATCGTTTACAACATCAATAGAATTAAAGAAGTGCAAAGTTATGTGTTCTTTGAACAGAAAATATCATCGGACAATAATATCATGAATGAAATCAATAGAAGAATAAGAAGTGGATGGAGTACTTTGGGAAGGACAATATTATTCTGCAGAATAGCACACCTTTTTGTTTGGAAAGAAAAGTGGTTAACGAATACGTTTTGCCTGCACTAACTTACGGAGCAGAAACACGGACGCTAACAAAACGGATGGTGCAAAGATTATAAACAACACAAAGAAGTATGAAAATATGTATGCTAGGCATAACTAGAAGAGACAGAAAGAAAATAACGTGGATATGGAGTTAGACGAAAATTTTTGACAATTTTGAAAGAATTAAACGGTTAAAATGGAAATGAGCTGGGCATATTGCAAGAAGACAAGACAATAGATGGAGCAAAACACATTACAGTGGTATCCCAGAGATTTAAAACGACCAAGCAGACAACTTCAAGTAAAATGGAGTGACGAAATCAGAAAAAAGCCAGTATTAATTGAATGACTAAAGCATTAGACAGAAAAAATTGGAAAAATCTAGAGTAAATCTACATCCATCAGTAAATTGAAAACGGCTGCTGGTGATAATGATAATGATGATACAGTCGCCTCTCGTTAATTCGAAATAGGATAAATCGAATCTTCGCTGAATTCGAACTAAACATGAAGTCCCGAAATTTTCAATAGCAGAATAACATTAAAAATTTTCACTTATTTGAACTCATTTTCTCTTTACTTCATTTATAGGACTAACGAGATTCCGATTTTTCATTTTTCCTTACTTTCTCCTGGACTTCAGATCCTTGAATACTTTTTTCTTTCATTTTTGTCAGAATTGTTCTGAACAAGTATATATATAGTCCCATGCATTTGATATCCGCCTATTTTAGGGCCCATCTGTCCATCAGTGACACCTTCACCTCACCTTCATTTGTGCTTGTTCCTAATCCCTTAATTTACTTACCCATCATACGTAGTATAAGGTAAGTCTTGAAATCGTTTTGAAAATCGAAAAAAAAAATTTTGACGAATTTACTCGTTTCAGATAGTGGAGATTCCGAAAAACATATTTTTGGAAAAAAAAATTGCCGTCCGTCCGTCTGTCTGTCTGTCAGTCTGTAAACGCTCTATCTCCCGAACAAATTGAGATAGAGACTTAAAATTTTGTATGTACTTAGTATGTAAGGATGGGAAGAAGCCTATTTAATATCAGTAACCTCGATTTATCCGGAACTATTTTTTTTCGGACTCTCGAAAAATTCCTTCTGATGAAAGGTATATAAAAAATTTCGAATTTTTTTATTTTAAGGAATGGACGTAAAAAACAATAGAATGACACAAATTTTGCATAAAGAACGAAGTCGATCGGATAATTAGTTGCCGAGATATATGTAATCCTGTTTTCCACATTCTTCGATTTTTCATGACCCTGTATTTCCTTCAAATTTCAATTCAGAGATATATTTTAATTGGAAATGAGACGCTTAATCCGACGCAATAAATTGTTAGTTAATAGAATTATTATGTTTGGAGTTATAAGGATGTTTCTTTTACGCAGTTCGGTATTACTTGGGTAGTTTGGCGTTTCATATAATTTGTCAAAATTGGTATATCAGCAGTTCTTTAATAGAGCATTACTATGCATATTAACAATATTTAAATTTTTTTTTGGAATTGCAATGCATTGTATAAATAGTTTTCACATGTTTAATTTCATATGCATATTAATGATGGGTAAGTATTACGGTGGCCCACAAGACTAGTTAGTTTATGTATTTATATCTTTTAATTTGATATTAATTCATATTTTAATGATAACAGCAAAAATATATTTAAAAAATAGTATAACGTTAATTTCTTTCTAATAGTACCTCTTTAAACATGTTTTTTTTTTTTTTTTCATATTTTTTATAATTTGTAATCCGAAAAATTCGAACATTTCTTGTGATTCCGACGAGTTCGAATTAATGAGAACCGACTGTATGTACATATATATATGCATATAAATGTATATATATATATAAATAAATATATGTATAAAATACGTTTGAATCAAAATTTATGACACGCTCAAATAACAACAATATAAACCAAAATGAAAATATATATGTTTAGTGTCTTAAAATGGACTGACTGATTTTAAAATTCAATAACTTGCAAACTAGGACAGTTGTTACAAAAAATTCTTTTAGGAGAATAATATATGTTGTCAAAAGTTTTTTTTTTTTTTTTTTTTTTTTTTTTTTTTTTTAACGTGCAGGCAATTTCTGGTTTTAGTTTCAAATATGAGCGTTAGATGGCGTTGAAAGCAATAAGCGATGAATTAAGGTAGAAATAGAAATCACGCAGCAATGGTGCTCTTAATGGAGTTCAAACATACGGAGTGATTCCCATTCGAGTTTTTAGGGCACTATTTTGAACTCGGTCGGTATGATTTAGATAGCGTTGGTCTCCCCGGAATAGGATTAAAAAATAATATAACATAGAATCATAGAGACGAATTTCAGAATCGGGACACTAAGAACAAAATTGCATCGTCGAATAATACACACTCTTATACACTATATTGCCATTGATTATGGGACACTTGCGATTTTAGACATTTTACTAAATATCTAGAAAAATACATGAGGAATCATCTCGAAACTCTTAGTGTATAAATATAATAGTATACGTCATATATCTACGTGAAGATTTTTTACCGAAACTCCACAGGAGACCGTCAACAAATTAAAAAAGAATGAATATCTTTTGAATAACCCTGTCAAAACTAAAGTAGCAAAAGCGCTCAAACTCTAGATTATGATTGAATGCCTTATTGTAATACACTGTGTTTATTTTTATGCAAATAGCATGCATACTCGCAGAGTAATTAAGGTTTTTATAAAAATGGCCCCAAATTTTTCTAAGTTTTTTCCTTATAATTTTCAGAGTTCTTAATATAAAATAATATTTTTTTCAGAAAATATGACAAACAACATTGCACACAGTACCCTGTAATCAGAATTAAAAAATAATAAAAATTGTATGAAAAATGAGTAGGTTTACTAAATAATTTTTTACTGCGCATGCGTCAAAGATATCAAAATTTCATTTGCATATTATGTTAGCTAAATGTATAGAGCAACTTTTGTAAAAGTCTCAAAATTATAGCTTGAAAATTCTGAAAGTAATCGTCTATAGAAAAAGGACAAAATCCGTTGTTTCCAAAATGAAGCAAAAAAATGAGGGATTTTATCCAAAAGTAGTCGTAACATCCCGTATTGTGTATTCTATATTGACACTAATCAATGAATATATGGATACAACCCCTCTTGTTTTTGCTTCATTTTGAGAATAACGGATTTTCAACTTATTCAATTGACGATTATTTTCAGAATTTTCAAGTTATGATTTTATGACTTTCACAAAAGTTGCTCTATACATTTAGCTAACATAATATGCAAATGAAATTTTGATATCGTTGACGCATGCGCAGTAAAAAATTATTTAGTAAACCAACTCATTTTGTATACAATTTTCATTATTTTTTAATTCTGATTACAGGGTACTGTGTGCAATGTTGTTTGTCACATTTTCTGAAAAAAATATTATTTTATATTAAGAACTCTGAAAATTATAAGGAAAAAACTTGGAAAAATTTGGGACCATTTTTATAAAAACCTTAATTACTCTGCGAGTATGCATGCTATTTGCATAAAAATGAACACAGTATATTACAATAAGGCATTCAATCATAATCTAGAGTTTCAGCGCTTTTGCTACATTAGTTTTGACAGGGTTATTCAAAAGATATTCATTCTTTTTTAATTTGTTGAAGGTCCCCTATGGAGTTTCGGTAAAAACTCTTCACGGAGATGTATGACGTATACTATTATATTTATACACTAAGAGTTTCGAGATGATTCCTCATGTATTTTTTTAGATATTTAGTAAAATGTCTAAAATCGCAAGTGTCCCATAATCAATGGCAATATAGTGTATGTTTGACCTCCCTTGTTGGCATCATGGTTATATGATTTCTACTTTGTTGCGATTTCACGTCTGTTTCTCCCAGCGCCATCCATCGCTGGTAACTAAAACCAGGAATCATAGTAAAAAAAAACTTTTTACATCATATATTGCTCTCCTGCATGAATTTCTTTAAAAGCTATCACCGTTTGCCGGTTATTAAATTTTAAGATCCGTCAGCTTATTTTATAGGATACCCGTTATATTTTATATACCTTGTATTTTACTTTATTTTATAAAACTCATATGTTTTATTTACTCTTTAAACCAAGTTAAAAAATGTCGTTTTACAAAATCCATTTCTGTTTCATTAGCATCTACTATTACCATTAACATTGCGACAGCGATTTAAAAATGAAAAACTAATGTTTCACAAGAAAACAAATGCAAAATTTATGTTAAGCAATTTTAATTTTTTTTATTAATTCCTTTCATATCATAGATATTTTAAATATTTAAATGCTTAAAAGAATAAAAACTCTGTTTATTATCATCTAGGCTACCTTTGTCTAAAATATTACCTACGATGTCTTTCACATAAACACTGTTTTCAGATCTGTAAAGTAAATCTTTAGGCTTTTTTACTCTAAGCAAACACATTAGAAAGTAGCAGATAAATTGAACAAAGAAAACAAAATTTCAATTTTACACTTTAAAGTAAGATCATCTTAAATTTGAGTCGAAATTGTTTAAAACATTGTTTGCTTTGTATTAAATACAAAAGAAAAAAATGTAGTTTTTCGTATCGTTTCTTATATTTTATTGAAAATATTTTAAAATAAATTGAAATTGAAATTATTTTATTTATTTCATTCGTAGAATTATTGCTATCTGAAAAATTTTCTTTTTTATTTATATGATGATAAAACGTTATTAATACAAATTCTAAATCTAGAATTTAAAAAGGAGTTTCTGGAGGATAATTGATAAAGGAATGATATTTTTGATCCATTTGAACTGAATATATGCAATTGCTGTTAAAGATATTTCGAATTTTTACAAATTCGGGATATATTATTAATCGTAATTTTCAAGGAAGATATTTTTTTGCAAAGTTAACAAAGTTGGAAATTGCACGTGAAGCGTAGCAAATGAGGTGCGTTCGTACGATAACGAAGTTTTAAAAATATCACTCTCATATATCAATCTCATAAAATTGTAAATAATTACAATTAAAATGCGCACCAAACAATGTTCTCCCTATACCATTATGCAATGGAATACTTTTGTGTGGCCTTGTAAATTAATAACAAATATTCTTTGCACCACAGATTATGCAAAATATGTATTATAATATGTACTTAATAGATTCATATCAATTTTATTACGTTCGAATGAGTGTAACACCATTAAAATGCATTTGAAACATTTTCCCCCATTAACCGTAATGTAACGGAACACTTTTGATTGTCCCTTAGTTGAACTATGCATCCGATTTTGATAAAATTTGAAATAACTCGATAAAATTATGTAATAATTATGTATTTAAAATTTCAAACGACTAAAATGCATTTTAATTTTTTCCCCATTGACCGTAATGTAACGGAATTCTTTCGATTGTCCCTGTAATTGATCTATGCATCCGATTTTCATAAAATTTGAAATGACTCGACAAAATTATGTAATAATTATGTATTTTAAATTTCAAACGATTCAGTTGGGTAGTTTTTTAGTTGCTATATGCAAACTGACTGATGCTAGCTATATGCTATGACTGTTGCTATATGCTGTGACTGAACGACAACAATAGGTGCTACGTATTTACATAATTACGAACGCACCTAAAAAGGGTATTTTGACAAGTTTTATAGGATATAAAAGATTACATAATAACTGAAAAAGAAACAAATGTATTGTAAATTAGTTTACAGCCTGAAAAAATAAAGTCGAAATGCTGATCAGATCATTGTCAATAATGTTTAAAAAACTTCGAAGTTGTCTGTACTCTTGTATTTTGAATATCAGTATTTCTGAAGAGTAATATTTGCCTCATTTAATGCCAAAAATATACTATTCAATAAGACGAAGATAGTGAATAGGGGCATTCAAAATACCAGATCATTCTGTTCAGATAATTTGAATTGATCATTTAAAAAATTATATAGGTTCAAGTTTTCCTGAAACAAGGTTTAAAAAGTGAAAAATAAAAATTGAAATGCTCTTCAGACAATAAAATTAAAAAAACCCGGAGCTAAAATCTCTAATTTTGATATAATATTCTTCTAATTCTGATTATCATTAAATAAATAAATAGCTGATAATCAAGAATAAATCTAAGAAATATAATCAGAATAAAAAAGAGTTTTAAAAAAGTTTTTAAAATTGAATGATATTTATACGCAACAAACTTTTATCGATTCTTGAAATTTTTTGATTCGGTGACTTATGTAGCATTTTCAATGTTCTTATTCAATTGTTTATCACTCTTTTAATCCTTTTTCCAGAATTCCTATTCCAAACCATTTGAAACGTTTCAATTCAATTGTTATATCACTATCTATCTGTCTATTTACCTATAATATAAAGGCCAAACGTATATGTGCATAAAGCACGCATTATTTTGCGAATGGCAACACTTTGAAATTTGAAATGCAATATTTTGGTTTTGCAATTTTTGCTATTGTAAATTTTTAAACTTCTAAACATCGCACGTTTTTAATTTTTACATCGTCGTATAGAGAAAAAAAAATTATTTTTAAGCAATTTGTTTGAAAACTGTATCTTAATTTATTTCTGAGTCATTAATTTTTTTTTTTTTTTTTTTTTAGTGTTCAATACCGTTTTTCTAATTGTGGCAACAGAAGTACTCCATTTTTATTAAAAGCAAAAAGAAAATAGCCAATAAAAGCAGATTGCTGTATCTTTATGTTGCTATTTTCTCCTCAAAAGTGAAAAAAATTTTAATTAATATGCTTGCTGTTTCAAGAATATCGTTTGTTATAAAACGCGTTAAATTTTGTTTTCATTTACACTTAAAAGAATATAAATAGTTTAGTATCTGTTTCAGCTGAGGCTTCAAGTTTTGAATTAAAATGATTTCAAAATGATCAAATTAAAATACCATTTTTTAAAAAAGGAGAATACAGATTTGAAAGGTGCATATGTAAATTTTGATTTGATTAAATGATGTCGGGTTTAGATTTGAATGGGAAAAAATTTTTATGATTGAGTCAAAGTGGAATAAATTTTTGCTTTTTTTTTTTTTTTCATTTTGGAATACTAGCATAAGAGCCTTAATTGATAACTTTATCATGATAACAGGTCTTTATTATTTTTTACTGCTTACATGCACGATAAAAATTTAATTTTAACAATTTCGACAACTAAGTTAATAGAAATAGTATTTTGTTAACTTTTAGTCAAATATCATTTGTTTAAGAGACAGACTAGCCAATGTAAGATGCATTTTTTATAATAACTAGTTTTGTAGGCTTATTATAAATCAATGAGTCAGTTCCTTTTTAAATGTTTTCTTTAGTCGAGATTCGACGGGTTCTACCTTGTTTTAATAATTTCCCACTATATCTAAAACGGGGGATTCGCCTCTAGCAGGCGGCTGAAAAAAGATGTTTTTTAGAATTTTTTTTCTTTAATAGGAATAAAGATTTTAGCTCCAGGTTTTTTGCTTATTATTTATTATTATTTGTAAAATATTTCAATATGTTTTCATAAAAAATTGATGAAGTGGCTCAACTTGCATGACTGGATGTTTTAGCATGTGCGCCATTTGCTTCGCAATGGATTATGGATCCGATAGGTCAAAAAGTCATTTGCAATCAATTTTCGTAAAAATTTATAATATCAGATAATATTTCCTGTCCTTGCAGCACTTTGAATTCAAAAATTTTAAAATCAACAAAGTTGCAGCCATTTGAAAAAAAAAATCTTTTTATGACGTTTTTTTTTTTTTTTTTTTTTTTTTTTTTTTTTTTTTTACTTTCGTTAGTTTTTAAATGTATTTCTTTTTATAAAAATCAGTCAAATTGATCCAAGCACCAATAAATTACAGTACCTTTAATTAAAAAAAAAAATACCAAAATTGGTTTATAAGCCTTTGCACGCTTTGCGCTAATGCACCAACACTACGAAAAGCTTCAAAGGCCAAATCATTTCACAGGGATAGTTTGAAAGACTATATAGAATAGAGATACGTAGCTAACAATTATAATTTTTTTTTCAACCGACAAAAAAGCAAATCCTCTCTACCCCCCTATAAAAATGTTATTATCTTCCCCATACTGACACATTTCTCGAACATTTTTAAGCATAGCCGACTATATACTACCGGCCGAGCCATTGCGCGAAAAACCGCCGAAAAAGTGAAGCTGGGTTCACTTCAAACCCTGAACCATTTCATTGGACCACGTGTGAGTCCACGTGACGCAAACCCTGCCCAAATTAGCATCGAGTAAGCTGCTTTCTGTTCGGTGCATATGGCTCGGCACATGGTCATTGTTTTAGTTCAGGGTTTGCACGATTGGTTAAAATAATTTGGGCAAGGTATCAGAGTCCTCTGGCGGGAGACTTCATACATTAATCTCAAATAGAAGGAACTATAGATCTAGTAGGTCATGCTTTAAGTCATATCTGCAACTTGTTTTCATGATAACTAAAAAGAAATGTGTTGAAAATAACTAAATCATGACAAATCAAATAAGATTTAGAAATGTTGGTGGGGTTCGTATTGTGATTACCAAATTTCGTATAAAAATAATTATGCAATTCCCTTTAAGCATTTAAACTGTAGCAGTAATACAGATAAATATGAAACTAAAAATAGTTACGAAGTACAGTTTTCTCAAGACACGGGCACAATTGCTTAACACTTTGGACGCATTATATGTATGAATTTTTAAAAAGGTTTATAAGCATTCAATGATTACTTTTGTAAATCACGCATAATTTTATGAACAAAATCCATGTTGTTCCAAAATATCATCGCTACAATCCTTAAATTTGACATAGACTCCGATTATGGAAAGGTCACCGCTTTTATTTAAGCTTAGCAAAAAAAAAAAAAAAAAAAAAAAAAAAAAAAAAAACGAGGAAGTGAATTTGTTTTAAAAGAAAATTGTTCAGGTTAAAAGAAAATTGGCAACAGGAAAGAAAAATAAAGAGAAAAGTGCCCAGTTAAACTGATGGCATTCAGCTCACAAGCTATTCACTCCAATTGTGTACATACTCTTATTTCAGAACATATTGTCCCTAAAAAAATTAATTAAGAGGGATTAGCCCCCCGTTTATCTCTTTATACTTAACCAATTAACCTCCAAATCTAATCAAGGAAGCATCCTATCAGAATAAACCTGTATACCAAATTCGAAACAAAACAGATTATTTTACATGGAAAAACCATTTTGCTAAATTAAGGGCGATATTAAGCTCCCCAATTTGCACCTTTATACTTAACCAATGAACCTCCAAATCTAATCAGGAAAGCTCCTTAACAAAATGAACCTAGAAAAAAAATGAAGCAAATCAAATGATTCTATATTAAAAACCATTTATCTGATTTAAGATAGGGGAATAGCTCTCGTCTCCCCTCCTTTATACTTAACCAATAAACCTCTAAATCTAATGAAGAAAGCTCCTTAACATAACAAACCAGTATATTAAATTTGAAGCAAATAAAATAATTTTGCATGAAAAACCCATTTATCTAAATTAAGGGGGGACTAACCCCCTTTTCCCCTTTATAATTAACCAATGAACCTCCAAATCTAATCAGGGAAGCTCCTTATCAGAATAAACCGGTATATGAAATTTGAAACAAATCGACTAATTTTGCCTGAAAAAATAATTTATCTAAATTAATGGGGGGATTAGCTACCCCTTACCCCCTGTATACTTAACCAATGATCCCCCAAAACTAATCAGGGAAGTATCTTATCAGAATGTACCGAGAAAATTTTAAACTGATTGACACTGATATAAATCATTGAATTTCAGAAAGATCACATTAAAACAGAGCATTCATAACATTTTTTTAAATTAATTTTCAGAGACACACAAAAGAAATCGGTTACAGTACTGTCTTTGCATAATAATTGCTGGAGAGTACGTTTTCACATTCGGTATGCGCTTTTAAATTTAATTATTTTTTGTATATTACTCTTTATATATAAATTATATACCACATACACAGGGTTTCATAAAAGTATTCGCATACCATTCTCCTTATTAGAGGAAATTGCTGAAGGGGAATTTTCAACTGAAATATATATATCGGTTAAATGTACTACACTGTAAAAAAAAAAGTGTCGATCTACTAAAAAAACTTTAGTGATCCTAGTAATTACTAAAAAAATTTTAGTAATCTTAGTCGGTTACAAGAAAATCTGTAAGAATTACTAGAAAAAAGTTAGCAACGAATAGAGTTAATAATTTTATATTTTTAATAGCTATTATTAAAACTCTCTTGGTGTGGCCTTGATAGCATAGTGGTTATAGTAACGGATTCCAGGCTGAAAGGTCCCGGGTTCGATACTGGCCACTGACAAATACGCCCCGAATGTATGCAGTGTAAGTGCTCGTTAATAAAGGGATTGTGAATATCCTGACGGAGCAGTAGCAATGTTTGGTGTTGACATCTACTGCGGTTTTGCCGAAAACCTTCCGCTCCAGAAGTCTGGATGTAGCTCGAAGGAAGCTCCTGCCCTTCGGGCGCACGTAATGGTTATTGGAAATAATTTTGGAGCTATTACTAAAATTTGCTTGGTGGCTCATACTAAAAAATTTTAAGTTAGTTATACAAAAAATTCTTTTGTTCAGTTTACAAAAGAAATGCTTGTTTCGCTTGGAAAAAAATATTTGCAATGGTTACTAAAAAATTCTGTGGAATACAAATTTACTAAAAAAATTTTAGTAACCTCTTGAATTTTTTTTTACAATGTAGTTTTTGGAATGCATATTTTGATAATCGATACAAATTTCTATATTATATACAGGGCTGCTAAAAAATTCGGATAATTTTCCGATTGCAGATTGGAACAGCTGAAGTTCGGTTTTGAAATGTGTTATACATTTCCATATGGTGAAATGAGACGTGATATTTTAATTTTTTAAACGATGCAGTTTTGTTACATTATTCTGAATGTGTTGGAAAGTGTTTCATAATCTATGCTTGACGCATAATTTTTTCTTTCTTGTTGGACGTACATAAGTTATACGTACAACAGCTGTTCGAATCTGCAATCGGAAAATTATCCGAAATTCTTAGCAGCTCTGTATATAATATAGAAATTTGTATCGATTATCAAAATATATGCATTCCAAAAACTAGTACATTTAATTGATATGTACATTTCAGTTGAAAATTCCCCTTCAGCAATTTCCTCCAATAAGGAGAATGGTATGCGAATACTTTTATGAAACCCTGTATATGTGGTATATAATTTAATGGTACTACTCTGTTATCCCGTCGACCAATTTCGCCAAATTATACAAATCGCCAAACTAATAGCCAAATTATACATATTGTCATAATTTTTATTTTAAACAACGAAAAAAACAAATAATTAGTAGAATATTAATAATAATATTAATAAAAAGTCATAATAAAAATCACTTAATGACATTTTAAACACGTGAATCGTATTTAATGTCATTGAATGTGATATTCATGATCATCCATTATTGGCATTTAATCTTATAGTTTGGCGATAATTTTTTGGTCGACGGGATAACCTAGTAGTACCAATTTATTTATATACGTACATAAGTTAAGTTGTACGTACATATAGGGTAGATGTGCCAGTAATGGACCACCTTAAGGAATTTCTCTAAAAAATATTTTTTTATTAATAGTTATAATTATTGTATTCCAATTTTTTTCATATTATATTAATCTTTCAACAATATTTAAATAATCCCATAGTTACATTTTCCAATAAAAATAAAAATTAAATTTTAAATAATAGAAATATGTCTAAACACCCAAAAGCCCAGTAATGGACCACCTATGTTCCAGTAATGGACCACCTATGTTCCAGTAATGGGCCACCCTACAAAAAATTAGATAATTGTTTTTAGGTGTGTTCGTAATTATGTAAATACGTGGCACCTATTGTTGTCGTTCAATTCTTCCGTCTGTCCGTCTATCTGTCTGTCAGTCTGTCTGTCCGTCTGTCTGTCCGCATATAACAACGCAAAAACTATCCAACCGAATCGTTTGTAATTTGAAATACATAATTATTACATAATTTTGTCAAGGCCTTTCAAATTTTATGAAAATCGGATGAATAGATCAATTACAGGGAAAATCAAAAGGATTCCGTTACATTACGGTTAATGGGAAAAAAAAGTTTAAAATGCATTTTAATCGTTTGAAATTTAAAACATATAATTATTACACAATTTTGTCGAGTCATTTCAGATCTTATGATAATCAAATGCCTAGATCAATTGCAGGGACTATCAAAAGTATTCCGTTGCATTACAGTCAATGGGGAAAAAAGTTGCAAACGCATTTTAATGGTGTTACACTCATTCGAACATAATAAAATTGACATGAACCTATGACGTATATATATACTAAAATATAAGTTCTGTACAATCTGAGATACAAAGAATATTTATTATTAAATTACAGGGCCACACAAAAGTATTCCACTACATAATGCTATACAGGGAAACATTGTTTGGGACATGTTTTAATTATATTAAACTGTGCCACATTTTATGAATATGATATACGTTGCTGAGATGTAATGAAAATTACTTCCTGTATGTTTATAGGAACACAAAGAGTTCAACCACTGTATTGTGTCCGAACTATTGTCTACTGTATCAGGAAGATCTGTATATTTTTAAAACTTCGTTATCGTACGAACGCACCTCATTTGCTACGCTTCACCTGCAATTTCCAACTTGTTTCAATTGTATTTTGCGCCATATTTAATGAACTTAATGAAAGCATACTAATAAAACAAAATATAAAACTTAAGTTAGAAATTCATTACATTAAAGGATTTATAATGAAAAAACATAAAACGAAATATTTAAATTTAAGATATGGATTTATTATAATCAAGGATTTATAATGTGGATATAAAACAAAATATTAATGATACTATTAACTGTTTATTATTAACTAACATTAAAGGATTTATATTGTAAAGATATAAAACAAAATATTTAAATTTAAAGGATTTATAAGATAAAGACAATGTTTTACTGAAATCAAGTTTAGATAAAATAAGGCATTAAAAAAAGTCTCCAATCTTCACTCATATCATTATCAAAATGATGTGCTGTGCAACTATGGAATATAAATAACAGATCTTCAATTTTATCATCCGTTACCGATAGTCCAAACTATTCAATATGGAATTTTAGAATGCATTTAAAATGATAAATATTCTTGCACTATCCAACCATTTTCAAATAATCATATAGCCCATCAATTTGGCACAGATTGATTTTATTTGCTGAAAAACATCCCATAACAGTGATTTGTTATTTTTCGTTATTTGGTACTACATAATACGCATCTTTAACTGATTTTGGTCCCAAAATTTTCCTTGTTTTAAGAGCACAAAAGAAACCTTTTTTTAACCTTATTGAAAATTCTCTCTGTATGCTTTAGAATGCGGAAGAAAATATTAATATCTTCTTCCAAATATGATTTTACATTTCTGAACCAACTTAAAACAACTTCTCTTGTAATGGCACATCTAGATTTTGTCAAATGTTCTGCTTGTTTTTTGTACCAATTTCGAATGACTTTTTAAAAACAACTATTTATAAAGAAATTGCCTTTATTAAATTCTAATAGGTGAAATTTAAGTATTAAATTTGATTATTTAGCTTTTCAGTTAAATCAAAAAATTTTATCTCTACTGAAATTACACTTTTTGTATTGGTCACTTGGGTGGTCCATTACTGGAAAATCACGAAATAAGCAATCCAGTAATGAACCACCCCTCCTAAAATCTTAAAAATAAATAAAATTTTGTAAATGGCCATTGGTATATAAAATTGAATGTTTTATATTGCTAACCAAACAAAAACATTAAATTTTTACGGAAAAATAAAAAAGATATAAACCAAGTAAGTAAAGTCAGCTCTTAGCATGTTCATTAAGATTTTCAGTGAAAATCAGAAAAACTGTAAAACTTTATTTTCTGCTTCCTAATTGTTTTGACGAAAAGTGTAAAAAATTAACCCAGCTTATAAAGCATGCAAGGTAGAGTTCAGAAAAAAAAATAAAAGCTTAACTATTATTTATTATTTTTTTATAAACCAAAAAGTGCGAGGTGGCCCATTACTGGAAGGTGGTCCATTACTGGCACATCTACCCTATTATAAGTGCTATATCGGCAGCTATAGATTGCTATTGACTATTTTTTTTTTTTTTTTTTTTTTTTTTTTTGTTTGTTTGTGCGTTATTTAAAAAGGGAGAGTTTAACTATTGCACATAACTCATACGCGCTACCTATCTATATTATAAAGGTCAAACGTATCTGTGAGTAACGCGTATGTCATTTTGCGAATGGCAACACTTTCCCCTGTAATTTCGGTTTTGCAATTTTCGCTACTGCAAATTTTACACTTCTGTGCATCGCACATTTAAAATTTTTACACCGTCATATAGAGAAAAAATTTACTTTTAAATGCAATTTGTTTCAAAGCTATATCTCAATTTATTTTTGAGGTATTAATTTTTTATAATTTTTAGTACCAATTTTATAATTGTGGCAACGGAATCACTCCATTTTCTCTTTTAAAAAAATGCATATATTATTTTAAAAGTATTGTCTGTTAAAAAATCCGGTGAATTTCGGTTTTATTTTGTTTAATAATTTGGATAATTGGGTTTTATAGTATTTTGTTAATTTTAGCTTAAAATAATGTTTGTTTGAGAGTTATTAGACTAAACAATATATGGAGTATTTTTTAAAGTAAGTAATTATGTAGATTTATTATAAATCAATGAAACAGTTCTTTCTTAAAGATTTTCTCTCGTCGAATTTCGACGGATTTCGCCTCGTATATATAAAGTCTGCATTCGTAATAAAATTGTCATAGAAGTATAGGTTTATGAACGTTGCTTACTGGTAATATAAACTATGGTGGCTAATACAGACTTACGATAAATTAACATCTTTGTGTTGTTACTGTTTAATAAAAAAATATCTTTTTTATTTTGTTGTATTTGATTTCCTTACTTGTTAACTTTTAATATTCACGTAAATTTCGTCATCCTCCTTATGTTTTTTTTCGGTCACATTTCGTAGTTTGTTCCTACTAGTAACTTTTCCTATTACTTTTCTTGATAGCGGGATCCTTTATCATAGTTAATTGCAAATCATATCACAGATCACGATGATAATTGTCACGTATATTGGTTACTGTGGTCAAAAATTTTAATTGTGAACATGTTTGGAAATAATCTGGTAAAAGAATATCTGGTTATCATACGAAATTGCACTGATGAGAAGTTTGATTGTAGCCTGAACAACTTACCGAGTTATTTTAAATTTTTTTATATAACTCAGTGTTTTTAATCTTCTACTGTTTGATTAAACTGGGGTGTTTTTAACATCACAGTTGAAAAGTGTTTAGGAATTAGATTTGTCTGCCCATCTGTCTGTGTTCAAACTTGTATAAATCTACTTCGATTGACATTAAATTAATTAGCGTCATTAGGGTTTACTATGGCATGTTCGGTATTGAAAATGAGGTGCAAAGAATTTTCGGGTCATTTGCAGAGGAATTCAAAGGAATTCCATCACATTGCGATTAGTGGGGGGGAAATCGTTTCTTGTGCATTTTAATGGTATTATAATGTTCTAAACACGTTGAAATAAAATACATCACTGAGATGTAATACAAAGGTTCTTATTATAGAATATTGGGTGAACAGAACTACATCTTATTACCAAGGAACCACAAAACAATTTGGATACATAGATGAAAATAAGGATTAATTGAACTATTGAAGCCTATGAAGAATAAGTGCTAGAAATTCGTTTTCAGTTATGTTATGCTGTTTTAAATGAATTATTTTTTAAATATTATAAGGTGTGTATAAATTTTATAGATCATATACGGGGTCGCACAAAAATTCTCAACAACATCCGTTTATTGGCAGAAATTGCTGAGTGGAATTTTCCCACTGTGTTATGCGTTTTTCTCTTTTAGTCTACTATACATTATACATATTAATGGATCATGAACAGGTCTGCACAAAAAAATGGTATATTTTAATGAATATTCATGCTAATAGCAGAAATCATATTTTCAAATGCGTTATATTTTTTCCAAATTGTTCATTTAGACGTCATCTTTTACCTTAGTAATCTAAAGAAGACTTGTTATAATATTCTGATTGTGTTGAAAAGCAATTCACAATCTATGCTTGGCGCATGATTTTTCGTTCTTGTTACAACTTATTCAGATTTTCTTCATTAAATGTAAATATTAATTTACGAAAAAATTGGCATTCAAAATTCTTTGAAGCATACGAACACAGTTATTTTTTTTATATGAGTGAATTATTGAGTGAAAATACACTGGCATCCAAAAGTTAAAGTGCAACATGTTTTTCGAAGCTCACCAGAAAAAAAAAATACATTTATAGTTTATATGAATGACAATAATAAACTTTAAAAAAAACTTACGAAAAAGTTACAACTACCACTTTTATTTTATAGAAAAGAATAGGTATTTGTGAATGAGAGAAAAATATGCAATCACGAAGTAATTTCACATGTAAGTTTTGTTGTATTTGAATTATTGTTGTCAGTTTTATTCACAACAACCTGTAAAGTCTAGAAAAGTCCAGAAGAAGTCGTTTGTAGGCTGTAGGATGGATGGAAATTGGGTTTGTCACAGTCCGATACTGCTAGACGGCTCAATTTATCTCGCAGTGTAGTCCAACGACTCTATGATCAGTATGAATCCGAAGATTCTGTATCCAGACACATGTTCCAGGCCTCCCACGTGTTAAAACAAACACCTGCAGAAGACCGGTTTCTAGCTCTTTTGGCCCGAAGGAGAAGACGCACTATTGCGTCGCAACTCATTGCAGACCACTTTGCAGCATCAGGGAGAAGAATTTCCGCTACTACGGTGCGAAGACGTCTTCGCAATGAAGGTCTCTATGCAAGGCAACTAGTTGTGTGTGTGTCCCCTCAATAGACGACAGAGAAAGGCCCGCTTATGTTGAGCAAGAGAACATGTTTCCTGGACCAGATGACAATGGTCTTCTGTATTCTTCACACACGTGTCCAGATTCACATTGGAGAGCGATTTAGGACGTCTTCTGATCTGGAGAGAACAATGCACTCGATACCATCAATCAAACACTGTCGAAAAGCATTTCAAATAATTATTACGCAAAGACAGATCTGTTTCTTTTGGGTGTCTCTGTAAATAAACGGCAAGTGCTATGAATGCCGTATTTCATCATAATAATCTTATGGTGAAATATTCAGTGTTTTATATTAGTGTCAATACATTTGAATTAGCGCAATGTCATTAAAATACTCTGCAAACGTCTTTTCCCCATAGAACATAATGTAATGGAATTCTTTTGGGTACCCCTGTAAATGTACTATTAATCCCACATACTTCAAATACAATACCAAACATCCCTAAATGGCCCTAAATAAGGTTTATGTATTGTACGAAAGTCAGAGTATAAGTATTTACGGGAGTCAGAGCGCGGACAGAAGGACACACGGACAGACAAACCGACAGCATAAACACTTTTCATCTTTGTACGAAAGTATTAAAAACGCAAGCAAAAACAAATACTTTGAGAAAAGTTACATCCATTTACTTGCATCGATTAAACAAATAATGTTTAGGTAGTGAATGTATATCGAAATGCTTAAGATATAAAAATTCTGCGTATTTTTATCTAAATAATCTTTGTATGAAAAAATAGCTTGGATTTCATTAAGCGAAATAATTTTTAAATCTGTAAAGTATATATTTAGGCTTTTACTCAAAGTAAAAGCACATGATAAAATAACAGGTAAATTGAGATGAAAAAGAAAACTTATTTTACTATTTAAAATTAAAACAACTTTTTTAATTTGAGTCGAAAATGTTTAAGGTTTTCCATTTACCTGTTGAAAAGTTTGTTTATCATTAAAGTTAAAAATCAAAAATTTAATATAAATTTTCGTACTTTATTAGCTCACTGGAAAAATTTTCAAAAGCAATTTAGATGCTTTTAATTTATCTTGCTCCTAGAATTATTGATGTTTCATAACATTAAAAAGATAATAAGATAACTTCTGAAACAAGTTTTGAAAAATGATTTTAGAAAATAGATTACTAAAATGGGATTTTTTATGCGGTAATGTAATAGATAATTGATTTTTTACTTTATCTCGACTTTATAAATATTTTAATATATTTCTGACTGTCGTTTGTAAATTAGATTTAATTTTTCAGATCAAAGTCTGTATTTTTGACTTTTAACTTTTTAAAGGTTGAAAAGTTGCAGTTTCGAAAGAGAAAATTCTTCCACACAATAAAGGTCTCCATATGGTCATACTCCAAAAAATTTGAAAAAAAAAAGTAAATACAGAATATTCTTCTTATGAGGATAAAAAAGTTTATAAAAAAATTCGGCGGAACCTCGATAGAGCGTCTGTAAACAATTAATAGAAATATTGTTATTTGGCGATTTTTCTGTGATTGACGATGGAATAAAATTTGTCAAATACTCTTTAAAGTAAAATTGTTTCATGTTGAATTTATTTAAATAAATTTAATTTAAATAAATTTAGTTTTGTCAGTTTTAGCTTATTTTAACTATAATTTGGTCGTATCGATATTTATATATATTTATAAAGAAATTTAACTATCAAAAATTTCGATTTTAAACAAAATTCAAAATTTAAATTATTTAAAATTATTTCAAGCTCAAAATTAAGTCCAATTGAGCATTATCGATTTCATTTTGTTACTATGAAAACGATTTTAAATGTTGAAATGTATAACCGCAGAATTCTTCATCTGGCTTTTATTTTTGAATACGCTTAAGCGTATAAATATGTCTTTTTCAATATGAATTCTTTTTATATATGAAAATATTTTTTCAATATGAATTCTTTTTATATATGAAAACTAGTATATAACCCCCGTCAAAAATGATGGAATTTTGACCTGCATTTTATTTTCGTAAGACTTCGTACAAACAAACAGAATGAAGATTTTATTATTATAGAGTTTGTATTGTAGAAAAGCATATTTTAAAAATAGTAATACAAATGATTTTTTTTTTTTTTTTTTTTTTTTTTTTTTTTTTATTTAATATTAAATTTCTGAAAAAGTTCAACAATTGGGCAAAACATACAGCAGTATTTATCACAACAATAAAAATATTTAGCAAAGTAAAACACATTTTCTGAAAATTTCACTAAACATTAAAATTAAATATTGATTTTTTTTTTTTTTTTAATTTTAAAATGCATTATTTTACAAAAAGCAATGATTCCGCAGTGATTTTAGCCATATATATAAGAAGGACATGAAATAGATTCCTAGATAATCGATTAATAAAGCTTTATACTTTATTTTTAAATATGTTTTTGGCTCATCTAGTAGCAGTTAATATAAACAAACAACAACATAAAAAAAAAAGTTTTGGACACAACATAAAAAAAAAACTTTTTGGAAAATTTGTAGTTATTTATAGAAAATATCGAACCAAGATGCATTGATTTAGATCAAAAGCAATTTTTTTAAATTCTATGTGACTTTAAAAATTCATTCCTTATTAATGAAAACCAAAATCATTATTATTATTTCCTTGGTAAAATTTTAATTTTATTACGCCAATTTTTAAAAGCTTAGCTTATATCCACTTGAAATGTGCTTACATTGTAAACGAAATTTACATTTCTTATGAAATGTAATTAAAATATAAGTAATATACAGTCATGTATAACTTATACTAATTACAACAAAGCAGATATTTTTTTTTATTTTTAGCATACTAATCTATATTAATAAAAGAACAAAACGCTCTGTCTGCGATGGCTAGCAAAATCTACAGCATGTACGAAGCTCAAAATTTTTTTGAGAGTAGCCCCAAATCTCTCCTGATGCACCTGAGCTTCAGAATTTCTAAATTCTGTTTATTATCTGAGTAATTAATTATATTCCAAAGATCACTCTCATAAAAAATCGCCTTTTTTCTTCTTTTTTCCCTTCATTTAGTTATGGTTGGTTGGTTGCATAAAATTTTCGCATAAATGATAAAAAAAACTGGAACAGACCTTTAAAATTCATAGACTGGCAAACTGTCAGTTTAAATGGTGATTTTTTACTCGGTTTTTTATCACAGCGGTTGTAAACCACGGAGGAAAAAGATAGGTGGTGGTGAAGTAAACCGACAAAAGGGTTGCAATATTAAACCATTTATCGCTCAAATTTTAATGTCCCAAACAAAAGCATGTGGAAGGGATTTTGTATTAATAAGACGAATTGAAAGAAATAAATTGCAGCTAAAGCATATTTTACAAAGAAATAGTAATTTTTTTAAATGGCCTTTTTTCTCTTATATTATTTATTTTAAAAAAAATGTTTGCTTTTAAAATAATTGAAATTGATAAATTCGAAATAATTAAATGTCAAAATAAAATTAAAAAAAAAAAAAAAAAAAATAATTGTAATTTAAGAAATTACCCCAACCATTTGAAAAATGTTTCACTCGATACATTCATCTATCATTTTAAGCTAAATACCAGTTGTTTTATTGTGTATTATCCGTGCCACTGCTATAAATGACTTTATACATGCTGCAATTTGAAGGTACGGTTCGTTTAAGTTATATCACTCTATTGTCGCCAAGCATAAAAGTTGGCGACGAAAGAAACATTTCAAACTATTTAACATTGTTGGTGCAAAAGTAATCATTATTAAAATACAGCTTTGGCATATACTGTTATACTTGTAAGACTTTGGCATATATTGTTTGATTTTACAGAGCAGAATTTTGGTGATGGAGGTTTTAAACCAAAATCGATCGCAGCACATGCATCTGTGAATGGGTCCATCAGACATCGAATCAAAAAAGTTTTTTCCCAGTTTTTCCCAAGCCGATTGCTTTTTAGTTTTCTTTTTAGGTGGTGGAAAATCAAGAGTAATAGCTATAACATTTTCCGGCTTGTTAGAATCACTATTGGCACTCAAATTTTCCTGGTTAGAACCGACCGATAGTAAAACGCCATGGCTAGTGGATTGGTCGCCCTGGCGACATGATGTTTTACAATTAATCGGTTCGGCATTAAATTGCTTCCTTTTTCGTGATCGCCTTTCAACACGTAATTGGTTTTCAGCGGCTCAATAATCTTTTGATTTTATCATTTTCTGCATTGAAAGACGTTTTTGCGCCAAACCAAATACAGTATCACTCAGTTATCCCGTCGACCAATTTCGCCAAATGATACGAATCGCCAAACTAATAAGCAACTTATACATGTTGACTGTGTTTAATATCATTGAATGCGATATTCACGTTCATTCATTTCTTTGGCTTCGGCTTTTTCCGTATCTGTTAATTTCCGTCTACCCATTTTTAAATTTGTTAGTTTTCTCCTTTATTACAATGATTTTAACCATTTTAATTTACTATTCAAATAAAAATTCTTCTAAAAGTAAAGAATTTAATTTAAATTCAAATAAAAATTCTTCTAAAAATAAAGAATTTAATTTAAATTCAAAAGTGGTAACATCATTCAAAAGTGGTAACATCATTCAAAAGTGGTAACATCATCGGGTCCATTCTCCCGAAAACAACAACCATTTTTCAAATGGTTAATAAAATATTGAAAACATTTGATTTGAACTAAAAATTGTGTCACTAAAAGTTTTCTTTTTTTTTTTCAGAACTTTTTAATACTGTATAACGTAGATGAAAAATGTTCAGGATTTACCAACATATTAATAACTCTATGTCAATATATAAAATATATTTATGAAAACATTCTTTTAAAATCATGCGCGAAAACTTAAAAAACAAATTTAAATGCCGATCATTAAAACCGAAATCTGAATTAAACCAAGTCTGAACTTGACAAAAATATTCCAATGAAGCATGTCTTCATTCGAATTAGACAGAATAATTTCCGTGGACACGCAGGAAGACCTGAACCCAAAAATTCCATTTGAAAAAAACGCCGAAATCTGAATTGAACCAAATCTGTCTCGACAAAATTATTTCACAGAAACATAACTGGATCCGAGCAAGGCAAAATAATTTCTATGGACACGAATCCGACCCGAACATTTAAATCGAATTTCAAAAAATACCTGAAACCTGAATCGAACCAAATCTGAACCCGACGAAAATATTCTAATGAATCATAACCAAATCCGAACAAGACAAAATAATTTCCATGGACATGAACTCAATAAATGGTTAGGTAACATTTGGGTTGCAATTACATTACAGTAAGTCTTTGATTTTAATTAGTTTCACATTAGGTTACAGTTAGATCACGGTTAATTTAAAGTTAGGTTAAAGTTAAATTGCATTTATGTGATGGTTAGAATAAGAATAGGTTAAAATAAAGTGACGGCTAGGTTACATTTATGTTATATTTAAGTTACGGTAGGGTACTGTTAAGTCGCAGTTAGGTTGCAGACAGATTATGGTTACGGTACAAAAGTTTACGGTTAGGAATTTGTCCACAGAGTCAACATTACGCATGCTTTGATTAAAAATATACACTTTTGTTAAATGGCTCTGAAATTATAATACTATATACCAATCTTTTATCATCGCGTATCGATTTCATTCACGGTATAGTCGGATTTAAGAGTGATATAATTAGTTTGAAATTCAAAATATTTCACTTGGGATTTCTATGCGAAAAAAATAATTAGTTGCGTGATTTAACAGTGACTTTTACGGGTAAATATCACCACTTTAACACGAAAGTAACGCAATCATTGGATACATGCTCCCTCCTGTGTTTCTCATTGCTCATTTTAAGTATTTTTAGAGCTTAATATTAGTTGTTGTTTTTAAAACAGATTTTTCACAAAGTCAGCTGCGACGTATTTCAGGCATTGCATTTCTGCATGCTTCCAGTTAATGATCAAATCATACAAATTTCAAGTTCGTTTAATATTGTTAATATGGACCCGAGCAACGCCGGGCGAGTCAGCTAGTTTTTTAATATAATAACTTTGAAAAGTAAGAAAAATTATACTTTAATAATAGAATGTGGAAAAATAATTTTCAATCTCATTAATGCAGTTATTATAATATCTCATATATCCATTACACCTTGAGGGAAAAAAAAATATTTTCTTTATAATAGAAAAAAAAATTTGAAAAATTAAGTTGATAAATGTTGACATCTTAAAAAATAATAATAATAATAAAACGAAATTTAAATTATATCTAAGAAATCATATGAAAATTATTCTATTTATTTATAGCTTGGTATTTTAAAATTATATAGCGGAAACGTTCAAGAGAAATCTCTTACACATTATTACATCTTGCAATTTTTATTTATTACTATAAGTATTATTATTTTACTATAAATCCAATGGAAAAAATTATTCATTTGCATTGATGCTAATAGATGGCAGCACAATAAAAGCTGAAGTCCGTCCACAGTGCATAAATCGAGGCATAAATCTATGAAAAAGCCATTGACTTGAAAAACTATTGAGTTTTTTTAATGTTGTAAACTTACTGCCTATAATAAATGTAAACGAAAGTGAAAAATATAATTTAAAATGTATTTAAATGTTTTAATATGATTTTACAAATACTTTAAAATCATAATTAGATATTTTTATTGTTATTATTATTTTAATGAATCACTATGAGTCATTCATTTCTTTTTTGTGAAGCCGTCGATTGTTTATTTTGTTTATAATAGCGTATGTTTAAATTGGAACTTAATGTATTGTAATTGGATATGATATACATGTTTTATAGGAAAATTTGCCCGACAAACATTATTTCAAGCAGAAGAAATTATCATTTAGCTGTCATTTGTTAACATATGTTTTCCATTAGCCCTAACATGGCGTTTAGCAACTGTGGATTCCTACAGCAGAATGGTACGCACTGGAAGCGTTCTACACAATTCTCTCCAAACGCATTTTATTATAAGTAGATATTTTTTTCAGTGAAAAATTAAATAACTGCAGCAACAACATTATGTATACCATTTATACGAATTCTAAAAATACATTAACAAACAAATTTTAGTTACATTAAAATTGCTTGCTTTTGGCGCGGAAAAGCGGTGCTGGCCAAATCGCGTGACACTCTCAACTTTTTTCATGCCAAATATTCGAAACTATTTTATATTTTTACAGATCAATTCCGCCGCTAAATTTGACTGATCCTTTATGACATACCCATATGTAGTTTATTAGATTTTTTATTTATTTATTTTTCCAAAACATTCTGAGTAGGCCCAGTATGAAGACCTTCCTTGTCAGACACACAGTGTTGAATCCAGGGGGTGGACATCCCCCCCCCTGAGCAATGAAATGTCCCCCCTCCACCGGAAAATTTGAGATTTTGAGTTTTCAATGGCCAAAAAGTGCAATTTCCCCCCGGAACTCTGTAATGCCCCCCCCCCCCTCTCCCGGAGCCACAGAAGTCCCTCCTGGAGAAAAATGTCTGAATTCAACACTGCAGATATATTGAACCGTCGGGATTGGATGAAGCAGACTTGATTATGTTCTTATAGGGGACGCGTGTGCTTTAGTTTGAAAAAAAAAATGCAACTATTTTTTTTTCTATTTTTTTTTTTTTTTTTTTTTTTTTAGTAAGTACATCATTTGTTAAAATTGTAAATTCTTTTTGGGAAGTAGATAAAAATTTTCCATAACACACAGGCTCCGTTTTTCACGCTTTTCACTGTATTTTATTCAAAATATATCTTATTCTAATAAAAATTAACCAATGTTGCCGCGGCTACAGACGTCAACTTTCGTGACAACTGTGGATGCAGCTTTGAAACTAAAAAAAATCACCCGAAAATTTAAAAAGAAATGATGAATTTTAGAAATCTAACAAAAAAAAAAAAAAAAAAAAAAAAAAAAAAAAACTGAGTCGGCATATTTTTTAGTGATTCCGACTCTTACTCAAAAATGGACCCGACACCGATCTTCTGTAAAACTGCCTAATTTGAAATTTATACATAGAATTTAGAGTTGACAGCATCCAACAGAAATCATTCGCACAAATTACGTTTTAAGGTTCTATCAGTTAAACAGTCTTTGTAGCGAAAAAATTGTTGAGTTTTTATCGAGTTCGACCGTGGTTTTTTTTTTTTCTTTAATAAACAAGTTTGAAAAAATTTTGGGAAAAAATTGTATTTTTGTAAATAAAAAATAAATATATATAAATAAAATAAAACGTTATGTTATTTTTTATTAAATCTCATTTCGCTAAATTATAACGCAACATTGCCATCGATGTTAAATATTCGTCGTTTTATTAATTGATCATATAAAGTATTGATCTATGCATGAAAATGTCGATGGTTTGTGAGTATAATGAGGTTATTTTTTGCTGTAATTTTCTTGAATTAAGTGTCAATCTATCACCTTAACATGATAATAGTAATGTATATCACATTGCTTTATTTATTTTTTAAAATATGATATTCTAGAAAAGTCATTTAATATTTTTCTTTTTCTCCTTAGTTTCCGTACACTGGTGCTAGCTTTAACCCTGCCCGATCTTTCGGACCTGCCATAGTCACTAACACATGGAGACTGCATTGGGTGAGTTATAAAACTGAAAAAAAACGTAATAATAATAATAATAATAATAAATGCACTGTCTTGCCACGTGCATTGTAATCTGAAAATAACTTTCTCCCAGTGATTAAAAACCAAATGTGTTTGCCATACAATAAATTTATCATCAATAACTTTGAGTTTATTTACAACTAGCGGAGCTTCACCCGCTTCGCAAGTGGGCCTTTTCAAAAGAACCTCTTTCCAAGCCGACCCAGTGGCGTGGTTGGTAGCGACAGCTGCTGCCACACCGCGGGTCCCCGGTTCGAATCCGGGTTCGGGCATGGATGGTGTGTTTGTCCTTTTGAAGTGTAATAAATATATGTAATGGATTTCTGTAATAAAAAGTGTTCTGTATTGTCGCTGTTTCAGTGTATTATGGATCAATCGAGGCGACAGCCATTGTAGCTATAGGCCCCAAAGCACTGTCAATTCAAATTCAAACCTCTTTCCGAACAAACCTGAGATTGGAGAAGAGGTTCCGCTAAATTTGGCAGCATACGCTGGACGGGACGGGCTACGTCCGCTGAAAATTACATTGAATTAAAACCGTTGCTGAAGGTCATAGGCCCTCTTTTGTCAGTTTTATGTTTCACTATAAATAGAGTCAAAATAATAAAAAGCAACTGGTCTGCCAAGTCATATCTTGTTGGAAAACACTTGCAAACCCGATGGAAGTTGTTAAATGGTAGTTTACCATATGAATATTGAGAAAAGCTCAGAATATTTATTTATAAACTTGCTAAAACAATATATAATGGGATAAAATATTTTTTTTTTTTTTAAGTTTAAAATCTACATGCCATTTTGCATGACGTTTTAACATTAAAAACGATAATAAAATTTTCCCGACGGTTTCAACCGAAATACTCAACCATTTTCAAGGGAAATTCATCTATTATCTAAAGATGGAGAGAACAATCGTAGAAATGATAAGAGTTTAAAAAACCTTATATACAGATCTAGGGTGACTTGAGTATTAATATCAAGACACAGAGATCGAAGTTCATCCTTATTTTCCCTTGAAAATGGCCGAGTATTTAGGTTGAAACCGTCGGAAAAATTGTATCATCGTTTTTTATGTTTAAACATCATGCAAAATGTCATGTAGATTTTAAACTTTTTTTTATATTTTATCCCATTGTACACTGTTTTAGCAAGTTTATGAATAAACATTCTGATCTTGTCTCAATATTCGTATGGCAAACCACAGTGCAAAGTCCACTCTTAAATATTAAATATTGGTAGTTTACCATTCTGTTTTCCTGATTCCAGTCTTCATGTTTTCATACTTTTGGTTTCATGAAAACACTGATAAGTGATAAACCTACCGATCAACCACTAAAATCAGGTGCTGGTGAGTTATAGGCCTCCTGATTGGAGAGGTTACAGCCACTAACATAACTACACTTACATTAAGCTATTTTTGGTAAGGGTCATTACCAACCGAGATTCATGGGTGTTGAATCTACAGGTATAAACAAAACACGTGATCGTAACTTCTAGAAAGGGGTGAAATTTACTCAAAAATAAAAAAAATAACAAAATAAATGATTGAGTAAATCAATAAATATTTGTTGGGTTGCGTTGTGATTTAAGCTACCCCCCCTCGTATGAAGTCAGGACTAATCTAAGCGTTAAACACTTGGACACTCAGAAGTCCGATCCTGTAAATCAACATTAGTAAACAATAATAAAAAAAGTAATTAAAGAAAAGGAGTCTACTCGATGTTAATTGGGAGTAATCCCTAAAGGAATTAACACGAATTTAGGATTAACATAATACAAATTTATTTACATTATTTTACATTTATTTACAAAAGATAGAAAATATTATAATACCCATTAGTTAATAGGTGTTTTCTCACACTTTTCCGAATATTAATTCATATCAATGAAAAATTAATTCTGTACAATATTAAAAAAAAAACAAATACATTTAACTTTGGACTCGTTCTCACACTCTCGATGACCTCCCTAACCATTGGAAAAATTTACATAGTGGAGAAATTTAAATTGCATACCTGGAGCAACTTCAGCATACTCTGCGAGGTCAGGACTAGTCTAAACATCCCTTTCCAAGCCGTCGACGAATATCAGGAAGCTGCATATTCCAAGGCTATGGGCATCTCTTTTTAGCGGTCCATCCGGCATGTGTGATACTGGGCATCTATATCTGTAGTAGACGCATATCGAAAACTACTTGCACGCTGTCAGCACCGCATCCCGAAAGCATCTGTGAGAGCAACCTTTTTTTCCTCTCTTCGAAAAAAGACAGGGGCCTAAAAAAACTTGTTTTCCCCCTCCTCTTGACCCCAACCAATTGCATTCGAATCTGGTAAAGATGAGGCCTTGCTTTTCTGGGGGCGTAAAGTTCCCAAGGTCCACTTTGATCTCTCTTCTTTCAGACCTCCTTGTAGTTTTATGAGCTGGTCATTGTACACCCCATAAATTTACAGGTATTTGCTGTCCAAATGCATTTATTTAATTGCACAGTCCTGCTTTTAAAATGGTCATAAAACTTGGGAGGTCCCTCGAGAATCCCATGAGAACATTTTTTTTATGCTTAAGCACTATGACTACTTACAGTAATAAAATAAACAAAAATAAAAATACATAAAGTATCAGTCTTTGTGCTTGAAAAAACCAGGTGGTCGTTTTTCGGACCACCATCCTCCCCTCCAACAGAGATAGCTGAAAGCCTCGCTTTCGCTATTGGAAGAAGAAAAGAATATATATATATAACACATAGAGTTTCAACTATCAGGACTAGGTGTAAAACTTGTAGAACCTCCTTAATGTCAATTTCTATAGAATGTCCTATACATTATTTTACTGGAGCATATGCACGAATGTTCAATATTACCTCCATATTATTGTCCTTCCATCATTTTGGAACAAGGATGTATTTTCTGTTAATCTCCAGCAACATGAGGTCCTTTCCTGCACCTCATTCCCCACTATGTATGAGAAATTTGAAAAACACTTTTTTGAGAAAAAAAAAAGCCAAATTTGATACAAAGCCAATCAAATTTTGGAAGGAAAAAAAAATTACAGCCTAAAATCCTATAAATTGAAAATAGTATAAGACTGGCACATACTTTTACACTGGAATTACTACAGTCATGTCTTAATTGGTAGCCCTACAACACAAATTATCAAATGAATAAAATATAGCATAAAATGATAATCTAGATGAACAGATTATTATACAACACAAATACAATATCATTAATATTTCAAACATTTTTATGTATATATATATATACACATATATATATATATACTAGTTCGTTTATACAACTCTTGGATATAAATAAATGTTATAAAATAATCACCACATTACAATATTATTATATAATATGAGGTAGAGGCTGCATTAATCCGCCTCTATATATATCAATTACAACTATGGCTACTGTACCCTAAGATATAACAGGACGATGTCTCTTCTATCACCTAAACCAGAGAGACTTCCTCTCCCCTAAGGAGAACGAAGAGCAACTCCCGACATGGAGATATCTTTTACCGAATGAGGGGTTGAATCACCCTTCTCCCCTCCTCGTTGTCAACATAGGCGTAGCGTGACCAAAACTTTTGGGGGGGGCACCAGCGAAGTAAAAACTGCGCCCCTTGGCAAATTTTCAATTTGGCGCCCCCCCCCCTAGCTCCAAAAAAGTAATAAAAAATCTTTTTCTTTCGGTAGGCGTCATATGTATATGTAAAAAATTATTTAGCGTTTTTTTTTAACTTTAAAAGGTTTAATTTTAATTAAGAAATTCAGGTACATGTGATGACCGTCTCTTTAGCATGTCCTTCTAGTGGAACATGCTAGAGGTCTACATTTACAGGAATTTCCAGGCACGGGCTCAGCACGGCCCGGCGTGGGTATTAAAAGTTTCACCCGAGACCGGCTCGTTTATATTTTCATAGTTTAGGGCCAGGTCCTTCTCGTACAAAAAATCAGTGAAAAAACGTAGGTATTAATTGGATAATTTTACAGTATACTTTAAATTACTGTGTGTTCACAAAATACTCTGAAAATAGTCAATAGCAGCATTAATAATTGCTTAGACATTTAAGACTTTTCAATATTCAAATAAAGATTCATAAAACTTGATGTAGGTTAGAATTTTAAAAAAAGTTGGTTTAAAAAAAAAAATCCTAATCTTTGAAACTATAAAAAAAGTAGATTTTGAAATACGAGGGTTATCGAAAAACGATTTTTCCACAGAATTAAAAACGAGACAAAACATAACTACCCGGACTGGATCCTGTTGAAGTACTGGTTGCCCCCAGCGTGGTATCTCTCTAAATAGCGCGAAAAAGATTCTCAATGCAGGAAACCACCTCGAAACACCTGTTTATCTGGAAACTGTGGGCCAGGTGGGTGCCTAACCAACTTGCACCTTAACACAAAAACAAACGTGGGAAAGCAGCATTGATGTTTCTGTAGCGATATCACGATGAAGGAAATGAATATCTCAACAAGATTTTAACGGTTGATGAGACGTGAGTTGACAACTGTAACAAGTTTCTGCCTCCATTCCCAGGTGGCAGACTTGTATGACACTGGACTCAAAAACTTATCCCACGTTGTGACAAGCGTTTTAATTCCGTTGGTTCTAATGTGGATTTGTAGTTAAAACATAGCTGTATCTTTTGTAATAGTTCTTTTGGGGTAATTATATTTTGTTTCTTTCTAGCCACGGAAAAATTATTTTATGGATGACCCCCGAATTTTTCAGTAAATTATTATTCTGATCCAATTTATCTACTTTCTGATACATTTCTGAATTCATTTCTTTTCGAAAACACATAAAATTGGCAGACGTTCTTATTCAGAAACTGTGTAATCGCATGGAATTTTCCATTTTTCGTAAAAGACAAAAAAATCTTTAAAAAAAAAATACTGCCAAAGTTGTCATTTTGAATCGAAATTCAAGACGCAATCGTACTAGGGAGAAGAAAAACTTGTCATCAAGTGATTAGAATAGGTTATTAAATCAAAAAGTTATTTATTTATTTTAAAAAATGGAAAATGCTAATCGATTACAAATTACTTCAATCATCAGCCTGTTAATTTTATGCCTTTATAAAGGAAAATGAGTCAGAAAGTGTGTCAAATTTCACGTTGTTGAGCTGGGAATTTGAGAGTAACCTTAAGTTGTACTTACAAAAATTATATTAATATGCGTTCATTATCGCTAATAACATTTTTACAGAACATATTCCTTGCCCTTTACATCCTGAGAAAAATTAAACCTAGTTTTGTCCCGTCTCGACTGTGTAAAAAAATGCAAGCCTGATCTTAGCCCGGCACAAGCCTGCTGAAAAAAATTAAGCCCTGATTCAGATGCCATATAACTGTCCGATGCCGATCTATATGCTAGACACTTCGTACAATTCTTTATTGATATTATCAAACTATCATCGGCTCGTGACGCACAATTATACATATTCTTGCGAAAGTCAGATTCATCGGCCCAGTAGAGATCTTTATATCGGGTCGGTAGGCCTGCTTAATTTTTTTATCGATCCGGAACGGCAGGTTCGTTCAATTTTTTTGCTGGCCCGGTCCTTTACATTTGTTTAGAGGCCCGATTAATCTATTAATTTTCTTCAAAACATAATTACTTGTCCCACTGTAAACAACTAGATCCAGTTTCGCTCTGACTCGACTATGCTGAAAAAAAAAAAAAAAAAAAAAAAAAAAAAAAAAAAAAAAAAAACATAATGTATACATAAGACTCAGTCCAGCACGACTCTGCTTATGAAATTGAGTTTGTGCTCAGATACGATATGATTGTCCAACTATATGATCTCTAATCTGGGCATATTATAATTTCTATAGTGATTTTGTCAAACTAGTTATCGGTTCGAAAAATACATTTATAATTGTTATTCTCGCGAAAGTACATAACCAATTAAAATTGTCCATATTTTATCTGTTTCGCTTAAATTTTTACGTAGAGCCGTGAATGAATGAATAAATGTGAAATGAATGAATAAATAAAATGAATAAAACTAGTCGTTGGGGGCCACCGTAATACTTACCCATCATGGATATGCATAATATAATATATGAAAATAAAACATGTATGAAATATTTATAAAATGCATTGCAATTTCAAAACAAACTTTAATCGTATATTTAAATTTTTTTTAATATACATAGTAATGCTCTATTAAATATAATGCAAAATGTATACGTGCCGCAAAAAGACTTAAGAATCCTTGTTTATCCGCGCCAGCAAAATTTTACTGTAAAATTTACCTTATTTAATTGGAGCATTTTCCTGATTTAATAATGCATAAATTTCTGTTTAAAAAAATTGTTGACAAACATTAAAAATTTCGTAAAAGGCTCCCGTCGCGAAGGAGTTAATGAATTGATGATGAACCAATTTCGACAAATTATAGAAAACGACAAGCTACTCAAGTAGTACCGAATTGTGTAACCGAAACATCCTTATAACTCCAAAAATAATAATCATATTAACTAACAGTTTACTGCGTCGGATTAAGGGTCTCATTTTCAATTAAAATATATCTTTGAATTGAAATTGAAATACAGGGTCATGAGAAACCGAAGAATGTGGGAAATAAGATTACAAATATCTCGGCAACTAGTAATCCGATCGACTTCATTCTTTATGCAAAATTTGTGTTATTTTATTGCCTTTTACATCCATTCATTAAAATAAAAAATTTCGAAAAACTTCATATACCTTTCATCAGAACGAATTTTTCGAGAGTCCGAAAAAAACAGTTCCGAATAATCGAGGTTATTGATATTAAATAGGCTTCGTTCCATCCTTACATACTAAGAACATACAAAGTTTCAAGTCTCTATCTCAATTTGTTCGGGAGATAGAGCATTTACAAACACACAGGCGGACGGCAATTTTTTTTTCTGGAAATAAAACTGTTTTTCAGAATCTGCAGTAAATAAAATGTGTAAATCCGTCAAAAAAAAATTTTTTTTCGATTTTCAAAACGATTGCAAGATTTACCCTATGGTACGTATAATGGGTAAATAATACCCCAAAAAAAAGTCAATTTTGATTTTAAAATATAATTTTTAATTTAAAAATTTTAAATATTAATTATGTTTGAAGATGGATATATTTTCTAAAAAATGTAATTCTTTTTAAATTTTTTAAAAAGTTTTAAATTTTACAGAAAAAAAAATTAAATCATCTTTGTAATTTACAAAAATATTTATTTTTGAAAACATATCTTTTAAAAGAAAAAATAGTATTTTTCATATTCTTTGCTACAAGATTCATTGAAAATATGGACTGGAAATGAAAAAAAAAAAAAAAAAAAAAAAAAAAAAAAAAAAAAAACTAATAATAATAAGATGAATAATAACAATAATAAATCCCGAAGACAGTTGAATATATTATTGAAAATCATGGTGAAAATTTTCAGGACTTTTCTAGTTTCAAATCTTCATTGTATTATATATACTAATGAAAATGAATTTGTAAATATATAAAGGAAATATATGTTGCCAAACGCAGAAAATAAAAAAAAAATTACACAGACATTTAAGCTGATTCTCGAAAAGATTTTTTTTCCCCTTGCATAACAACAAAAAACTTCCTGACATATTCTCTGACTAAATTTTAAACTTAAAAGCATGTCAACTGCAATCGTGATTATTGAAGAGATTTATGATCAAATGTTTTTATTTCTATTTTCCGATAAACGAATTAAATCTTAAGGAAGGTTACTGTCTCAAGGAGGTAATTTTTTTGCATCACTCTCACTATCACCGCCCGAAAATTCAGTTCGAAATGCCAAATTGACAACTCTTCTAAAAGTATTTCTGACTTTATCGAAAAGTGGAAAATACTATTCAGTTATAAAATTGAAAATAAGAGCACCTGTTAGGATAAACAAAATGTGTGAAAATATGCAGTTTGGATCAGAGAATTACATTGAAAAAAAATTTCTTACAATATTTAGCAATGATAAAAATTTTAGTTTGTAGGTTTTTTTAAAATAAAATCAATAATAAAGTATTACCAACTTAACAAAAGTTATTTTTGGGCTTCTTATAAAATAATAAGGTAATCATGAGTTGTATTTTATATTATTTCATATTTTTGCTTCATGCGCTATTTATAAAATGATATTTTGTGCCAGTGGGAAACAGTGTTCTCGGATTTTACACCCCCCCCCCCAAGAAAATCATAGAAAAAAATTTCTTTAGATTCCCAAAATATTGACCTAATGCATTTTGAATGGTTAATACTGACACTGTAACATATAACAATACAAAAGTTTTTTTTTTTTTTTTTTTTTTTTTTTTTAATAAGCGAAATACATTTAATTTTGCAGTTCGCTGGATAAATATAAACAAACTCTTTATAACTGGTTAAAATTTTACATACTCTATCCAAACATTTCCTAACTGCTCCTAAAGTAACTTTGGTACAATTTAATTTACTTAAAATGACAAATCATTGTGATCATACATCAAAAGAAATTCTAGTGATAAGACATCGCGAGATAAAAAAATAATTAAGTGTAACCGTAGCTCTAAATAGGTTAATTTTTTAATGTTAATTAAAATAAATACATAAGTTTGCATTGTGATTATTTACAAGGGCCCTATCACTTATAAATTTTTAGCAATATTTCAATTTAAAATAACTTTGAACCCCCCTCCCCCCAAAAAAAAAATAAAATAAAATAAAAATATTTTAATAGGACTATAAGAAGTTTTTCCTTGTAAATCAATTGTAACCCCCCCCCTCCCCCCCCCAAAAAAAAATGCAACAAATATGCTACAACGAAATTATTCCTAGAAAAAATGACACACATAAACTTATCATTAAATAAAACAGACTGAGATAATGTCTCGATTAATCATATTTATTTACAAGTTATTAATAAAAGAAAACCATCTTTACAAAATTAATTAAATTAAGAAACAAGCAGACTTAAGCTGCACTTTTATACTTCCCCAACATGGAAGATTACTTTGACATTATAATAGTTTCTTTCTACCAACAAGCGAAAAACGTTTTGACACATTTACAAATTCATTTTTTAACAGAAAGATAAAAAAAATTTAATGCCTGACTATGGGAGCGATTTCGAATTGAACTTACTTTTCCATTTTATGATAATTAAATTACTTATCGAGTTATAAGCTATTTCGATGACGTAATCACCCATTTTTCTCCTCCTTTTAGACCGGTTTTTCTGCTTTCACCGGGAAATATGCTCAAAAGTGTCAATTTTGAAGGCTTGTTATGAAAAATCTATTGTGTTTTTAAAAAAAATAGAAGACCGAGTGCAATTAGACAGTTTCTGAATAACAACACCTGCTAGTTTCATGCATTTCCGAACAAAAATAAATTAACGCATGTGTCACAAAGTTGCCCTTTTTGATTTAAGAACACCCTTAATATATAACATACACTGATTTTAATCATTATTTTATATTTTATGAAATTGATATACAAAATCAATTTACTTATTTTATTCGCTCCTTCATTACATTGATAGCATGAAATTCTGTAAAAATTCTAAGCTTAACTTATATCTTTAGCAATTGTTAATAGTTACAGAAGCTAAATTTATGTAGATCCGGGTCGACATCGTGCATTTAGTTTCAAATTCTTTTTTTATAGTATATATTAAAACAAACAAAATTTTAATTGGCGCTCCTTTCGCCTTTCGTTCTGGCGTCCAAGGCACGTGTCCCCTTAGCAATTCCTAGGGAAACTGGTTGCCGTTTGCAATTATCGTTGAGGGTACAATTTCACACTGAAGAGATTTTTAAGCAAAAGCTAACCTATTTAAATGACAAGAGGCATAGGGATGCATTTGATTTAGTTTTCCTTTCGAATTTTCTGGCTATGAGACATTTTTACCAAATTCCATATATATTTTTGTATGTAAAGACAAGAAAAAATCTTAATTTGACGCCTCCTTCGCCTTTCGTTTTGGCGTCCGAGACACATTCCCCCCCGCCCCCTCTGCAACCCCTAGGGAAATCGCTTGGTTTTTGGCAATTGTCGGTGAGGTACAGTTTCACACAGAAGAGAATTTTTGAGTAGAGACTAACCTATTTAAATGATAGACGGCATAGAGATACTTCAGTTTTATTTTGAATTTTTAAGCTGTGAGACATTTCTATGCAAATTCAATATATATTCTACATATACATTTTTATATGCAAAGACAAACAAAATCTTCATTTGGCGCCCCTTTTGTCTTTTGTTTTGGCGTAGAAGGCACATGTCCCCTCTGCAATCCCCAGGGAATTGCTTTGCTTTTGCAATTATCGATGAGGTGCATCTTCACATAAAATAGGGGTTTTGGAAGAGAGACTAAACCTATTTAAATGACAGAAGGCATAGAGATGCTTTAGTACAGTTTTCCTTTCGAATTTTATGGTTGTGAGACATTCTTATGCAAATTCCATACATACACATGTTTGTATGTAAAGACAAACAAAATTTTCATTTGGTGCCCCCTCTGCAAACCCTAGGGGAATCGCTGGGTTTCAGGCTGTGAAACATTCTTATGCAAATTCAATACATATACATTTTTGTATGTAAAGACAAAAAAAAATCTTCATTTGGCGCCCCCTCTGCAAACCCTAGGGAAACCGCTTGGTTTCAGGCTGTGAGATTTTTTTATGCAAATTCCATACATATACATTTTTGTATGTAAAGACAAACAAAATCTTTATTTGGCGCCCCCTCTGCAAACCCTAGGGAAATCGCTTGGTTTCAGGCTGTGAGACATTCTTATGCAAATTCCATACATATACATTTTTCCATGTAACGACAAACAAAATCTTCATTTGGCGCCCTCCCTGCAACCCCTAAGGAAATCACTTGGTTTCAGGCTGTGAGACATTTTTATGCAAATTCCATACATATACATTTTTGTATGTAAAGACAAACAAAATCTTAATTTGGCGCAATCTCTGCAACCCCTAGGGTAATCGTTTGGTTTCAGACTGTGAGAAATTTTTATGCAAATTCCACACATATACATTTTTGTATATAAGACAAACAAAATCTTCATTTGCCCCCCCCCCCCCCCTCTGCAAACCCTAGGAAAATCCCTTGGTTTCAGGCTGTGAAAAAATTTTTATGCAAATTCCATACATATACATTTTTGTATGTAAGACAAACAAAATCTTTATTTGGCACCCCCTCTGCAAACCCTAGGGGAATCGCTGGGTTTCAGGCTGTGAGACATTCTTATGCAAATTCCATACATATACATTTTTGTATGTAAAGACAAACAAAATCTTCATTTGGCGCCCCCTCTTCAACCCCTAAGGAAATCACTTGGTTTCAGGCTGTGAGACATTTTTATGCAAATTCCATACATATACATTTTTGTATGTAAGGACAAACAAAATCTTAATTTGGCGCAACCTCTGCAAACCCTAGGGTAATCGCTTGGTTTCAGGCTGTGAGAAATTTTTATGCAAATTCCATACATATACATTTTTGTATATAAGATAAACAAAATCTTCATTTGGCGCCCCCTCTGCAAACCCTAAGGAAATCGCTTGGTTTCAGGCAGTGAGACATTTTTATGCAAATTCCATACATTTACATTTTTCATGTAAAGACAAACAAAATCTTCATTTGGCGCCCCCTCTGCAAACCCTAGGTGAATCACTGGGTTTCGGGCTGTGAGACATTCTTATGCAAATTCCATACATATACATTTTTGTATGTAAAGACAAACAAAATCTTCATTTGGCGCCCCCTCTGCAACCTTTAAAGAAATCACTTGGTTTCAGACTGTAAGACTTTTTATGCAAACTCCATAAATATACATTTTTGTATGTAAAGACAAACAAAATTTTAATTTGGCGCCCCCTCTTCAACCCCCAGGGAAAATCGCTTGGTTTCAGGCTGTGAGGCATTTTTATACAAATTCCATGCATATACATTTTTGTATGTAAAGGCAAACAAAATCTTCATTTGGCGCCCCCTCTGCAAACCCTAGGGAAACCGCTTCGTTTCAGGCTGTGAGATATTCTTATGCAAATTCCATACATATACATTTTTGTATGTAAAGGCAAACAAAATCTTCATTTGTCTCCCCCTCTGCAAACCCTAGGGAAACCGCTTGGTTTCAGGCTGTGAGACATTTTTATGCAAATGCCATACATATACATTTTTGTATGTAAGACAAACAAAATCTTCATTTGGCGCCCCCTCTGCAAACCATAGGGAAATCGCTTGGTTTCAGGCTATGAGACATTTTTATGCAAATTCCATACATACACATGTTTGTATGTAAAGACAAACAAAATTTTCATTTGGTGCCCCCTCTGCAAACCCCAGGGGAATCGCTGGGTTTCAGGCTGTGAGACATTCTTATGCAAATTCCATACATATACATTTTTGTATGTAAAGACAAACAAAATCTTCATTTGGCGCCCCATCTGCAACCCCTAAAGAAATCACTTGGTTTCAGGCTGTAAGACATTTTTATGCAAACTCCATACATTATACATTTTTATATGTAAAGACAAACAAAATTTTAATTTGGCGCCCCCTCTTCAACCCCTAGGGTAATCGCTTGGTTTCAGGCTGTGAGGCATTTTTATGCAAATTCCATACATATAGATTTTTGTATGTAAAGGCAAACAAAATCTTCATTTGGCGCCCCCTCTGCAAACTCTAGGGAAACCGCTTGGTTTCAGGCTGTGAGATATTCTTATGCAAATTCCATACATATACATTTTTGTATGTAAAGACAAACAAAATCTTTATTTGGCGCCCCCTCTGCAAACCATAGGGAAATCCCTTGGTTTCAGGCTGTGAGACATTTTTATGCAAATTCCATACATATACATTTTTGTATGTAAGACAAACAAAATCTTCATTTGGCGCCCCCTCTGCAAACCATAGGGAAATCGCTTGGTTTCAGGCAGTGAGACATTTTAATGCAAATTCCATACATGTACATTTTTGTATGCAAAGACAAACAAAATCTTCATTTGGCGCCCCCTCTGCAACCCCTAGGGAAATCGCTTGGTTTCAGACTGTGAGACATTCTTATGGAAATTCCATACATATACATTTTTGTATGTAAAGACAAACAAATCTTCATATGGCGCCCCTCTGCAAACCCTAGAGAAATCGCTTGGTTTCAGGCTGTTAGACATTCTTATGTAAATTCCAAACATATACATTTTTGAATGCAAAGGCAAACAAAATCTTCATTTGGCTCCCCCTCTGCAACCCCTAGGTAAATCGTTTGTTTTTTGTCAATGGTCGATGAAGTACAGTTTCACACAGAAGAGTGTTTTTGAGTATAGACTGATTTATTTAATGACAGAATGCATAAAGATACACTTGGTTCAGTTTTGCTTTTGAATTTTCCGTTTGTGAGATCTTTTTATTCAAATTCGATATATATACGTAAATTTTTGCATATAAAGACAAAAAAAAGCCTTCATTTGGCGCCCCTACGCCTTCTGTTCTGGCGCACGGGTACAGATGATTGGGGGGGCACGTGCCCCCCCGGGCCCCCCCGACGCTACGCCTATGGTTGTCAAGGTAACTAAGGAGCATCCGAAGATGCGTTCGCCTCTCCTCGTCTTTCAAGGAGCGCAGCCACAGCCTCGACCAGGTAGCATGGTACCCAGTTCCATTCGGCTATTTCGGCCATTCGGCTGACCTTTAAATTTGCGCATATTTAAAATCAACCTGCACAATTGCGTCAGTTACTCTCCTGTCCCTTACAAAATTACAGTCAATTTATTTTCGAAAATACTACCCGTATACCTTGAGTCCAACAAAAGACTTATGAAAGCGACTTTATTGTTTTTATATTGGAACGAATGTATTTTACTGTTTTGATATCTTTTACGTGCTATAATTGTAACCAAATTATGTTTTACTTTTTATTTTATTTTATTTTATTTTATTTCATTTTATTATTTATTTATTTTATATTTTTATTTATTTATTTTTGCTTAAAAATAGATGGAAAAAGAGAAAAAAAAGTGTTAATAAAAATTGGCAATACTGGATGAGATATCGAGGAGTCACCTTTGGCCTCAGGTGTAGTAAAATAGTACAGTGTTCCCTTGATTGACCAGCAACCATGAAACTTGAAAGAAAGAAGGAAGAAGGAAAAAAAAAAAAAAAAAAAAAAAAAAAAAAAAAAAAAAAACCTCCTCGACTAACCCATCACAATTATTCTATAATTTATTTTACTTATCTATGTAAATCAATTGTACCTGTCTTTCAAAAAAGACACAGGAAAAAAAAAAATTCAAATTACTAACCTTTAAGGATAAACAAATATTTACTGTCTATATTATTGTAAGATTTAGTAAGGGAAAAATGATATATATATTTTTTTTAATCTTAGGTATTTATTGAAATTCCTGTTAAAGCACAATATAGCATGTTATTAGTAAGTAATTCTATTAAGATAGAAGAGACAAAAATTATCCAAATAATTTATGCCCCTCCCCCGAAAAAAACACGAAAGTAAAGACAGCTTTCATTTCAAATATCTATCTATCGTTTATCAATACTCTTTACTAAAACAATTCACGCTATATACGTATGGTAAATTTATACATAATTATCACATTATTTGCTCAGAAATCCGATATCAACATCAGTATTTTAATATCAAAATATCACACCATAAATGTGTGCAGTACATTTTGAGATTTATAAAACCAACGGAGAGCACTTCCTACCTGACGACATCTTTGCATAAAATAGTGCTCCATCCCCTACCCCTTTGTAAAAAAAAAAAAAAACCAAAACAAACGGGTTTCGCTACTCTCCCTTCTACTCTAGGAGCGAATTCAGGGTCAACGAATCGGAGCGCTATGACGTAGTCGAATTGGTTAGTTCATTTGCATAAAAAAACAAGTTGACTCTTCTTGTCGGAGGGAGCGAGAGCAGGGGTCGCTGGTCCGACCGCAAAAAGAGAGAATCGTACTACGCACTAGTTATGTAATTACTAGTATCTACCCTAGATCCTGCCATCGTTAAAATTAGTCCATTCATAAAAAACTAAGCAATTTTTTTTTTTTTTTTTTTTTTACATAGCATTTTTGAATAACGTTGGGACTTATATACATATTAAAACTATCAATTCCTTCTAATGCTCACCTGTACGAAATGTCTATTCGTTTTGAGTATCGTTTTCTTCCGTTGTAGATGAGTCAATTTTAGCCTTTGGGTGAAAAAGCTGTGTGATATGTCGTGTCATTGTTCGCGCATTATGGTCTATCATATATTTGATTCGGTACGTGTTGTTGCGGCAGGCTTTTATAATTTCGTATGGGCCCTCAAATCTATCTTCGAGAGTACGAGGCCTTATATCTTTTTTTAGGTATACCTGATCGCCAAGATTTAATGTTTTTACTTTTTGAAAATCATTTACGTATTCACTCATAATGAGTTCCTGGTTCGCTAAAGCTAATTTATGTACCTCTTTTATATGTTTGATGCGTTGTTTAACGAATTCGTGAGTGCATTTTTCATCCGACGTACCCAAAACCGTGAAATGATTCGGTATTTCTCGTGCAAAGAAAAGCTTTGCAGGAGTATATTTTGTAGCTCTGTTAATAGAAGTGTTATGAGCTAATTTAAAAAATGGTAAACGAATATCCCATTCCGTTGTGGTCCTACACATTGCCCTTAATGAAGACTTTAACCCCTTATGTTGAGATTCTAAAATCCCATTCGCGGTAGGTTTATATATGGTTGAGAAGTGTAGTTCAATATTTAAAGCCTTTAAATATTCCTTGAAAACATCACTTCGAAAATAAGGCCCATTATCTAAGACTATTGTCTTACATATTCCGTAAGAACTGAAATAGTTATTTAGCGCGTTGAGGATTAATTGGGAATCTACCCCACGTAAAGGTATGGCCTCAAGATATCTGGATGTCGAATCAATAATAGTTAAAATAAAAGCATTTTTCCTGAATGTCACGTTAAGCTTGCCTACTATATCAATATGCAAGGCCTCTCCCACCGATTTGTCTTTCACTACCTTTTGCACGGGTACCTTAATAGTTTGGTGCTGCTTAGCTTTATTGCATGCAATACAGCTTGCGCAATAACTCTTTATATCTTTGTACATACCGTACCAAAAAAAACGGGACTTCACCGTCTCGTACGTTTTTGGAAATCCAAAGTGTGGTTTATGAGCCTCTTGTATAATTTCGAATATTAAATTATTGGGTGCAATCAATAATTCTTTATCTTTGTACTTCTGTTTTAAAATTAATGTATTGTTGTGGTTTAGCTCGAATTTTCTAGTGTTTTTGTTTTGTTTGTTGTCTTCTATCTTTTTTATTATTACACTAAGTTTTGAATCACTACGTTGTGCATTTTTAACATTCTCTTCTGAGAGATTTAAATTTACCTTGAATAAATTATTTTGTAACTCATTTTGGGAAGTAATAGAATTAATATGTCTAGATATGAAGTCACTAGGGTTATTTTTCCCTTCTATATGTTCTATAGTGTAATCAAAGTCTGCTAATTTCATTAACCATCTTGCCGTAATATCACTTTGTTTCTCTAGATTTAAATGATACGTAAGCGCTTTCGAATCGGTTAATATTATAAATTTTCTTCCAAGTAATATATGCTCGAAGTGTTTTACTGTATCATGAATAGCCAGTAGCTCATACTTAATGCTAGGATACTTCTTTTCAGAATCTTTAAGTTTTCGGCCATAAAATTCAACAGGTTTAAATTCATCGCCCTCTTTTTGAGCAAGTACTCCCGAGATGGCTACTTTCGATGCATCTGTTATTACAAAAAAATCTTTATTAAAATCAGGGGGATTAAGTGTGGGATTTTGTACGATAGCCTCTTGTATAGCTAAGAATGCTCTTTCAGTGTTCTCGTTCCACTGAAATTTACTCTTCTCTTTTGTCAATTCTACCAAAGGATTTACTATCTCTGAATAGTTCCTAATAAGAGATCTGAAGTAGTTAGACAGTCCCAAAAGTGACTTGACCCCTTTCTTATTTTTAGGTCTTGCGAGTTTTTGAATTTTCTCTATATTTTTTGATGATGGTGAATATCCCTGTTTATTAATTTTGTATCCCAAAAATTCAATTTGTTCTTGACAAATTTGCATCTTACTAGGTTCAACGGTTAGATTGTGATCTATCAACGTTTGTAAAATCTCTGTTAGTAATTGTATCATTCTTTCAATGGAATTCGCAGAGACGATCAAATCGTCAATATACCACCCTACTTCGTTTTTATTAAAGTGTCCTAGAACTTTATCCATTAATTCGGAAAAAACGGTGGGGCTCACCTTTAATCCAAAATTTAATCTTGTACTGGTATACTTTCCGTCCTCGGTTACAAATGCAAGTTTTTCCTTATCTTCTGGGCGTAAATTAATCTGGAAAAATGCGCTATGAAGGTCGAGGACCGTATAAAACTGCTTGCCACTAATCCTTTGCAATAGCTCTTTAATATCGGGAACCGGGTATGGGTACCCTTCTAGAATTTCATTTAACATACGGTAATCGACTGCCATCCTATATTTGGGTTGTTTTTGTTTGTCCGTGGATTTTTTCCTCACAAATAATACGGGGAAAGCATAATTCGAATTACTTTTCTCAATAATATTCGCCTCAAGTAATTTTTTAATCTCTTCCCTAGCGTATTCTCGTATTGTATGAGGGGTTTTATAAGGTTTACATTGCAATGGATAATCATGATGAAGTTTTATGCGTGGGGTCACCAGACATGTCTGCCCTAAACTTTTATATGACTTCGAAAATGCGTGAGCGTGTCGCATTAATAAGCTCTCCATTTTCTGCTTGACCTCCCCTGATAAGTGTCTAAGATCGAAATCTTCTATACTGAGTTCTGTTTCCCGTAGTTTTCGTACCTCTTCTAAACTCAAATTATTTATTTCGTATAGAGTACCATTTTCTATATCATTTAAATCTTTCTCTGTTTTGAAAATAACCTCTGAATCAATATTTCCCATTTTTGTGTTCTTCTGTAAAACAATTTTTTTTGTATCATTATTTTTCAGAATTATATTAATGGTATTGGTATTCGTTACTTGATGTATGGAGTTTCCGCAGAGAAGTCCCCTTTTGAGATCTACTGGTTCGAATAGAATTGTCGTTTCCGGATTTAAATTCTCAGAAAGTATTAGTGAAACAATTTTTTCACGCCCCGGTGCTATAAATATTCTATTCGCTAACTTAGCTGTTACTTTCTTCCTATTATTATTATTTTTTTTACCCTTATATCATTATTTTCCCTTTCCGATTGCTCCGCTATGGTCGATACGTTAACTGGGCAAGTATTTATTCTATGATCTCCGTTATGTAATGGAATTTTTGTATTTTTTACAATTAAACAACTTTGTTGTAGATCAAGAATCATATGGTTATTTTTTAAATAATCATAGCCTAATAACACTTTGTAATTTCCTTTAAAATTCTCATTAGTTACGTAGAAAGTGCCGGTTGTAAATATATTATTGAGCTTAAAAGTTATCTTAACACATTTTTTAAATGGAATGTTTCCTCCATCGAAAGTATTTATTCGAATTCTATTACCTAAAAATTTCATTTTGACCTTTTTCTCTTTTAAGGTATTAAATAAATCATTTGAGATCAAACAAACTGCTCCTCCACTATCGATTAACCCGTCAACATTAATTCCTTCAATTTGGAAATTAATAATCGGAAGATTATTTATCCATGCACTCCTTACACTAGCGATAACTCGTGTATCTGGGGTACTGTTCGGAGGCATTTCATCACTAATTACAGTCCCCCTTTTCCGTTTCCCGATCGTGAACCCCTTTTTTGATAATTTTCATTTTTATCAGAGGTATTGTTTTCATATTTATTCCCTGCTCTTCTTTTATTTTGGTGATATTTCCAATTTTGCTGATTATAATCGTCCGACGATTGGTTTTGGAAATTTCCCCCGAAATTCGGGTTATTCGCACCCGCATTCTGCATAACGCAGTTTTGAAAGCCACTATAAGGATAAAAGTTTGGAGCGAAGTGTTGTTGTGTCGGAAGTGGTGGTGTAGGAAAGGGAGCGTTGGGGTAAGACAATTGTTGAACGGGAGGTGGTGTGACGTGTAGAGGGGTAGGGGAATTCCAATTTGGCATATATCCATACCCTTGAAAGTTTCCTGCAAAATTTCCCGCTGATGCGCCCGGAAACTCTAATTGTTTGAAATTAGGAAAATTCGGTCGAAAATTATTTCGGCGAAATGTTTGATTAGAATTTTTATAACGACAATCCTGTACTGTGTGGTTTGTACGTTTACAGATCTCACAATATTTTTCTTTATCAGAACTGTTTTTTTTCTCTTTATTTTGTTGTGCTAATTTTAAATTTTCTAATTCCAGTTGTAGTTTTGCCATATTTTCAGCTTGCAATTTATTTTGTTGAATTAAATTTTGACAAAATTCAGTAGTATCATTTCTATTTATATTATTTACTTCTGCAAAATTTGTAGAGTTTATTGCCGCCTCTATAACTCGAGCTGTTTCAGTTGCTTCGTTGAAAGTTTGGATATCTTTTTTTCGGATTTCAAAAGCGATGTCGGATTTAACAGCATCGGTAAATTTATGCAATTTCATAAGTTCGAAAAGTTTTTTAGCATCATTTTTGTTTGCTAGACCAGAAATTTCAAAAACCTTTGCCGCTTCGGTGTTAAAACGAGTAATAAAGTCGTTAATAGTCTCTGTTGGACTTTGTTTTAGCTTTGAAAAATTGTCATGAGCTTCTCCGAAAGAAAGTTTTGAGCCAAAAATATTCCTCAATTTTTCTTTAAATTTTTCATAATCAGTTTCGGAGTGTAACTCAGCATCAGCCTGCAATTTTTCGCGGGCTACGCCTGTTAGCTTTGACTTTAATATGACTAATCTTATTTCTTTAGCAATATTAGCATGAGTAGCTGCTTCTTCAAACTGAGCAATATAAAAGTTAATGTTAGTCTCTTTTTTAGCGTCAAACGCCGGAATATAATTAATTAAGTTCTCCATAATGGAGTTTTTCTTGGGAATATTTTTAATTTGAGATTTTTGAAGACGTGTTCTCGCTTCACCTAAAAATGTGTTAAATTGTTTTGAGGTACGTCTGCCTCTATTCGAATATGTACCCATAAAATACCAATAGAGATTTCATTTTTTGTAAACCTCAGTAGTTATAAAACAAATATATACTATTTAAGTACTATCAAAACATACATAATATACACAAATACTTTTTCTCTATTCGGATATCTAGCCATAAAATACCAATAGAGATTTCTTTTTTTGTAAACCTCAGTAGTTATAAAACAAATATATACTATTTAAGTACTATCAAAACATACATAATATACACAAATACTTTTTCTCTATTCGAATATCTAGCCATAAAATACCAATAGAGATTTCATTTTTTTGTAAACCTCAGTAGTTATAAAACAAATATATACTATTTAAGTACTATCAAAGCATATATAGTATACACAAATCCTTTTTTTTCTTTTTTTTATATTTCAATATAACTTCTCATGACTGTGTTAACAACTATGTGCCAGCGATATACTTGGCATCGAGAATATGGAATTTGTCCTTGCAGCGAGAAGAAAAAAAAATAATAATAAAAATAATAAAAAAAATCTACTGTATAAATATAAATAAAATATGCTGCAATGTTAGAAAGTTTAATTTAGAGTTATTTAAAATTTTAAACATCGAGTAGAAGATACATAATATCTCAACTAAAAAAAAGTATATATATATAAGAAAAAGGAAATATTTACTATAACTAATAATACTAGAAAAAAAAACCCTATTGTAACCATATAACAAATAATAAAATAACCTAAGCCCTTAAGAGGTCTGGCACCAAAAGAATTCCCGGTACTAATGCTGGTGAGTTATAGGCCTCCTGATTGGAGAGGTTACAGCCACTAACATAACTACACTTACATTAAGCTATTTTTGGTAAGGGTCATTACCAACCGAGATTCATGGGTGTTGAATCTACAGGTATAAACAAAACACGTGATCGTAACTTCTAGAAAGGGGTGAAATTTACTCAAAAATAAAAAAAATAACAAAATAAATGATTGAGTAAATCAATAAATATTTGTTGGGTTGCGTTGTGATTTAAGCTACCCCCCCTCGTATGAAGTCAGGACTAATCTAAGCGTTAAACACTTGGACACTCAGAAGTCCGATCCTGTAAATCAACATTAGTAAACAATAATAAAAAAAGTAATTAAAGAAAAGGAGTCTACTCGATGTTAATTGGGAGTAATCCCTAAAGGAATTAACACGAATTTAGGATTAACATAATACAAATTTATTTACATTATTTTACATTTATTTACAAAAGATAGAAATTATTATAATACCCATTAGTTAATAGGTGTTTTCTCACACTTTTCCGAATATTAATTCATATCAATGAAAAATTAATTCTGTACAATATTAAAAAAAAACAAATACATTTAACTTTGGACTCGTTCTCACACTCTCGATGACCTCCCTAACCATTGGAAAAATTTACATAGTGGAGAAATTTAAATTGCATACCTGGAGCAACTTCAGCATACTCTGCGAGGTCAGGACTAGTCTAAACATCCCTTTCCAAGTCGTCGACGAATATCAGGAAGCTGCATATTCCAAGGCTATGGGCATCTCTTTTTAGCGGTCCATCCGGCATGTGTGATACTGGGCATCTATATCTGTAGTAGACGCATATCGAAAACTACTTGCACGCTGTCAGCACCGCATCCCGAAAGCATCTGTGAGAGCAACCTTTTTTTCCTCTCTTCGAAAAAAGACAGGGGCCTAAAAAAACTTGTTTTCCCCCTCCTCTTGACCCCAACCAATTGCATTCGAATCTGGTAAAGATGAGGCCTTGCTTTTCTGGGGGCGTAAAGTTCCCAAGGTCCACTTTGATCTCTCTTCTTTCAGACCTCCTTGTAGTTTTATGAGCAGGTCATTGTACACCCCATAAATTTACAGGTATTTGCTGTCCAAATGCATTTATTTAATTGCACAGTCCTGCTTTTAAAATGGTCATAAAACTTGGGAGGTCCCTCGAGAATCCCATGAGAACATTTTTTTTATGCTTAAGCACTATGACTACTTACAGTAATAAAATAAACAAAAATAAAAATACATAAAGTATCAGTCTTTGTGCTTGAAAAAACCAGGTGGTCGTTTTTCGGACCACCATCCTGTCTGCCAGTAGTTCACACCAAGATATGATTTAGCAAACCAGTTGCATGTCAATATGCTAATTGAGTGTTGTCTAATCCTGAAATTTCAGCCATCAACTCAATGAGATGATGGTCTATGCAACCGCCTGCCGCATTATGCTACATTCGCATTGAGATAGTTAAGCCACTTAATCAGGGCCCGACTTATGCAAGGACATGCGGAGCAACTCCCCTGGGCCCTCCTTTTTAGCCTCCCCCCCCCATAAGACTAATCAAGTTTTACTTAAAAGATGCCATATTATTAAAATTAGCCAAACGTGAACCAAAGTCATACATTTTCAAACATTTAAGAAGATAGTGCGGTCCCCTTTTTGCTTTCGGTACTCTATTCATTTATGCAAAAAACAAATAATATTTTTAGAAAACTAATGACTGAAGTTTCATTACAATAAACAAGAGAATATTAAGTTGTTATAACAACTTAGTATTCTATTGTTTTCAAAAGAAATTCTTTATTAATGTTTTCCTCATAACATGACAAGTTAAAATCATTAATTATGACTAATTTGTTAGATTATCTTTTAGACATCTTATAATGTATGTAGATAAGCAAAGTAAAAAGTTTGAAAACATATATACTTCTGTCAACGAATCTATTATTTTTCCTACAACATTCTTACTAATATTTTTTCTTAAAGTTGAGATTATCTTTTTGAGATATCCTGTATACATATGTACCGGGTATAAAATTTAAACATATACATACGTATGAAGTTTAGTACTAACCACTTCTACATTATTCACAAAAAAATTCTAATGATAGATAGAACGGCCTCCCCCCAGGATGATGCTTGCCCCCCCTCCCCCATAGCCTTACTCAGACCCTGCACTTAATTTTTACTTACTTAACTGTTTTAAAAAGGGAAACCCGGAATTAGGTTTCACTTATTCACAATGCCAAAAGTTTTAAGAAATTTAACTTATGTTAAATTTGTAATTGCAACTTCTAACTATACATAGTTTATTATTGTTTTTATTCTTTGCGGCTTGTTAAATAAATAAATTATTCAAAGGGTCATTCGAAAAAGTTGAATTATTATTTATAGAACTCAACTCTAATTTTAAGAACAGTTTCAAATAAGAAAAAGAGTTCAGCAGTAGCTTTTCACTCAACTCACAATTAAGAGAGTATCAAAAGTTAAACGAGTTTCAGAAATTTGCTCACAACTACATATTGATTCCGGGTATGGCCGCTTTAAAAAATTTCAAGTTAAGTGACTCAATTATCTCAATGTGAACGTACTATTGATACTACATTATTTTCATACATACTTATTGAATGTTTTTCATACTTTTTCAGGTGTACTGGGTGGCACCCGTCCTTGGTGGCATCATAGGTGGCGTCACATATGATTACACTCAGGAGACAAGGTTTGATCACCAGGCACTACGAAGGTCATTCCGAAAGAGAAGTGGAAGGCCAGTAATAAACAGGGACATAAGCGCCCTATCAAATATCGAGACAGAGTTCTCACTAGACAACTGTAGACTTTGACCAAAAAAATAACGACATCGTCATAAAGTTTTTTTTTTTTTTTAAGTGAAAAAGATCTGGTTGTTTTTATTCATGGGGGCCTATTATTGTACGGTTACAGTGTAGTAGTTATAACATTAGGAATGTGCCAAATACTGGTAGCCTCTATATGATGCAATCTTCATTTTTTATGTTTATTTATTTATTTATTTATTTATTTATTTATTTAATGTTTGTTAATGTTTAATTTTAATGAACGAAACTGTGATGTCGCATTATCATGAAATTTCAGAAAACAAAGCTTAATTAGCAGTGTAAATATGGAATTTTTCATTTCTATGATTTCCACAAAATGTAAGAACATGCGAAAAAGATAGATTTTTAAAAAAAAATAGATGCTGATGTATTTACGGCAGATGATTAATCTAATTCTAATATTTTATATCTTCAAACTTTTGACTAAAAAATTTTATATTGTTCAAATCATTATTATTATTTATTATGTCTTATAATATAGTTATTGGAATATTTATATTTAAATTACTTAAACCTTACCAACTTGTTCCCTATATTACACTGAATATTTGTTAGATAAAATATTTCCACGAAAGTACTTAGTTATTTAAATCTGCTAATTTGGTCTTTTACAACTGTTGCATATCAATCAAAAATTCTAATCTTTACATATAAATATCAATGTAAAGTTTTTAACTCATTTATAAAGAGCTTTAAATAATTACACTTTTTCTTCCATAGCTTAAAATTCAGATTTTTTCAAGTACACAGACTAATTTTAAAACATTTTAAAAGTTATTTTTATGACTTTCAGATAGGCAAGTTTTCTCGACAGTTGGAAGTAGTGTGCAAAAAAATCGAAAATATGAAGAAAAAGAAATTTCGAATGACAAGTTTTTCTGCCAACCGGCATTAATTAGTTAACTGCGAAATTTCAAAAGAAATAGCAGAATAAGTTTAATTCTAGAATTATTAACGGTATTTCAAATGAGAATAACGAATGGGAAGTTATTCTGATGTCTTTTCAAAGAAAATTTAAAACTAGTTGCTCAAATAAATCTGAACAATGGAACCTGAAAATCCATTTTAAAATAATTAATTCCTCTTAATCAAATCGTAAGAATTTTATGTAAATTTATATTTAGGCTAACTGAAAGGTGTAGAATTTAAATATATAACAAAATAACATCTTGTACTAATATATTTTTCATAATTAGTGAAAAAGGAAAATTTTAAAAACAGAAAATAATTACGTGTATAATTTACTTATGGTGACAAAATTGAGTCTTGCTATTAAAAAAAAAAAAAAAAAAAAAAAAAAAAGTTTTGGTTTGTTTTGATAGATAGATGCCCCATATTCAAATTTTATATACATCATTTATATAAAATATTACATGCAATGGTCTCATTTTAAAATAATTAATTCCTTTTGAACTGATCGTAAGAATTTCATGAAAATATATATTTAGGCTAATTGATGGGTGTAGTATTTTTTTAAGGTGTCAAAACTGGGTCTTGCTATTAAAAAAAGGTTTGTTTTAATATGTAGATTTCCTCCCCACCCCCTAAGCAAATTTTATATACATCATTTAAAAGTATTCTTTATTTCCAATCGTTTGGTACCCGTATAATCGTTTGGTACCCGAAAATTTGTTGAAGAGTTAGTAGGAAGTGTTTACTCCCCCCCCCCCCCCTTACGACTGTATCATATCAAATATGCAATGTGATAAAATGAAATGTTTTACATTTTTCGAACAGATGTATGCAATTCATCTTTACGAATAGATAATATCAATCTCTGAATTGATTATCTCATTCTAGAAATCATTTCTGTCAAATTTCTTTCACTTATAAATCTCGAGTATTTTCAACATATATCATCCACACAATCCAAACATAAAATTTCGAAATGTATCAAACGTCGTTTTTATATTCTGTTTTTACAGGATTATGGATTTTTGATACTTGCCATACATTATTAAAATAATAAAATAAATTATTATTTATCTAAGGAATTGTTTTCTATTTCAAATAGTTTAGAAATTCTTATGTAGAAATGCTGTATTATATGGAGGTTACCGGCTATATAAAAGTATTATGTAAAAGGGAATACATTTTCTCAAAATATACTAATGCGTGAGATTAATTCAAAAGGTAGAACTGTACATAAGACATTTTCCCAAACAAAAGTACAAATTTCTCATTATTTCTTTTTATTGATATAATACTTTTGATTTTATTTAATGTCATTTTTTTTCTTATAATTATTTTTTGTATCTTGTGCGGATACTTAGAAATGAAATTTTTATTAACCTTAAAAGAGTAATGGGTGCTTACCTTAGTAAAAAAAAAAAAAAAAAAAAAAAAAAAAAAAGGAAAATCTATTGCATATAACTGAATTAAACTTTACGTTACTGGAAATCAAAATACCGTTTTGACACTTGATATAATGTGGCGTAACATTACAGACTATCGGCAGGTATAATGCAATAAGTATGGATTCCAAATTAAACTTAAATTTTATTTTGTGTAATAAAAAAATAATAATGATTTGCAGAACCAGAACTTATTACAAAGACTGTAACAATTTAATATATTTTTTAAAATGCATAAGAATTATAGCATATAAGAATTCAAAAAACATATTTACAATGGGTTAACTATTGTGATTGTGTACACATTTAAAGCTTAAAAAGCTTTGTAGTTTTTTTTTTTTTTTTTTTTTTTTTTTTTTTAAGCTATTGCATAATTTTTATCACGGGCTTTGATTTTTATCACGGGCTTTGAGCGCAGAGACCGAATCTAGAAATTCCGTAACGAGAAAACCTAACACTTCCGTAACGAAAAAACCTAACACTTCGGCTAACGTCGTTTCAGTTCGGCAAACTTCGGCACGGTATCCTTCGGTAGACTTCGGCAGACATTGACGCAGTATTTTTCAGATATTAGTATATCAAGTCTCAAACTTATGTTTCTTGTGATCTAATTTTCATAGCGCGGCCAAATTTTGTTTGGTAATTTATTATGAGACAGTGTTAATTATTGGTGACAGGAGACACCCCCCCCCCCCCCACCGTAAGGTTCGAAAAATTTAAAATGCTTATAACTCGCGATCTAATTTTCGTAGCTCGGCCAAATTTTGTTTGGTAATTTATTATGAGACAGTGTTAATTTTTGGTGACAGGAGACCCCACATGGTGAGGATTGAAAAATTTAAAATGCTTATAACTCGCGATCTAATTTTCGTAGCGCGGCCAAATTTTGTTTGGTAATTTGTTATGCGACAGTGTTAATTTTTGGTGACAGGAGACCCCCCACGGTGAGGGTCGAAAAATTTAAAATGCTTATAACTCGCGATCTAATTTTCGTAGCGCCGCCAAATTTTGTTTGGTAATTTATTATGAGACATTGTTAATTTTTGGTGACAGGAGACACCCCACGGTAAGGGTCGAAAAATTGAAAATGCTTATAACCCGCGATCTAATTTTGGTAGCTTGGAAAAATATTGTTTGGTAATTTATAATGAGACAGTGTTAATTTTTGGTGACAAGAGACCCCCCACGGTGAGGGTCGAAAATTTTAAAATGCTTATAACTTACGATCTAATTTTCGTAGCGCGGCCAAATTTTGTTGGGTAATTTATTATGAGACTGTTAATTTTTGGTGACAGGAGCCCCCCCCCCCCCCCACTGTGAGGGTCGAAAAATTTAAAATGCTTATGACTCGCGTCGAATTTTCGTAGGCGGCCAAATTTTGTTTGGTAATTTATTATGAGACATTGTTAATGTTTGGTGACAGGAGACCCCGACGGTGAGGGTAAAAAAATTTAAAATGCTTATAACTCGCGTTCTAATTTTCAAAGCGCGGCCAGGTTTTGTTTGGTAATTTATTATGAGACATTGTTAATTTTTGGTGACAGGAGACCCCCACGATGAGGGTCAAAAAATTTAAAATGTTTATAACTCGCGTTCTAATTTTCGTAGTGCGGCCAGATTTTGTTTGGTAATTTATTATGAGATAGTGTTAATTTTTGGTGACAGGAGACCCCCCACGGTGAGGGTCGAAAAATTTAAAATTGCTATAACTCGCGATCTAATTTTCGTAGTGCGGCCAGATTTTGTTTGGTAATTTTTTATGAGACAGTGTTAATTTTTGGTGACAGGAGACCCCCACGGTGAGGGTCAAAAAATTTAAAATATTTATAACTCGCGATCTAATTTTCGTAGCGCGGCCAGATTTTGTTTGGTAATTTATTAAGAGACAGTGTTAATTTTTGGTGACAGGAGACCTTGAGGGTCGAAAAATTTAAAATGCTTATAATTCGCGATCTAATTTTCGTAGCGCGACCAAATTTTGTTTGGTAATTTATTAAGCTATTGCATAACTTTTATCGCGGGCTTTGAGCGCGGCGACCGAATCTAGGAATTCCGTAACGAGAAAAAACCCTAACACTCCGACTAACAACGTTTTAGTTCGGCAGACTTCGGCACGGTATCCTTCGATAAACTTCGGCAGACATTAACGCGGTATTTTTGCTTAAGTTGATAAAAAATGCTATGCAATAGCTTTACCGCGGCAGTCCCCGAATGCCACACACTTTTTTTTTTTTTTTTTTTTTTTTTTGGTAAACAAAATCATTGCTGCACTGTAAAACGAATCCACTAAATAATGGGTTACTATTTGTCCATTAATTTTAAAGTAATTCTTTTTTTCAAACATCGGAAATTTCTGAGAAAGTTCGATTCGCATAATACTGTTATGACATTTGATCATGAATGTTTAAGAATAAAAATCAGAATTTTCCTAGAAATCGCTTTTTAGGCAAACAGATGTCTATTATTTAACAAAATGTTTTTAGATTATATTTAGTGTTCTTCTAATCTAAAGATAAATACAGAAACATTCGAACTGGAAAATATATGATATCATAATAAATGACTATTGATTAAATCGGTTAAAAAAGTGCGCAAGCGAAATTCTTTTGAGTTGGATTTTTGGAAATATTGCAGGATTTGCACAATCTCACATTGCTCCGTAAATGCTTCTTTAAAGTTTATGGGGGAAAAACAGCCAGATCTTTTCGGCAATGATTTGTTTGAATGTCTTGTAACTTCGAGAGAAGGAGAAAAACTGATATAAAACAGGAAGCATCAAATTTAAAACTCACACAAAACGAAAAAATATCTGTTCTAATTACAGTTTAACTAGTGAAGATGACGACCTTATTTTTTTTTTCTTCTTATGCTACCTCTCAACATTACTACAAAAAAGTCGCATATGTAAACTTAAACATTACTTTAAAATTGCTTTTAAGCTATTATCTAATGTTTTTAAAGATGCATTTATACTGTGGGTTAATTTGTTTAAGCATCATAGTCAGTCCACCGCTTTTATAGAGTATCCCTAATCTGACCAATGAGAATGCTCCATGATATCGTCAAATAATCATTTTCTATGAAAAAAGGTGGAATGATTATGTTACAAAAGTTGCAGATTTTTAATAGTGCATTGATTCAATTCTTTATTTCGGCTCGAGACTATAAAAATCGCCATTTTATCAATTGTGACGTCACATGAATACTGTCCTTTAAAAATCCTTTATCTGTCTTAGTCACAAATCTCAATATTCCTATATTAAATCAAACTTTTATTGTAAATGTCAATTATAATTTACCAGTGTTCCTTGGATTTCATTTTGTTGTACTGCTCTGAAAATAGAAATAAAATTTCCAATTTAAATTTCATTTCCAAATGCCAATTATAATGCATCATATTTTCCGAAAATATGAACAAAGTTTCTAAATTAAATATATTTTCCTTCCAGTATCAGTATTCTTTTTCTCTATCTCTCGAAAATAAAAGCAGACGATTCCGCATGCTCAGATGTCAATTTCAACAAAACATGAACAGTTTAATTCTCTTTCCTAATACAAGAAGGAAAACTGTAAATTTCCAAGAACAATCTGTGTAGCTGTTAGATGTTGCTATGACGACGTAGCACAGATATTTACTTTGGTTTGAAGTTATATGTTTCATATTGAATGTTTAAATGAATATTTGATCTTGAAACTCTCTTGTACAAGCAATCTTTTGTTCAAAGTTCGCATGTATATGAAAATAAATTTTTTTGTTTTGAAATCCAGTGTCTTTTTGTGATATCTGATGGCTTTTCAAAGTAACTAAAACGTTATATTAAAACTAAAATAATGTTACTTTTTATAGTTTTCATATTTGGAAAATTAAAAAAGCCGGAAAATAAAAATTGAAGAAATTAATTGTGAAAAACTGTGCATGTAACAAGAGGACTTGTAAATAATTTAAAACGTTTAAAATATTTACAAATAATATTAATAAAAACACTGGAAAAAACTCATAGCAAAAAAGAAAAGTCAATGAAACACTTCCCATAACTACCAGGGATTTTTTCCCTTTCAAATCTTAACCTTTTTTTTTTTTTTTTTTTTTTTTTTTTTTTTAATGCATAATAATGATTCTTATAGAAAACAGAGAAACAATGTCACTTTTTCCAGAAAAAAGTAATTGCAATTAAAAAATAAATAAATAAATAAATAAAAATGTAATGGAAGCATATCGTGGTAAAACCAAACAATAGGTGTAAGAAATTAAATAATAAAAAATGTGTCACAGAGTTTAAAAAATCAAGTCCGAGGCTAGCTATAACCCTAGTTTATGTCTCTTATATCTTACTATGTCTGGAAAGTTTATTTATTTATTTATTATGAAACATCATTTATTTTAGATTCAATACTGTATAAAACAAATCTGAGGTTCACTTTCAAACGGTAATCTGGTTTATCCATAGTTTTATTTGAAAAATAATTATCCTTATATTAAGCTTTTTAAAAGTTACTATTTCTCTTATTAGGTGCGTTCCTAATTATATAAATACATAACACTTATCGACGTCGTTCAGACCGTCTGCATATAACAATACAAAACCTATCCAACCGAATCATTTGAAAGTTAAAATATATAATTATATATTTAAAATACATAATATATATAATATATTTATATATATAATATATGTAATGTATATATAAATAGTAATTTTGTCGAGTCATTTCAAATTTTATGAAAATCAGATACATAGTTCAACTATAGGGACAATCAAAGGTATTTCGTTACATTACGACCAATGGGAAAAAATAGTTTTCAATGCATTTTAAGGATGTTTTACAATATCGAACATAATAAAATTGATATGTATCTATGAAATATATACTAAAATATACATTTTGTACAATCTGCAGTGTAAAGAATGTCTTTTATTAATTTACAGAGCCACACAAAAATATTTAATTACTTAATAGTATAGAAGGAAACATTGTTTGGGACGCGTTTTAGTTATATGAAACTATTTCCAATTTTATGAAATTGATACATTTTGCTCAGGTTTACTAAAAATTGCAGATAGTATGCATAAAAAATTTTGGATATTTATACAGTATCCGAAGTAGTGTATACTATTATACTAAGATCTGAATATTTTTAAAACTTCGTTATAGTACAAACGCACCTCATTTGCTACGTTTAACTTACAATTTTCCACTTGTTTTTGTATTATTTTATAATTTTTAAAACTGAAATTTGATGTTGAAAATTAATATCAATGTTGTACTAATATGTGTTTGATTGCCCTATGTAACAATAATTCACCAAAAATAAAGATATAATTGAAAAGAAAACATAAAATCTAAAAAATTTTCAAATCTCTAAAAGTGTTTTGCAAATTTTAAATTAAGTGTAAGTTAAACAATAGAAAAGCTAACAATGATCTGTCTCATATTCTATGTTATGATTTAGTATGAAATTTCTCATTTTCAAAAATATTTCAATTCATCAGGGTTGGGAAGTTTCTGCCGGGGTGGTTAAAACCAGCGGTAGAAACCGGTTAAAACCGGCATGGCAGAAACTGTTTTCTGCCAGTAAGTGGCAAAAACTGGTAGAAACTAAGAAACAGTACTAAATAAGAACTTTACTCAGCAATGATTCATAATTCACACTTACATATGATACGTAAACCATTGAGCTAAAAATTAAAACATAAGATTATAAATGTTATTCAAAGTATCAAAACATTTAAAAATGATCATATAAATACATACCTTGCTTATTTAAAACACTAATTTTCATTCACTTGAAAAACAGAAACTTTCACAACAATAACCTGATACTGTACAAGTTATTAATATTATTGTTTACAGTTGAATTTCTATTTCTTTTAAAAATAAATTTACAAAGCATTCTGATTTAATAACAAATTACTTTTCAGATTATTTTTAAATAAATAACATAATGCGATTTCTTGTGAAAATATATAAGTAAATAATTGAAGCACAAAAAATAACATAGACAAAGAAAATTTAATAAAATATCTTGTACAATTATTTTACAATATTGAAGAAACAAATTAGCACTCAAATATACTATTAGTATTTTTTCCACGAAGCATTCTATAACATAGGACTAATTTTGCTAATCTTTCTGCCCCCAGATTATTTCTTAATTTGTTGAGTATAAAATAATTGTTTAAACATAAATTACATATGCATATGTAACAAAAAATATATATATATATCTGTTACATTACTCAATTTTTCAAAAATCAAATTTTTTTTTAATTAAAACTATCCGCAATATTTTATTTGTGTGAATATATTTATTCTGAATTATTTAAGTACTAATTATTTAAGGAAGAACTACTTAATAAATTTAATATTACTAAAAAAAAATCAGAGATTATGTCACAGAATGTCTTTATACCAGTTGTTGCCAGTTTCTGTCGGTTAAAACCGGTTATAACCACTTTCTGCCACTGGCACGGCAGAAACCACTTTCTGCCGGCAAAAACCCAACCCTGCAATTCATACAGGCCTAGGGTAAGTGTGACAGTGACAAACACCTTCCAAAATTCTGGGTTTGTAAAACATAACCAATGAAAATTCAGTTTTTATAAATTTCTCTTCATAACTCTGCGTTGCATGTTTTATAATATGAATTATAGTTCACAATTTTAATCAAAATAGTCAGAAAGCAGAAAATAATGTTTCACAGTTTTATTGATCTTTCAGAAAATTTTTTACTGATTTTTTTACTTCGACTAAGAACTGGTTCTACTTAATTTATATATTCTTTATTTTCTAGCAAAAAAAGTGCATGCTTTTGTTTTGAAAAATAATAGAAAACATTTTAATTTTTTTTATTATACTGTTTATTTACCCAATTTCATTTATTTGTAAGGTAGTGTTCAGTACTGGGTGGAATACATAATTACCTCAAATAATGGCTGACTAAATGTGACAATTACTAAAATTGTAACTTTTGTAAGTCATAATACGCAAAATCTTTTGATTTAACTGAAAAGTTAAGTTATCAAGTTTAATTTTTAAATTGCACTTATCAGAGTGTAATAAGAACAAAATTTTTATAATTAATTGTTTTTAATTAATTTCAGATGATTAATATTTTTATGATAACCCTTTTACTAACAACATTTAAAAAATGAAATAGAAATTATGAAGTTTTCACACATTGTTATTAAAGCTCCTAAGAAGTTAAAACCCATCTAATAAAAAAGTAATGACGATATTTTTTTAATAATTCATTTATGCTTAGCGTCCCAAAACTGGAATGTTATGATTTTTCAGAAATAAATAAATATTTTTTAAGCATCACTCTTTTTCCATTTTTTATGCTTATTTTACACAATTTTCGAACAGAGTATTCATAACAGTACAATAGATTATGCATTATGTTATACCGTCTGTTCCAAAAATGACTGATTGATTTTAAAATTCAATAACTTGCAAACGGTGACAAATATTTAAAAAAAATCTTACAAGAGTGTTAAGTATGATGTTAGAAGTTTTTAACTGTGATTCTTGATTTTAGTTTGAATTTCAAGCAATAGATGGCGCTGACAGCGATTGACGCTTAATCGAAGCCGAATCTAACATCACTCAGCATTGGTGCGAAGGAGATTAAGGCTATGGATTGGGTCTCATTTGCCAGTACAATCTTGCTCTTAGGCCCCGATTCTGAAATCATTCGGTATGATTTCAATGGAAAGCGTTGTAGCCATGGAAACAACAAATTCTTCGATAGTGAAATACAGAGTTAAGAATTGGGCATGAAAGTTAACAAGCAATGTTTGAGTTTGCAGGCGATTTTACATTTATGAAATTTTATTTTCCCAGAAAAAATTACTTTTAATGGTCTCATTTAAAGAATATTTTCACGCATCATATTTTAAAACTAAGTGAAGAGATTCTGCTCTTAAAATCCGATTCTGAACTCATTTGATATGATTTCGATGGAATGTGCTGTTGCCATGGAAATAACAAATTCTCCGACAGCAAAATACAGTGTTTTAAATCGGGCATGATATAACAAGCAGTATTCGAGTTTTTAGGTGATTTTATATTTATGGAAATTTTATCCAACCAATTAGCAAATTTAGTAAAATTTTCGTGAAATGATGGCAATGCAGGTATGTGACAGCTGCACAGATATCGAATCTGTCATATCTTCATTTGTTAATTTGCTAAATAATCTGCTATTGAGTACTTTTGAAAAGGTATACCTTATTGAAAATGGTTTATTCATTCAACAAAGGATAATTCTTGTTTTGGAGTATCACCGCCTGAAACATAGCTGTATTTAAATGAAACGCAGTTTTGAAAGGAAATTTAATGTCCGAAACGATCCGTCAAACAGTACGATAAAGGATTTGTTCGAAATGTTTGAACGAACGAGGAGCATCAACGATGACCGTACACTGTTAAAAATTTGAAACTTTTGCTGCATCGTCACTCCACCGCTTTTATAGAATATCTCTATTTTGACCAATGAGAATGCTCCATAATACAGTGAATTAATCGTTTTCTATAAAAGCGACGAGTGACGATGAAGCAAATGTTTCAAATTTTTAACAGTGTATTAGAAATGTCGGCCGGCGTCGCGTTGCAGTTACAGAATCAGAGACGGAATCAAATGCTGTAGCCGTACAGCAGGTCATTGTACAGCGTCACTGGACTTCCGTTCGCCATGCTGCAGCTCGTGCTGGACTCCGAAGAATGATCACGCACTGTATCATGCGCTACAGTCTTTACATAGAACGGGAGGCGGCAGCACAGACAATCACTTCATCGAGAAATTCCAGAATTAGTTAAAATTCGATTTTTATATTAAAATGCAACCGGTCTGCCAGGTCATATCTTGATGAAAAACATCTGACAACCCGATTCTAGTGGTTGACTCGTAGGCTCATAATTGTGTTTTCCTGCTCCCAATCCTCAATGTTTTCATATCTTTGGCTGCAGGAAAACACAATGGTAAACCTACGAGACAACCGCAAAAGTCGGGTTTTTACCTGTTTTCCACCAAGACATGACTTGGCAGACCGATTGCGTTTTAATATGCGAATTGAATTCTAACTAATTCTGGAGTTTCAGCCGTGAATTCAATAAGGTGACTGTATGTGCTGCCGTTTCCCGGTATAACATGTTCCCGTACAAGATCCAGACTCGCCAACCACTGAGTGAGGGATCCATTTTTTCACGCTGGAATTTCACGAACACCATGCTGCAACTTTCGGGTGATGGTAAAATCGATATTGGAATGATATGGTTCTTTGACGAGGAATAGTTTTACCTCGATAGCTTTGTCAAAACCTGAACTGACGCATTTGGGGAGCCGAAAATCCTCATGTTGTATTAACGTCATCTCTGCACCTTCGAAAACTAATGGTTTGGGCCGCGATATCTTCCAAAGGAATAATTGGCCCATTTTTTTCGAGAGTAAACGATAAATGATACACAGTATCTTGAAATTCTGGATGAATTAATGGCTGTAATGGTTTGGAGAACTAATCGAACGCATCATAGCAAGGGCGGATCTGGACAGTCCTCAAGGGGGGGGGCGATTTTAGAAATTTGGAGACTCGACTTTAATGCGTGGGTCGAGGCTAAATTTTTCACTGCGGATCATGTTGCTTTTATTTTTTGCTGCGGGTCGGGTCTGGGTCCGATTGACTTCTAGTTTTTGCTGTGGGTCGGGTTTGGGTCCGGTTGACTTCCTTTTTTGCTGCTGGTCGGGTTAACTAATGTTTATGTTGTGGATCGCATTAGCAGGAAATAGCAGGCGTATTTATTCAGAAACTATGGCTTTTTTTTTTTTTTTAATAAGCAGTTTAAGAAAATACTGTGAAAATTATCGTTTTGAATAGAATTTCTGGAAGCGACTGCATGAGAAGGTAGAAAAATCCGCAATAATTTGACATGCGAAGAGAAAACTGCGCCCGGGGCAAAGCAAAATGTGGTGAACCCCCATCCAACTTTTTCTTGTAACAGGCCAAAAATTACGCTGGTAGCATAAATTTGGCGCCCCCTAAATATCCGCGCCCGGGCCGACCACATCCTTCGCCCCCCCCCCCCCCTTCACCTTTCGCCGACTCGGCCAGGTCCGAGCACGTGCATACGTCTAGGCTGGGTCGGACACGGACCGAAATTTAACTTTCATTCTGAGCCGAAACCCGACCAGGGAAATTTTGGTCGGACGGACTAGAGATAAATTCGGGCTCTTATTCCACAGCACGGTCCCGCTTGAGCCAGAAACATTTTGCGACATCAAGAGCAAAAGCCCGATAATGAAATTATACAAATTATTCTGAAAATTTACTATTGTCCCAAGCATAATGCAACAAACGGCATATTTCTATCGCTGTCCGTTTAGTTTTTATTGATTTTTCAAATATACCGGTCATTTTTGAAACACCCTGTACATATCAGTTACATAGTATTGTTTTTTAAGCACATAAATGTCACTAGTTTAAAAAAACAAATTGTTGCAATTTTGTCATTATTATGAATATCAATATTCAAATGTTCCATTGTTTAAAAAATGTATATTTTTACAATATTACATTTTTTTTTCTTCTTACAATTACAATTTTCATTTCCTTTAAAAAATATATTTAGTTTTGGTATAGCTTTCCGATCTCAACTCTAAAAAGTTTTGATTTAGTTTTATAATCTAAACTCAAACAAAACCAAGTTTTAGTTTGACTTATTCAGGTCTGCAATCAAATAAGTAAGAAAAATCATGCGTTAAGCATAGATTATGAAGCACTTTCCAACACTTAATGAAATCTTTAACAAAACTTTGTTATTTCGGGAAATAATAGTGTATAGCCAAATATACCCAAATATGTATTCCAGTACTATTGAACAGTCCTGTATTTCATGTGTCAGTTGATATCATGGGAAAATTTAGTTTAGCAAGAAAATACCCAGTAGCTTGAAAATTCTTTTTCAGCAATTCATACTATTAGATGGAAACATACTTAAATTTTTTTGTTCAGCCCTGTACTTTACCTTGTACCTTTACTACACGTCAGCATTAGGCTAAAATTTATTGTAAACTAAAACACTTTTAAAACAACTGAAATCACATTCTCATAAATTATCATTCATAGGCGTCCATGTACCGAATTCTTTGTAAATTGAATGCAGCTCAGCATAAAAATGCATAACTTATTTAAAAACCACGTTTAAGTAATTTACGCTCATATTCAGTATCGTTGGTGAGGTCTTTTGGGTAGCTCTGTATATCAACTACAACATTTATACACACCATATAATGTGCATATATTTAGCGAAATATAAACGTGCATATCATAATTAAAATGTCTTTCATCCCTCCATCAGCCATCATCGGACACATATACGGTACTTCGGAAGAATATACTATTTGAAATCTTTTGTATGGCCCTGTAAATGCTATGTACTTCATATTATACAAGATAGTAGCGTATAATTTATATTAAGCTTCAGTGACATATATCAATTTTATTATAAATGAAATAGTTTAATATATTTTAAATATGTCACACACAATTCCCTCTTTATCATTATCTAATGAAATTCTTTTGGGCGGCCCTGTAAATGAATAATAGCTATATGTTCACTGCATACATTACAGAATGCATATTTTAGTGCACTTTGCGAATCCGTATGAATATGAGTATGTTTGACAGGTTATAAGACCTTTAAAATTCATTTGAACGATTTTTCCCCATAGGCCGTAATGTAATGGAAAACTTTTGACTCTCCCTGTAAATAAACTAATCATGGTAGAAACTTCATTTTCAATAGGGTTCGTGCTAGAGTAAACCTCAATAACGTATAAAAATTTCATAGCAATCTGAGTATATTTATGGGAGTTAGAGCACGGACAGACGGCCATCCGTCCAGACAGCCAACCGGACGGACAGACAGACAAACCGAATGCATAAGCACTTTTCAACTTTGTTGGAAAGTGCTAAAAACAGCATAGGATTTATTGATAGTTAAATGTAAACAACTAGTAAAATTCAAAGTTTAATCAAGAGGGAAAGTATAATTTGAAACATAGTTACTTGTAATAAAATATTGATTTTTTTTTTTTTTCATCACAGTTGCACATTTTTAATGTAAATTCTCTATATTTTACAACAATACTGTATGTGATGGAGGAAAATGAGGTTATTTTTAGATTCAGCACCCCGAAAATCATTCAGTTAATCAGCTATAGTAAAATCATGAAAAATGCAGCATAGTAGCTCCACCTGTAGAGCAATTTACTCCAAAAACTAAACAGCATTAATATATGGCAGGAACTGACTGAATCTAACGTTTGATTTTAAAAAATCGTCCTTTAGTTCTTTAGATAGAGCTAATGGGAAAATAATGCAGCATAGCAGTGTCACCTATTGAGCGATTTACACCAAAAAAATTATCAACACCAAATTATATGAAAGATTAACTGAATCTGAAACTTTATGAAAATCCATACAATAGTTCTTGAGATAGAGCTGTTATAGAAATTGTGAATATTGCAGCATAGCAATGCCATCTGTTGATATACACCAATAACTAAACATCTCCAGTTTATATCAAGGTGTAACTTAATCTAAAATTTTGTAAAATTATGTGCATGAGTTCTTGAGATAGAACACCTACAAAATTTTTGTCACATACAGACTCACAGAGTGACAGACATTTTTCAAAAACCATCAAATCGTGTTCAGGACCTTCTAAAACATAAATCCAGCAAAAATAGAAAATCAAAATTTTTCACTTATTCAATACTTAATTCTTGTAAAAATAGAAAAAAGTAATAAATTCATGCTTCAAATTGTATGTTAAATTTTCAATTTTATCATTTCCATTAATCGGCATATTATTGAAATAATTTTGCACATGAATTCATTCTTAACAAGAGCATTTAATTATAGATTTTTTTTTTTTTTTTTTTTTTTTTTTTTCATGTAATCTTGTTTTTATGAAATTGTGAATTTTTATGTATACTTGTATAAAATATAATCAAAATTTGGGAATTAGAAATTATATTTAACTTCCTATTTAATCTTTTTTAATAAGGATCTTCATACACATGTACAACTTGATAAGATTCAGCTATTATACAACATATATATATAATTCTTTTTCAATTTTTGCATTTGTGAAAGATTCAATTTGGAGATTAAAAAATTTTGAAATTTCTATTTTCAAGAGAAATTTTGTGACGGAGCTTGTGTTTCAACTTAGAAAAAAATGTGAAGGATCCTTCCAAATCTTCTCAAACAGATTTCTGCTGAGAGATCAGCTTAAAAACAATAGTGTTTTCATGTGGGACACTTAACATAAAAATAAATAAAATAAAAAATATCAGAATGTAGTTATCACAAAATTTTCACTACACTATTTTATAAATGAAATTTTAATTTTTCCAGTGTGGAAAAATTAAAAAATAAGCCTTCAGTAAAAATCTGAAAAAAAAATGGGTTTTTTCCAAGCATTCCCATCTCTATGAATGAATAAATATTTGGTATAAAAATTGGAATAACAAAAAGTTTTTAGTTTTCAGATGAATGTTATTCTATGAATATGATTCAAAGTAATATCCAAAAATTTATTTCTTTTAATAGCCTAAAGAAGCAACAACAGTTGCAAAATCTTTAGGAAAATAAATTGCATTGATATATCTATTTTTCAGAAACTATTGGAGTGCTATTTTCAATATTTTAAAAGTTATTTTGGTATCAAGAGGGGGGGAGGATTTCAATATTTTAAAAGTTATTTTGGTATCAAGAAGGGGGACCCCCCCCCCCCCCCCGAAAAAAAAAATAATGAACTGAAAGTGTGCTGCCATTTGTGGACATAGTAGAGAATTCTCCTGCTAAATAATGTTAGTAGAGAACATGATGAAACAACTGCCCAGACGAAGCCAGTTTGTAGATTAATGTTTGATTCCAGTTTTGTGTTTATCTTAGGCCCCCACACACCAGTAAAACATTGAACAAAAAAAAACGTGCGACATGCAGCAATTTTATCTGATAACAAAGAAAAAACCGGTTTGACTGAGTCCTGTTGCATGATTTTTGATGCATGTCTCCCTGGTGTGTGGTGGGCCTTATTGCTACCATGTTCTGCCTCCAACGTCATTATAGCAAATGTAAAAGAACAAAGAGTGCATTGAAGTTTTGTTTTCTGTTTGAAAAATTGGCAACAGAAGCTTACCAAAAGCTTCTACAGGCTTTCAAAGAGGTTACTAAGAACTGCACACAAGCTGCTCCAGAGAAAAAAAAAAGTGAGGTCAAATCGTAAGACAATGATGTTTGTTGTTTCTGATGTTCATAAAAATGTGCATTAGGGTGGGTTGAAAAAATTCAAAAATTGCTTTTCAAGTAGTAATACCATGGAAAAGTTGCAAATTCAAAAAACTAAAAATTGGGTATTTAAAAAAAAAAAAAAAAAAAAAAAAAAAAAAAAAAAAAAAAAAAAAAAAATGGTTTATATCTTATTGTCATGGTTGTAAAATTTGTTGAAATGTGGAAAAATTCACAATATTATAAAAAATTTTTAATTAGCCTCTTCAGGAATGTAATAGCTGAAATTTTTATGTGTTAGAAGAACAAAACAGAATGTTCAAATATTACTTAAATCCACCAACATTCCGGTTGTGCATGTGCTCTAAATTTTGGCAGGAATCACATTTTTAGGATAATCTTTTATTTTATTTAGCTTGTCAATATTTAAGTATAATAGCTCTTTACAATTTTAGAATGCATGCAGGATTGTACAATGCTGATTGGTTTAAATAATATTTGAACTTTATATTTTGTTATTCTAAGACATAAGAAATTTGGCTATTACATTCATGGAGAGGCTAATTTTAAAAAAATTGTGAATTTTCTTTTCATGTGAATCTCATAATTTGAAAAATGTTAATTTTCCCACATTTCAAGAAACTTTACAGCATATGCACAACTGGAAGATATAAACCAATTTTCTTTCTTTCTTTTTTTTTTCTCAATTTTTAATCAACTGAATTTGCAACTTTGCTACTTGTAAAATGACTTGAAAAACAATTTTTTAATTTTTTTGGTCCACCCTATTATGCACTGAAAATTTTTTACCCCTGAACAGACTGTTAATCAGCACTTTTATTTGGCAAACGCCTACAAATATAGTTCATTTAAAACTTGTGAATTTTACATATATAATACTTTGTGCTATATCAAAAACTTAATTTGCGTTTTCTGGAAAACTATGTTTTTCATTGTGTACATTTATAAGAAATATATTCCTCAAAAAGTTTTAAAGATATCGAAATAAAATTTTATAACGAGGTTCTACTCATATGTTGGTATATCATGAAGCAAAAAATAGCGTGTAAGTTTGTATATATTATTTTAAGAGCTATTTTTATTGAAAAATATACAATTTTGTTTTTAAAAAATCCAGTTTTGTCTACAAAATTTGGTCTATTTTAATATATTTCAGGGGTATTGCAATTCTTTTGTTTCATAACACAGATAAGTAGTTTGCTAATATATTGTTGAAAACAAAATTGATATATATTGAATAGATTTTTTTTATAGAAGATCTTGCATAAATGCAACTCTTTACTAAAATTTGACTAAATAGTGCCTAAATTTAGAAAATTAATTATAATTCCATTAAAAATTTATTTGAATTCATTTTTTTATTCCCTGTTTTACATAAAAATATGTGTGTTTGATAAAAATTTCCTATTTAAAAAAATAATAATAAATAAATAAATAGTGTCTCAAAAACGGGAACGTACCTTAAGGTGAATGATAAATTTATAGCTTAGTGACTGCCAAATCATACAAATTTTGCTTTTTTGAATAACTTTAATAGTTTCCAAGAAAAAAAAAAACACTTCAATGGCTGATTTTTATGCATTTAAAAAGGTTAACTTTTAATAACCATGACCCACACTACAACAAATATCAATAATGTCAGCAAGAAAGTAGCTAGAAATGAATACAGCTTAAATTATATATACGACATGCTGTATACAATTCTAAAAAAAATAATAATACAAAGTACAAAAATATGTTAAAACATAGTCTATTTTCATTATATTTAAGATATACATAGTCTAAGCATATTAAGAATCCACACAAAATTTACTTTTGTTTATAAGATTGCAATTAATGTTATGTCAAATAAAAATAAAAAAAATCTGCTAAGATGTTTTAATTTCACATGGACTTGATTATGGAAGATACCTTAGTATTCAATGAAAAACATTAACAACAAAGAAATAAAAATGCTGTATTTGATACATTTAACTTGTATTGCTTTATAATTCTACCTTAAAGTCCCATTTTTAATCTCCAAAGGCAATTATTTATTATTTAAAATCTCAAAAACATACAGTAAAAAAAACTAAGCTATTGGATAGAATTAGATATTTCTAATTCACTTTTTTACTTTTCATAATCTGATAAAAGAGAGAAAAAAACTTTTGTATTTAACAACTTTTATTTATTTGCACGTATAAATATATTTATATATCAAACAATTTTTATGTCATTATTTTGAAAGATTCAACAAATTTAAATATTGTATTTTTGGGCATCACAGGTGTAAAAAATATCTGATCAGCTCAAAAATATTTAAGTTTCAATTGATCAGCAAGTTTCAATCAAATTTTCAATTGATTCAGCAGTTTTTCAATACAATCACTTCAAACTTGATCTATTAAGCTGATTGGCATATTGAATGTTGATTGCTAACAGGCAGACCTCCTTGTGAACCACAGTTTACTTGCATTTTTACCTTAATTATTTGTATCTTATAATTGTATTCTGCATCAGGATTCCGTACAAGTCCAAAAGCAAAATCAAACAGTCCAACACAGTTTGAATGTTGATATAAAACACCACGTACAATAATCTTGACTAGACCATGTTGTTCTATTTCAACTTTTACTGAATCATTAGAATTGTTAGCACCAAATTTATATTTATCTAGCATTATTAAATTAGAAAGAAAAGTGGCAACATCAAAGGCACCAGCCAGTGAAACTTCTTTTTGCTCTGAAGGACTCCACAGTTCTGCTGTTAAGATGCAGCTAGGCCAAAAATGTTCTGGTCCAAAATCTTTCAATGTATTCAAGATGTTAAAGAACCATTTTGAAAATTCAATTCCCATCTGAGAAGTTACTGGTTGTGATACATCAGTTGATCTGCTCTCTTTTTCTTCATCAGTGTAATCGCTTTCCTGAAATTAAAATTTTAAATTACAACAAAAGATTTGACAATGTATCATACAGGGTGTACAGCAAATAACACCCTGATTTCAAAATTAAATTTCTCAAAAACAAAGATTGATAGTAATGTGCGGTAAACTGTTTTTTCATTAGGTCAGCTGTAAAAATCTTATACAGAAATTTCAAACAGTGAATATTTTGAAAAAATTGCGTTCTGATTGCATAGAATGCTTTGATTTGACATTTTTCTTGTTTTAGATTGCCTGCTGGGAAATAATTTTTCAGCTTACAGTGCAATATTTTAAAGATTTTTCGAAGCAAATTTTTAGAATTTCGAAATTTCAAAAATTTAATTAAAAAAATTTTTGAAATATGGCATTTTAAGCCCAAAAACACATTCTCTGGCAGCAATCTAAAGCAAGAAAAATGCCAAATCAAAGCATTCTTTGCAATCAGAACACAATCTTTTCAAAATATTTACCGTTCAAAACTTTTGAATAAGATTTTTACAACTTACCTAATGAAAAAACCGTTTACCGCATATTACTATCGATCTTTGTTTATGAGAAATTTAATTTTGAAATCAGGGTGTTATTTGCTGGACACCCTGTAGTTACTCATATATAATGCTCACTTTCTTCCAAAATTTGAAAAAAGTAAGATATCCAATATTTCTGTCAACTATATACAATATATATATATATGAAATCATTTATATATTAGTCTATATATATATATATATATATATATATATATATATGAAACTATTTAGGCTGTCATGAAATCATTGAATACAAGATGCAGATACTGTTATAAAATTGTACAATTGCAGTGTAATAAGTAAAACAAGTGGAATAAAAGATCTTCTCTCACATCCATGCTTAATATCTATGTCATTTAGAAGCTTTCTCTCATGAAAACAATTCATAGAGCTGTATAAAACTCTATAATTGTTTAGAAGTTCTATAGAGTTTTGGAGTTCTATAGAATATTTTTTCTAAAAAAAATGTTTCTACAGAAGTCATTAGAAATATTTTTCTATAGAGCAGTATAAATCTTATAAAAGTTCTATAAACCAATAAATTGATAATTTAAAAAAAAAGAAAAAAAAAACAGATATTCTTTATATTTTTAAAATTTATGTGTACTAATTTATCTATATGTATACATTAAAATTTAAAAAAATAATAATTAATTAATTTTGTAATACATCAATTTAATATAATAGTACTCCATTGATTCAATATGGTTATAATTATTTCATCATTCTAATCAATTATTATTAATGACCACTTATACAGGGATTATGTTTAAGAATCCATGCTCAAATGGTTATTATGTCAATGAACTTCTACTTTGTGAAGAAGATTAGCTCACAAGGGTATATAAATGCTTCAATTCAAGCCAAGATCTCAATAATCAGGATGGTGTGCAATAGACAACTTTTATTTTTTGGTCTTACTATTAAGCTTATGAATGTGTATCACTGTTTCATAAAAACTTTATTATTATTTTTTAGATACTTAAGTAGTTTTAATTATTATAATACAGAGGACAATAAACCTTGTCAAGGCGGTTTTGAATTAAAGCGAATTTCAATTGATAAAAATATATCCACATTTTAGTTCTTTAATTCACAGAAATATGTTTATTTTTCATTTGTTAAAATGATTTTTATTATTATTATTATTATTATATTTTAAATCAAAATAATAGCTATGTACCTAACTTAATATTTATTTTTACCATCTAATTTATACAAAGATCAATAAAATAACTCACAGCAGTAAGCATTCTTGTTTATAGTAATAATATTGCAGCAAAACATTAGTCACTAATAAAATCTGAGTATTACTTTTATTATATTTTTAATTAAGATAATGGAGAATGTTTAACTGAGTATTTTATTTTAATTATATCAATTAGTTTACATAAAAATCACTAATTTAACATTCAAACAATAGTACAATTCAGAAAGCTTTATAATTATTTTTTATTTTTCAATGCACTCAATTACAAATGATTACATTGTATTTAATAGTAATTCCTTCAAATATTTGAATAGTAACATTTATTTATATCTTTAAGTTGCATTATAAATAAACATGAAGGAATTTTTATGGGAGTAACTTTCAAACAACTTAGATTAAAAACTTAGCTAAATTCTTCTTGATTATTTTTATCTCAAACAATAATAATATGTACATAATCTTTGTATTTATTTTAAATATTTAACATATATATTATTGTACAATTAAGTATGAAAGTTTTTAATGAAAGCATTTACATCTATAAATTATTTTACCTATATTTGTATATAGAAAAAAATAATAATTAGATTAAGCATCATAATTTTTTATACCTAAAATAAAATAATAAAAATATTATATCTTTTAAAACAAAAAATAAACGTATTTCTATAACTAACGGTACATTAATCTGGACTTGAATATATAAATATATTAACTTAAAGCAACTATAATTGAAAAAAATGTTAATTATCTTTTGTAATATAATAACTAAAAACTAAGCAAATATCTAAAACAATCAAAGTTTTTCACGAAATACAAAAATGTATTCTTAAAATTTACCCCTGTATGCAGGGTTCTTGCTGGCTTTTGACCAAAATTATTGATTTGGCAAATAAGAAATTAAAAACACAAGCCAAATGAAAATAAATATTAACAAAGTAGATTCAGCATGAAACAATGAAAAATGTATCTGTAACAACTTATTGTGTCCTTTTTTTTTTTTTTTCTAAATATTCTAAAATAACTTAATTTTTTGTAATTACTTATAAATAATAATAATAACTTGATCTTCCACTATCGAAACTAGTAAAAATAAGTATATTCTAAATATCATTTAAATGTGTAAATGCTTGTTTTTTTTTTTTTTAGCAGTCTAAAGAAATATTAAAACAGCTATTTTTGATTTTTTTCATTATGAAAATATTGAAGGACTAAACATTTTGGCTGCAATGGGATGTAGAACAAGAAAGGCAACAGTAACTTTGTTTCCTTTACTTAAAACATTATCAGAAGTGATACTGAAAGGAATACTGAATATTTGGTTATTCAGTTAGTTGACCAAACCATTATTCGTTGCATCACTAATTTTAACAGCTCTTCAATTCTTACATTTTAATAGAAAATATGGGCAAAATTTACTCAAAACGAAGTTATCTTTTACACCCAATAAAAATATAAAAAATTCTATATGTTTTAATAATGAAACAAACTACCATAATTTCTGGTGTATTATCTACAGATCAAATAATCTTTTTTCGATCCAGAAAATTTTAAAAATAAAATGTAACTTGTTAGATCACAGTAAATGTTTAGCTTTTTTTATTTTTTAAAAAATTTTACGATCAAAACAGAATTGATTGATCTGCAGATTATAAGTTGCCAGGGTTGGAGAGTTTTTGCTGAAGGTGGAAAAAACCGCAGAAAAAACCTGGTAAAAACCGTCCCAGCAAAAATAGGTTTTTGCCAAAAAGGTGGCAAAAATAGACTGTCTATTTAATTTTTTCCCCAGAAAGAGAAAAAATATTTCATGAAAGAAAAAATAAACTGCATACTTAATTGAAAAATCAATATTATTCTAAATTTATTTTAACTTTTAGGTTAAATAAGTATAATTATGCACTTTATGAAAGAATACTAACTTTTATAACAAGATTATAAATGAAATAAATTCCAATTTTATAAAAATGAATAGAAACTTCTTTATTCATGTTTATACAATTATTAATAACTAGCAGATAGCCTGTCAAAATGACGCGTTTCCATTTTTAAAGGATGATAAAACATTGCAACAACTTTGGTCAATCATAGCCACTTTAGGTTAAACAATTTTGAAAAGTACAAAGATTGAACATGAGAGAAAAATCTAAAAAAAAAAAAAAATTCAATAGAAATCTGCATTAAAACTATAACAAAACTATCTGGTGGATGAGGAGGGATTGTAATGAACAAATGGTAAATGCATAAATTTTAAAAGAATAAAGTAAGGTAAAATATCAATTATAAAAGAATACATTGTGAAACTACAGCCAAAAAATAAAATATCCAAAATGTATGAAAATTTTTCCCATTTTGGCCATTTCCAGACGCATATGAGAAGGTAGCGAAATTATTAATTGAATGGGTAAAATAATGGCATAGAATATGCAGCTAATGAATTTCACTCACAAAATTACAGTAATTATTTCACAAAAAACATGCAAATTAACATGCATTAATAATGCAAAACATGCATTAATAATGCTATTTTAAAACATTTGTGAATTGATTATTTTATACCATTAGCTAATACTTAAAAGAAAATACTTTATAAGATCGAAAACAAATGTCAACAATTAAGAGTAAACAATCGTGATTCGTTATGTGACAATGAAGTCATTCACGGCTGTAAAAAAAAAATAAATAAATAAATAAATAAATAAAGCAACACGAATATAAAAATTCTAACAATATTGCATTTAAAACGCACCTTTGCTTTTCTTAACCATCTCATGCATACGGGCCTCATATGAGGACAGATAATTATTGCATTATTAAGGAAAAAACTTTTGAGCATTCATTTATAGAGATCCTATTTGTTGATAGATAATAGCTAGCATATAGTGCAATAATAAAATTATTTTATAATGGGTTTTCATTTATCTCAAAAAATGATTTTTTGTCAATAATGCAAAATAATGCAAAATAATTTATGCATGAGAGGGTTAAATAAAAAGTTTTAATTAAACACTGTTATTAATTTGACTGTTTTGCTGCATCGTCATTACACAGTTTTTATAGAAAATGATTACTTTACCGTATTACACTGTTAAAAATTTGACCCATTTGTTGCAGCATCACTTCACAGCTTTTATAGAATATCTCTTTTATGACCAATGAGAATGCTCGATATCACAGTAAAGTAACCGTTTTATATAAAAGCAGTGGAGTGATGCTGCAGCAAATGGATCAAATTTTTAACAGTTGCTGCAGCATCACTCCAACGCTTTTACAGAAAACGGTTACTTTGTGTGTTACTTACAGTGTATTCTATAAAACCCGGGGAGTGACGATGCAGCAAAAGGGTCAAATTTTTAACAGTGTACTTCTAAAAATTTGACCCATTTACTGCAGCGTCACTCCACAGCTTTTATAGAATGTCTCTTTTATGACCAATGAGAATGGATCCATAACACAGCAAAGTAATCGTTTTCTATAAAAGCGGTGGAGTGATGCTGCAGAAAATGAGTCAAATTTTTAACAGTGTGAATATTTTTTTTGAAATAGGGAAAAGATTTGAAAGCACAGTAAAATGTAGTGATGTCATTTACAGCTCAAACTGTAAATCCGACAAATGAGAGTGCTCCATTATGACTCTGGAACTTTTGCATTGGACAAAAATTGATAGCCTTTAAAATCGGAGATAACTTTTCACAATGGAATTTGTCATTGGTCACAATAAGTGTTTTTTCTTGTGGATGGGCTGACTCCGGAATCGTTATACACGGAGGGATTTTATATATATAATTTACATAATAGAACTGCTGAGACTGAGTAAAGCACTTATGTTTATAGTTTATATATGTTAGAAATTCAAAGAAACAGTTATAGTAACCTAAATTTAATTTAATATAAAATCTATATTATAAAGGCCAAATGTATCGGTGCGTAAAGCATATGTCTTTTTGCAAATGGCAACACTTCCCCTCTGCAATTTCAGTTTTGCATTTTTCGCTACTGTAAATTTTATACTTCTAAACATCACATATTTCTAATTTTTACACCGTCATATAGAGAAAAAAATGTACTTTTAAATGCAATTTGTTTGAAAGTTGTATCTCAATTTGTTTTTGAGATATTAATTTTTTTATAGTTTATAGTACAAATTTTGTAATTGTGGCAACAGAATCACTCCATTTTCTCTTAAAATTGAAAGAAACAAAAATAGAAATTAAAATGTGTATATTTTGCAAAAAATATCGTCTGTTATAAAATCCCGTGATTTCGGTTTTATTTCGTTTTTATTCATCAGTTAAATAACTTCAAGTTTTGAGTTAAAATGATTTTAAAATGATCAAATTAAAATACCATTTTTTAAACATGATGAATACGGATATGAGAAATACGTGTTTAAATTTTGAGAAGATGAAAATTATGATGGATTTTAATTTCATGTGAAATTTTATGATCGTATCAATTTGGAATATTTTTTTTTTCATGTGAAATTTTATGATCGTATCAATTTGGAATATTTTTTTTTTCATTCGCATTTATACCAAACATATGAGTCTCAATGGATAAATTCATCATAATAGCTGATCTTTATTATATTATACTGATTTTATATGCAATTAAAGTTTAATTTTAAAAAATTGGACAATTGAGTTTTATAGTATTTTGTTAATCTTAGCTTAAAATAATAATTGTTTGAGGGATAGACTGATCGATATAAGATGCATTTTTTACTGTAAGCAATTTTTTAGATTTATTATAAACCAATGAAGCAGTTCCTTATTAAACATTTTCTTTCGTCGAATTTCGACGGGTTCCACCTCGTTATTATTAAAGCAGAAAACTATTAAATTTCAAATTTTTCAGCAATATCTTCTTCACAACCTAATTTAAAACCTCCACAACTCTGTTTTAGCATGGCATAGGAGTAAACAAGTTTTGAAAGAGCATCTGTTGATAGCTTATTTTGAATCTTAGTTTGCACAAATGAAAAATTTGAAAACAATCTTTCAATAGCAGCACTACTTGCTGGCATATTTGAAGGAGTGCTACTAATGAACAGAAGTTTTTTGAAATTGCACAAGCTTATTCAATACTTCTCCACCAATTACATGCACTGACACTATTAATCACTTCTGCTAAATATGAGCTAGGAAAGGGTTTTTCTTTGAGCTTAAAATTAATAATACTAGATATAAAATCAGGATTGATTTTAGATAACCATGCTTTACAGTTTTCTTTTTGTTCATAATTTAGAAGTTCATCTCTGTACTTTCGATGTGACAAATACGCTACAAGATGACTTGGCAAAATCGCTTGTTCAAATATATTTTTTAGTTTTGAAAAATGTGGTTTTAATTCTTCATTTTTCTAAAGATTTAGCCATACATGACAAGCATCTGCTATGGTGGGGGAAGGGGGACTATAATACAAAAAGTTAAAGTGACAACAGGCTACTTACTGAAAGTAAATCTAAATAATTTAACATTTTGTTCCTTTCTTGGAGAGTAAAAGTGACAGAAAAAAAAATCTAGTTTCCTAATAAGCCATAACAGTTTTTTCAGTGCATAATTTTCAATTTAATTTACTTATTTTATCTTTAACAAACTAGTTTCATCAGATAAATAGCTATAAAATAATACCAAAGACTTAGATATTTACATTCCTTAAGTCTCATGACATAAAACAAAAATAACAAAATTGCATAAAATCTTTTGATAATTAAAAAAATATATACATATTAATGACTGATAAAATACTTTACTTACAGGGATCTGTCTAGACTTTTCTCACAGGGTCCTGCTTTTGTTAAATTGAGAAGTTTTTCTTGACTTTATGAAAATTCTAGACATAGTTTTGTGAATTTTAAATTATTAGTGTTTTCAGGTTCTAACCTTCACATTTAAAGAAACTAAATACTATATTTTTTGGTGAGTTCAGTTATTTATTAACAGGGCAGATTTTATTTTTAAATGATTAAATTTGTGAAAAGTTCAATTTGAAGGTGAAATGTCTATTTCAGAGACAAATAATTTTATGAAGGGTCCTGTTTGAAGTTAAAGAATTTTGTAAAGGATCCTATTTTAAAATAAATTATTTTATGAAGGGTCCTTTAAAGGACCTAAAATTTTCTTAGACATATCCCTGACTTAAGAAAAAAAAATTAGGTATGTAATTTTTTTATTTTGTTCTTAAATTCTTAAGTAAGAGTGAATCCCACCTATTTTTTAAAGATTTAAATTATTTAATATTAATTAATTAGCAAATTAAATTAAAATATTAAATAGTACACTGTTAAATTTAATTGTTTATACCATTATTATTCTTATTAGCATGCAGATTTTATTACACATTAAAGACAAATAGGTTTTTTCCATTTTTGCCGTTTTTTTTCCATTTTTTCCCCTGGTTTTTTCCAGTTTTTGCCACTGTCCTGGGAAAAATACCTTTTTGCCGGCAAAAATGCCAACCCTGTACATTGGAAATTACAATAATTTTTTAACTGTACTTTATATATACCCCCCTTAAGTCTTTCTATCACAGGCAAATTCTGTTTGTAAAATGAAAAAATATTGTCTGACACCAGAATTTATAAACAACTTTTTTAGAAATTAAGAACTTCTTAATTAAAGCTTTAATTGTAAAAAAAAAAAAAAATTCCACTAAAATATTCTTGGTGCCAATTGCAAGTTCGGCTTTAAAATTAGGTGTGCCCTGAGTAGGCACACTGTCCCGGAAAGAGTTAAGTATTTATAATTAGAAGTAGTTAGAAAGTAATTTAGAAGGGAAATGGAGCTTTGAAAAAAAATTGCAAAAATGTGTAAAAAAAAGTATCTTAAGTGTAAAAGCATAAAAAACAGCCTAAATGTGTAAATTTTACACCTAATGTATAAAACTTGGCAAGTATGTATTACCCAGACTAAGTTTCTTTGTAAAGGGGCATATAAACATGAAAAAACATTAATTTTAACTAGTGGTGTAGCGAGTAGTACTTTGGCCGAGTAGCCGAGTAATTGGCCACTGACTATTCGGCCGAGGCAGAGTATCGAATGCCGAGTAGTTGTGTAATAAGAAAATAAAACACTGATGTGGTCATAATGAGCTTAGGTGTACATATATATAATATACATATATAGTATAAATAAATTAACTCATTAAATTTGACATTTATTTGGACACCTTTTAAAGACAATTTTTGACAGCTTAAAACTAATAAAAAAGGAGAATTGATACATAACAAGTACAATTATTAACCAATATAAAATTAAAACATTCTTTAACCCTCCGATTTATTCGGACCATTAAAATCTATCTATCAAAAATAAAGATGTTTATTGGTTACTGTAACAATTCATTGAATAATGCAAAACATTTCATATTTATTTAGTAACTGTCTGTGTGTGTGTGTACAGATTAAATTATGTTATTTTAAATTTATTATTTTTTAAATATCTCAGTAAAAAACTAACCTTTTTCAATGAAAATTATAAATGTATGAATTAAGAATGCCTTAAAAAGCAAGCTCTAGAATTGATGAGTGTAGATGATCTAAAACTTGAAAATCCACCAAAGAAACAAAAAATACATCATGAGAATGCTAATGTAGACGAAATAAATAAGAAAATGCCAGCAAAAAGTTCATCTATTTTCTGGCAATATTTTGAGGAAATTACGAATAAGCAAAAAGATTGTGGCACTAGTACTAGTTTAAAATCTCCGCATGAAGAATTGGTACAATAAGAGATACAGGCTTTCTTAACAGAAGACTTATGTAAAACTGACACTCCATTTGCATAATGGCAAAAAAAAAAAAAAAAAAAAAAAAAAAAAAAAAAAAAATACTTTTCAGATTATGTGCAACCTTGCAAAAAGTTCTTCAACAACTGCTTATTCTGAACGTATATTTTCAGAGGCAGGCCAAATTTATAGTAGTAAAAGAAATGCCCTGTTTACTAATAATGTAGAACGTTTGGTGTTTTTGCACCATAATTTGAAATATAATAAATTTAATTATTAATTTTTTATTGCATTTTTCAGTTTTTTTATCCAAAATAATAGTTTTTTCCCGTTTTCCTGTAAATTAAAAAAGTATTTATTTTTATTTGTATAAATGTGAAATTTTATGAGCGTTTTGTTCTTAACTTTTTCTATATTTTGGAGACATATTGTTAAATACCGAGTAAATAGTTTTATGAATCACTGCATATAATATTTATACATTGATATTCGAATAACTTTTTACAGATCAGTTATAAATTCATATGCTTAAAAAATGAAATTCTTACAACTACTCGGTATCGGCCGAGTACTAGTCCAAAATTTGGCCAAATACCGAGTACTCTGCAAATTGGCCGAGTACTCAGTACGGCTCTAGTTTTAACCATCTTAAAAAGATAAGTGTCAAAATATAGACTTCCATTCCACAATCTCTGATTGAATTATTCAATGCAGATCTTACCAATTTTAAGTAGTTAAAACTAACTTTGATCACTGCTCTGTTAAAATTAACTTTGACTGTTCTAAATTATAAACCTGAAACAGTCAATATAAATTTAACATACAACTATTTTAAAGGTGCATAAAAGAAATGCTTCCTTACAAGCAAAATGAAAAGAAAGAATGAGAGAGAGGGGAAAAACGAAAAAAGAACATGCTTACACAAAATTGAAATAACTGTGTGCTAAGTTTATTTTGTCTGTTCATATTTTTTCTGTTTATGTTGATTTTTATATGCCACATATTTAGCAAAAACTTTTTTATACACATTCAGTCATTTCTGAATGAATATCCTGCATTCAAATCCTTGTCTAATAAATTTAACGCACAGAGAAAAACAAATGCCAAGCAAAATACTAATAATAATAACTTTTTAATAATAACTAAATAATAATAATTTAAATAATAATTTAAAAAAACCCTCTGAATAATAATTTTTTTTGGTAATAAACATATTTGTTTACATTGTAAGTTATATTCCATCTTAAATATATAATTATAGAAATACTGTGGCAATACGAGAAATTCTAGCTTACAATATATGTTGAAAAACTAACACAAATTAATAAACTGTAATGCAAATGCATGATTATTGAAATTACTGACAAACATTCTTTGCACAATGGTAAAAAACTTTTCAACTCAGAAAGCTCAATATTGTTTTATGATTAAAATAAAGAAAAAATAATATTTGGAATGTTAAGTAAATACAGTAATAAAAACATATTTAACATTAAACTGCTTAATTCAAATAAATTTAACAAAATCTTCAATTTTTTTTATTAAAACATTCTGAAAATATTTGTCTGTACAGCTATAATATAGGAAAGCTATAATTAATAAAATATAAAATTTTTGACTAAAAATTTTCCTGCAAAAATACTTACATTAACAGATTCAGTTGACTGCCATATTTCTAGACATTTTTGAACTAATGTTATTTTTCCCCACTCAGGAAGAACATTGTGCTTTTTACTTATCAAATAGTTCAAGAGAACTTTTTTTGTAATCTTTTGTCTTTGCAGAAGGTCTGAAGGCTTCTCAGTGCATGCTATTATGGTCTCTATTGCTTCTAAAATAAAAAGATAGAAAGATATTTAGTAAATAAAGCAATGTAGTTAAAATACCAACTTCAGATACTTAAATTAAAAATTACAATGTCTAGCCCAGTGGTGGGAGGAAAAAAAAGACTGAATTCTGAATTAATAAGGGGGAAAACAGAAAATTCTTTTAATCCATTTAGTTTAGGTCTAGAATGAATATACTAAGTTTTCCTCCTCATAGTAGGTGAGCGTTATAAAATATGTACTGATTTAAATTGAAAAAGTTTTTTTTTTTTAATACCATAATATTATCTCAAAATCACTAACTTTTTCAAAAGCATTGTCAATATAAATGTTCTAAAGCTTAAAATTCTGAATAAAATGAGGTCAGCAACCTTGGTCAGAGGGTTGAATTCACAATTAATTAAACGAAAACAGGAAACTGTTTTAATTCCCTCAATTTAGGTCTAAAATGAATATGCTATGTTTCCTCCCTTGTACTAAGTGAGCGTTATGAAATACAGTAGACTTTCCTGCAATCTTTTACCCAAGACTTTTTTTTTTAATGAATCAAACTTTTTGTTTATTAAATCTGGATCAATAGGACAAGGACATAAAATTTTGTTATTTTATGAAGGAGAAACATATGCACAAACGACAGCGAGAGAAATAACCAGCGTTAGAATTCCCAAAAAAAGGTCACTGGTCCCAAGGACCAGTAAGCATGAGAATTTACTGGTCCGCAGACATCAGCACTGGTCTGTTACATAAAACTCTATTAAATAATAGTGGTCTCCCCCCCCCCCCCCCCCCCACACACACACACACTCTCTGGAAAATAAATCAATCTTACTTTGCATTTATCCAAAATTTTCAGCATAATAAAATGTAAAATATAATTTGCTAAAAAATAAATAAACAGTACGTAAAGAAAAACTATCAAATTATTTATTAGATATTTTATTTGCCATTACTTATTTCAACTGACTGTAGGGTTTAATGTATTTTTTTTTTTTTTTTTTTTTTTTTTTCGATTTTTCTCCAGATTTTAGCCAGAGTGGTGGAATTGTAGCTAGAAAATAGACCACTAAATTTTTCAAATTAGTGGTCCGAATGAATTATCGGTGGTCTCGGACCAGCGGACCACCAAGGATTTCGAACGCTGAATAACTATGGCCAAACAATCGTGGGAATGGCAAATTTAGTTTGTAAGGAAATGTAAATAAAAAGAGCTTATCAGCAAAATGAAATAATGGATTTTAAAAAACAAGAAAACAAAAATAAAGGTAAGTACAGTATAAAAATAATAAGATGTATTAAAAATTATTTAAAAACAGTTTTAATTAAAATAAATTAAATATAAAAACAATAGGATAAATAAAAATGACATAGCAATATACGTAATAAAAAAAGGCATAATATAGATATAATGGATATTTGAAGTTTAATGCATGTAACTCCAGAACCATAGGGGTCTGCGGTTGTAAGATTCATTTGCATAATGTTAAGACATGCATACTCTGTGGCATAACCAGAGTAGGGGAAGGGAGGTCTAAATGCTTTGGATACCACTAATTTTGCAAAGTTCAACTCATCTTATCAAATTTGAGAATTTTCAGCTATTAATCAAATGGAAGAAAATTTTAAAATATTACTTCTACCAGAGCATTTGGATCCCCTCCTTGGCTATGCCACTGTGTGTACTTATTAATAGGGATGGGACGAATATTTGGCCACTATTCGGTATTCGGCCTATTCAGCCCTTTTGCCGAATATTCGGTATTCGGCCTATTCAGCCCTTTTGCCGAATATTCGGTTGGCCGAATATTGAAGGCTTGTTGACCAAATACCTGTAGCCGAATATTTAGAGATATCTTGCCAAATATTGCTAAAATCTCGCCGAATAGTGAAAGATATCTTGCCAAATAAATTTCAGATTTAAAGAATTTCATTCTTGCAGTTTTTTCCCCTCTAATCCAAATTGGCTACTTCATTTATGAAGTCATTCTCACTCTTACTTACAAAATATAGAGTTATTCAGATACTAAAAAATATACAGCCTTTCTGTATTTCCTATAAAAGTTAGTGATATTCTAGAAAATGCTGCCCAAGTTGGAGATTTAATTGTAAGGGAAATGTTATCATTAGAGAATGATATATTACAATTCAAAATATAAAAATACTGGCTTATTCTAAAACGCTCGGATATTTTTTAATGTCTGCAAATTCCATGCACATATAAAAAAGGCTCTAATGAAATTCATAACTTATTTTCTATAAAGTAAGAAATGAAAAAATTTATTCACTAGGTGTGTTAATGAAGATTCATTTTCAAAATTAAATATAATATATCACCATTCCAACTACAACGGTACATCAGAAAGCAGAACTGATGTCAAACTCGATACACATTAGATGACACAACTTGCTTTATGAAGATGGTTTTATAAATATTTTAATATAAATTCTAAATACTCAACAAAATAATTTTTTCATTCTATAGTTTTCACTTTTAAATAATTATTTGCATAATTACTGACTTAAATATGTAATATTATTATGTATAAATTTTTAATTTAATCTTCCTTCCTTCATGTTGTTATCAATTTCCATTTATCCTTTTAATGCTTGTTGAATAAGTGGAATATTGAAGTTGAATATTGTATGTGTTGATTCAAATGTCAAAGATTTTGTTAACATATGCATTCTACTTTAAGCATAATCTTTTGCTTTAATGTAATTTGTAATTTAAAGCTTGGCATCTCATTTCAGAACAGTCTCATTCTTACAAATTTGCTTATCACTAGGGACACAAACTCTAAATGATCAAATTTACTTCATTAAAGGTTATTTCAGAAAATATGTCCTTGTGAGTTCTGAGAAAGAGAGAGAAATTAAGAATATTATTGATTTTGGATACGAGAAGTATCAATTGATAGTAAAAGTGAAGTACATTCTTCATATTTTAATGGAAATATTTTCCCATCTTGACTTACTAAAACTCAATTTGATGTACATTAGAATAAAGGATATAATGCAATTTCATAATTTTTTTGTGTTAAAATAAGTTTTTCAAATTTAAAAATACATTTAAAAGCACATTTAAGAGTAATAATTATTAATGAGCTCCTATTTTTTAAATTATATATAATCAAAATTTATTTACTTTATTGGAAAAAAAATTTTACTATTCGGCCGGCCGAATATTTGGTATTCGGCCTAAAATTTGGCCGAATATTCGGTATTCGGCTATTCAGCCAAATCACTATTCGTCCCATCCCTACTTATTAATATTATACCATAATACTGCCACATGTTTTGAGTCATGTGAATAATGGCACCCTTCATTGAGTGCCAAGAGCTGAGATGCACCCCTGCTTACTAAAAGGTTGGACAGGCCTGCCATAAGTTATTATATGGTACTTATGTATATTAACGCCACCACAGCAGAAGTTGCACTAATGTGTCAATGAAAAGCAATCTTGTTGTTTGCATGCGCACACAGTTTTCTTTTGGATTCCTTGTTACCTTGTTGTTTGCTGATTTTTGACACCATTCTTAATGATTTTTTTCTTTTATTTTTTGACGCCAATTTTTTGGGTGCTTGTGAACAATAATATTGCGCTGTTTATTGACGCATTAGTGCAACTTCTGCTGCGGTGGCGTTAATACGTAAATACTAGGGATGCACCGAATAGTAAAGGTTAAAATTCACGGTCGCCACTGGCCACAGGGCGACTAAATGTAAAAAATTGGCGACTTTATGTTATGCATCTGATCGCCAAAATGGCGATCAATCATTTCCAAAAAAAAAAATCGGTCATAAATCTGAAAATTAAAACATAAAATACATCGCGAATTTCGACAAATGGTCGCCGAATATAGCCAATTTCGCCAATCGTTCGAAGAACAATCGCTAATTTCGTCAAAGGATCGCGGGAAAACGCAAATTTAATCAAAGGATTTCGACAAATTTTGGTAAAAAATCGCGAAAAAAAGTAAATTTCGTCAAAAAATTATAAAAATGCAGCAAATTTCATCAAAATAACGCAAAAATATGACAAATTTCATTAAAATATCCCGAAAAACTGGCAAAAGATCGTGAAAAAACAGTAAAACTTCTCCAAAAGATCGTGAAAAAACGGCAGATTTCGTCGGAAGAACGCGAAAAAAGGCAGTTCTCTTCAAAAAAAATTGCGAAAAACGGCAAATTCTGTCAAAAAATCGCTAATAAACAGCAAATTTCGTTCAAAATCGCGAAAAAACGACAAATTTCTCCAAAAGATCGCTAAAAAACGGCAAATTCTCCAAAAGATCACGGAAAAAAAAAGCAAACTTCTCCGAAAGATCGCGAAAAAACGGCAAAACTTCTCCAAAAGATCACGAAAAAACGGCAGATTTTGTCGAAAGATCTCGAAAAAAGGCAGTTTTCTTCAAAAAAAAAAAAAAAAATGGCTAATTCTGTCAGAAAATGCGAAAAATGGCAATTTCGCCAAAAAATCGCTAATAAACAGCAAATTTTGTTCAAAAATCGCGAAAAAACGACAAACTTCTCCAAAAGAATTTCAGATCAGGATCGCAAAAAGGGCAAACTCTCAGAGATCACGGAAAAAGGCAAACTTTTCCGAAAGATCGCAAAAAAAAAAAAACGGCAAAACTTCCCCGAAAGATCGCGAAAAAACGGCAAAATTTCTTCAAAAGATCGCGAAAAAACGGCAAAACTTCTTCAAAAGATCACCAAAAAAAAAAACCGGCAGATCTCGTCAAAAGATCGCGAAAAAACTGCAGATCTCTTCAAAAAATGGCCAAAAAAAACTGCAAATTCCATAAAAAAGCGAAAAATACAGTATTTATTATAGAAAATGCTATAAAACATTTTAAAGGGACACCAGTCCTTTGAAACAATTCAACAAACTCAATTTTTTTTTTTTTTTTTTTTTTTTTAATAACTATAAACTTGAATGTTAAATCCATATACAAAAATATTAAATACACCACGGAAAACAAGTAAAAAAAAATAAAATAAATCATACCTCCTATCTTAATTAGGAAGAAAAAAAGTCTTAGTATTTTTCAAATAAGCAAAATATAAAAATCAGTTTAAGGCTTTTATTTATATGGGTCATTGTGCTGGATCTATTGACATAACTTACAATGGATAATATAATTGCCGTGTTGATAAAAATGAGGTGTTGAAACATTCACAATTAGAGAAGCTTTCAGTTAATATTTTTTAAAAAAGAAAATCTATATTTTGACCAATATCTAGGCACTGTGATCCCTTAACATAAGAAATATGTCAATACAATATCCAATACAATGTAATTCACAAAATCTGAGCAAAAATGTCGTAAATTTTTCCTTTACACGATAATTACTTCTCAGTAGCATCCCTCAGTGGCGTAGCTAAGGGGGGGGCAAGGGGGGCGTCCGCCCCGGGCGCCGAGGCCTAGGGGCGCCAAATTGAGAGAAATTGTTATATATCTATATTGGGGTGGGGGCACAAAATTTCTTGCTGGCCCCAGACGCCAAAAAACATAGCTACGCTACTGGCATCCCTGATAGTAATTAGTGGCACTAACTTGACAATAGTGGCTACTAAACATTCAGCCTCTACTGGCCACTGGCTACTAATACAAATATTGAATTTTAACCTTTACCGAATAGTGATTTTGGCCGAATACCGAATGCCGAATATTCGGCCAACAGGTGAACCGAATACCAAATATTCGGCTAGCCGAATGGTAATTGTTGGGCCGAATACCGAATATTCGGCTTTCCAAATTCTTTTTATATTTTAAAATTTAAAAGTATTAAAATGTCACTTTTTAAAACAGTTTTACATAATATTTAATAAAAGAAACTTACATTTTGATAAACAAGAGTTTTTTATTAGAACATTTAGTATTGAAAAAAATCTGCCTTGAGTTATTTAAGAAGTGCAATTATGAAACTTTAATAAAATTTTCTATGAATCAAAACGAACATTTTAAAATCAAATAATGAAAAAATGGCCAATCTGATAATTGTCCTTTTTAAATAACTCGAGGCAAATTTTTTTCAATATAAAGTACAAATACTTTCAACTTAATTTTGAATAAAGGCATGTTTGACTCATAGTTCTTTTTTTATGAATGGTGGTATTTTCTAGGGATGGGACGAATATTCGGCCACTATTCGGTATTCGGCCCTTTTGCCGAATATTCGGTCGGCCGAATATTGAAGGCTTCTTGACCGAATACTTCGGCCGAATACCTGGAGCCGAATATTGCTAAAATCTCGCCGAATAGTGAAAGATATCTTGCCAAATAAATTTCGGATTTAAAGAATTTCATTCTTGCAATTTTTTTTCCTCTAATCGAAATTGGCTACTTCATTTATGAAGTCATTCTCACGCTTACTTACAAAATATAGAGTTATTCAGATACTAAAAAATATACAGCCTTTCTGTATTTCCTATAAAAGTTAGTGATATTCTAAAAAATGCTGCCCAAGTTGGAGATTTAATTGTACGGGAAATGTCATCATTAGAGAATGATACATTACAATTAAAGATATAAAAACACTGCCTTATTCTAAAATGTTCAAATATTTATTAATGTCTGCAAATTCCATGCACATATGAAAAAGGCTCTTATAAAATTCATAACTTATTTTCTTCAAAGTAAGAAATGAAAAAATGTATTCACTAGGTGTGTTAATGAAGATTCATTTTCAAAATTAAATATATCACCATTCCAAATACAGCGGTACATCTGAAAGCAGAACTGGTGTCAAACTCGATACACATTAGATGACACAACTTGCTTTATGAAGATGGTTTTATAAATATTTTAATATAAATTCTAAATACTCAACAAAATAATTTTTTCATTCTATAGTTTTCACTTTTAAATAATTATTTGCATAATTACTGACTTAAATATGTAACATTATTATGTATATATTTTTAATTTAATCTTCCTTCCTTCATGTTGTTATCAATTTCTGTTTATCCTTTTAATGTTTGTTGAATAAGTGGAATATTGAAGTTGAATATTGTATGTGCCGATTCAAATGTCAAAGATTTTGTTAATACAGTAGACTCTCTCAAATCCGCACAGCTTGGGACCAGAGGTTTTGCGGATTTTAGAATTTTGCAGATTTCTGGTCATTGCTTCGTTTACATTTTTTAAACGGTAATTTGAGTGCAATTAATAGTGCAATCGGAACTATAATGCATGCTTACAATATAATAAAATATTAAAATAAGTAATAAACAAAAATGATAAAAAATTAGATAATTTTTAAAATAATTAAAGTATTAATAGAGGTCAAGTTAATAATCAATAGTGTATTATTAAATATTCATTATAAAGATTAAATATATTTTCCTTAAATTATTCAATGAAACTTGCTTTATAAAGATACATTACTAATTCACATCAAAATCATAAAATAAGGATTTTTTTTTTTCATGTTTAGCCATGCTTAATAACAAAAAAATCTTGGTTAATGCATAAATATATTTGGTAAGAAGATTGTGATTACCAGTAATATCAGAAATATCTTGAATTTTTTTCCAAAAAAATGTATTCTTCCTTCATGAAAAAAACATGAATATTGTATGATTAAGAAAATTACCAAGTAAAAAATGTATGGAATTTATACAAAACTAAAAAAATCAAATTTTTCCCCAATATCCAAACTGAAAATTTCATTGTTTACATCCATAAAATATGTGCGGATTTTAGAGAGTTGCGGATTTCTGGTTTGCGGATTTGAGGGAGTCTACTGTATATGCATTCTACTTTAAGCATAACCTTTTGCTTTAACGTAATTTGCAGTTTAAAGCTTGGCATCTGATTTCAGAACAGTCTCATTCTTACAAATTTGATTATCACTAGGGACACAAACTCTAAATGATCAAAATTTACTTCATTAAAGGTTATTTCAGAAAATATGTCCTAGTGAGTTCCAGCGCCGAAACTAGCCTTTTTTGTGCCCAGGGCAAACATTGATTTTGGCGTCCCCCCCCCCCCCCACATATATGCATTCTGTATAACAAAAACACCATAGAAAATCTTAATTTGGCGCCCCCTTCATCTTCTGTTCTGTTGGCACCTGTCCCCCTCTAGTTTTGGCCCTGGTGAGTTCTGAGAGAGAGATTAAGAATATTATTGATTTTGGATGCAAGAAGTATCAATTGATAGTAAAAGTGAAGTACATTCTTCATATTTTAATGGAAATATTTTTCCATCTTGACTTATTGAAAATCAATTTGATGTACAATAGAATAAAAGATATAATGCAATTTCATAATTTTTTTATATTTAAAATAAGTTTTTTAAATTTAAAAATACATTTAAAAGCACATTTAAGAATAATAATTATTAACGAGCTCCTATTTTTTAAATTATATATAATCAAAATTTATTTTCTTTATTGGAAAAAAAAATTTACTATTCGGCCGGCCGAATATTTGGTATTCGGCCTAAAGTTTGGCCGAATATTCGGTATTCGGCCAAATCACTATTCGTCCCATCCCTAGTATTTTTCACCCTTCCCATCATATCATATTTTACAGAAATCAAAGCATGCGAGTTGAAAATATGTTATCTTATATATTGTTATTGTAATAAACGAACACACAAGTTTTGACCTAGAATGAGATGAGATACAATATACTTATGACTCAATAAGTTGATTATGATTATGGTTTCAAGAACAAAAATTGTCTGCCTTGATAGCTATTACTAATCTCAAAAGTTGTCTTTTTTTTTTTTTTTTTTTTTTTTTAAGGACTTTATTTGAAGGAAAGCAAGAAACAGATTATTTACTAAACAAAATTTAGAAACTTGTATCTGCACATAATTTATTCCTAAAGAGAATCCTAATAAATCACAATTTTAATCCTTCTCATGTTTAATTTTCTTAAGTTATACTTTACAAACAGCAAATAAATAATGTAAAAACATTCTATTTTATTTAAAAATGATTTTGTTTCTAATTGTTTTAAATATAAATTAAAAAATTGACAGTTAAAAGTAGAATTAGTGAAAAGTTTTTATTAAGTATTGAATTCGGCTGAATACTTTGATATTCGGCCATACCAAATATTTGGCAGGCCGAATAGTTTCATATTCGGCCAAGCCGAATATTCGGCTCAACCGAATAGTTTAATATTTGGCCTAACCGAATACCGAATAGATACCGAATATTCGGTGCATCCCTAGTAAATACCTATTCTATTCTATTTATTTATTTTGGCAACCCGTGTGCTAGACAGAAGTGTCACTTCAAATTTATCTTGGAGGGGGTCAAATTCTTTTTACTAAAAGTAATAAATTAAGATTTTTCACACACTTGAAATGACCTATTTTTTTGTTTTTACTTTACAGGCATGGAAATTCTAATGGAATATATTTACTGCCAAAATTTATTGATATTATATTTAAATATATTGATAAAAAAAAAAAAAAATGAAAGCATTTAAATAATAAATAGAAAAGGATAAAAAAAAAGTCAGATAATAATAAAGGAAACTCAGAGGGGAGGGGGGGGGGGAATTCCTCTCAATGCTTAACCTATAAATGAAGCTCTTAATTCTTTATTTACAAAGAAATGTAACAACAAACTAACCTATAATTAACAAAATGAAGAAAATCAATATTTTTTAGGTAATTTAATTTTAATAACTGATTCATATAAAAGAAAAAATATAAATACAATTTTTAACCTGGTCGATTACGAGTGACAAACATCCGCTTTGTAACAGTTTCTAAGAGGCGAAACAGCTCTTCTTCATTAAGACTATCAAGAATGTCTTTCAATCCATTCTTCTCGTTCAAAGTTAACATATTTAATTTTATTTATTCCTAAACTTACGAAAATGGCGATTAATCTGAAAGACACAATTTTTAATACAGAAAACTGTAAAAACTGAATTTTCGAAAATACGCATAACTTGGAAAAAATATAAACAAACGAAACCAATTAGAACGGTTGATTGATCATTAATTAAATAGGAAAAAAACTCGGACTGTCCGAAAGGGTGACGGTGACATATTTTATTTGAAAATATTTTCATCCATTCATCTTTGATTAGTCATTGATTTTTTTCACTCATTTGAAAAACTCTTTACAAAAAATACAGATTCATGAGTAATGTGTCTTTAATAAACAGGAGATAGAGTATTTTTCTATCAGGATACCGAATTTTAAACAAACCAACTAATTATTATTTGTGATTGGTCAAGCTCATCGTGACGTTTAATGAGACTTTTGCACAACTATCTGCTTGCAAAATATCAACAAATAAAGAACCTTTTATTTTGTGAACAAATTTACTGTCATTTGTGAATTTTAAAGCATTTAAGTTTTTTAACAATGAATGTTATAATGGCAATTAAATTGTATGTGAACAAAATGATTGATGACTGTGGAACAGGAATGAAAGTATTATTGATGGATAAAGAAACGGTTTGTCATCTTAAATTATTAAGTATTTTAATAGTTAGAGATATCTTTTAATTTGTTTATTTTTCCCCCGTCTGTTTGGATATCTTTGGAGGTTTTTTTTTTAATTTCTTTCATATTCAAGTCTTATTTTATTTATTTTGTATTACAATAATGTGTTAAAATTTTAATGGTGTTAAAACATGGTTTCTCTTCGTTTACAAATATAGAAAAAAACATACAAATCAATAACAAATTCAAGTAAACATTTATTAAAGTACTTTTGCATGCTATGCAAGCATAAGAAAATTATCTATTTTTGTAATTATACATAATTCTTCGTTAAGTTACTTAAAGCAAGCAGTGTTGCAGTCTTAAAAATAGCAAAGAGTATACGCTGACATCGTGAATTATCATAGATCGGGTATACGCTAATGCTTTATTTAAGAAACTTTGGATATTCGGAGCTTCTTTTTTAAAAAATCCACTCGGCGTTTATACACATATACCCTCCACTGCATCCCTGATAACAAGTCAAAGCATTTTGTTTATCATGCCAATAAAAGTTATTTTGTTTTTGTTACACAAATTATTATTTGTTATACATTTTTTTTTTCTTTAGCAAATAATTTTTTTAATATAAATAATGACCATTCTCAACCAGCCAAATCATAGACGTCATGCTTTAGTAAAAATTCTCATTCTACATGGACCAGCATTTGATTAGTTTCATTCTTTCATAGCCCAAATTCATTCTTAGGTATAAAATTGAAAGATATTCTTGGAATAGTATTGAAAGATAGACATTGTTTGGTATGTTTTTCAAAAAATAAGTATTTTTAAAGATTTTTTTTTTTTTTTTAATTTTTCTTAAATCTATTCTATTTTTCTTCAGTTCCATATGCAAAAGAAAACAGCCATTTTTGTTCAACATGTTCCTTTTTCTTTACCACTTCCTTCAAAAAATGTAAATGCAGATGACAAAAAAAAAAAAAAAAAAAAAAAACATTCTAGAATAGACAAGACACTCGATTTGGAGACTTTTCTGAGATGTACCAATAGCCTCATGTATGCCAACCTGAAAAATTATGTGATTGGTCTATTTTCTTGACTGTCGCCAGGTTGTTTTCTGTTACATCATCATCTTGGAATCATGGGAAATGTAGCATATTTATAAATAAGAATGCATTAAAAATGCAAGAAAACTCATTTTTATGCAATTTAAAATAAAATTAATCTTTGAAATATGTGAAATTTTTTAACTACCTTTCTAGGTACTTGCATATTAACGCCACTGCAGCAGGAGTTGTGCTAATGCGCCAATTTTATTGTTTACATGCACACAAAAAATGAGAAAAAAAAAACCACTAAAAAATGGCATTAAAAATCAGCAAACAAGGCAACAAGGAATCCAAAAGACAACTGTGTGCACATGCGAACAACAAGATTGCTCTTTATTGGCGCATTAGTGCAACTTCTGCTGCGGTGCCGTTAATACGTAAGTTAGAGGTCTGCACGGGCCGAAATTTCCAGGCCCGGGCCCGGCCCAAAAGTTAAAATTTTGGCCCGGGCCCAGCCCGGCCCGAACGAAAGAAATATTGGCCTGACCCGGCCCGGCCCGAAAGTTAAAATTTCGGCCCGAACCCGGCCCGGCCCGAGTGAATTTCTAGAGAACATTGATCTTTAATCTTATGGAAGAGTTCTGACCAAAAAAAATTATATTAGTCTTTTTTTTTTTCCATATTTATAATCTCCATTTATGCAGAAGTGCTGTAGGCCGCGATATTTATGCTTTTAAATGAATCTTTGTTTGTTGTATGTAAATGTATTAGTTATCACTAGTATTATTAATCCATATTCCCTGTAATGGAGACAAAAAATCGAAAAAGCGGTATATGGTAAAATTTCCAAAGACGAAATCGTTTTGGAACGAAAAAAAATGCATTCCCTTCTTAACAGATGTAAATGTTTAATATATTTTTTTCTCCCGTATTGTTGTATTCATTTTGCATGTATGAACATTTTAAAAGAAACTTTCAGTTTAAAAAAAAAATCCGTCATAATCATGTTTTTTTTTTGTGTGTGTGTGTGTGTGTTTATTTCTATTTTAAAATGCCTAGTAATCTACGATTCTTTAAAAGGAATAAATTCTAATGTTTAATTGTAGAATAATGACGGCTTAAAAGTATATGCTTTTTTTGCAGAAATTTTTGGACAAAGCCAAATATTACTGATTTATAAAAAGTCGAGAAAAGGATTTTCACATAGGAAAATTCAATAGGAACTGATTATTTTGGTCCATGAAAACTAGGAAGAATGGAGTCAGTCTCGGCTTCATACGAAAAAAAAAGTTAGGCCCGGCCCAATACTTCAGCAAAAAAATTAAGGCCCGAGCCCAGCTAGGCCCGAAAAGATTAGTGACTAGGCCCGGCCCGGCCCGAGTCTTCAGAAGTAAGGCCCGAGACTGGCCCGGCCCGAATGCCATTATTGAAAATCGGCCTGAGCCCGGCCCGCGGACTCGCACCATATGATAATTTAATTTCCACTCTAAGTTAATGTTAAGTACAATGCATTAAACAACTAATAAAGAGCACTTTTCAAATGCAAATAAATAATCTAAAAACATATGCTTTCTAATTATTCTTATTTTTATTAAATGACAGTTCAAAGTAAAAGTTGTGTAAGGTTTTAAAAAATATATTTTAAAAGGTTATCTTAACTATTCAGTTTGACTAAATATTTTGGCATTTGTCCAAACTGAATGTTTGGCAGATTAAAATATTTTATATTCAGTCTAACAAACATTTAACAGTAAGGCTGAATGCTGAATAAATACGAAATATTCATTGCACTACTACTATGAATCAGGGTTCGCCCAAATGGGCCCAGCCCGAAAAAACCCCATCAGGTTTTTTCGGGCAGGCCCACTTGAAAAAACCCATTTGTGGGTTTTTTCAATTTTTTTTTCTTTTTCACAACTGTACAATTATTTAATGTAAGATATGAGAATGTAAAGATAAATGCTAATTTAAATATATTTTAAAAGAACCAGATTTTAAGGAATTTCTAAGCATTGGTACAGTTTCCCCCAGGTTTAAAAAAGGGCAGGGCACTACTGTTCTGAAAAGGGCACTTTTAACATTTTTCAGGACACTTTTTACATTTTTTAAGGCAGTTTTCATTTTTAAGGGCATTTTTATAGAGTTGAATCTAGAATCTAGTGGTTCAAAAAGTAGTAAAAAAAACAAATTTCATCAAAAAAATGCAAAAAAAAAGTAAATTTTGTTAAAAGATCGCAAAAAAGGCAAATATTGCTAAAAGATCAAGAAAAATAACAAATTTTGTTAAAAGATCGCAAATAATGGCATATTTTGCTAAAAAAATTTTTGAAAAAATGTCAAATTTCATGAAAAAACAGCAAATTTTATTGAAAGATCGCAAAAACAGCAGTTTTTGTTAAAAGATCATAGAAAACTACATATTTTGCTAAAAAATCGTGAAAAAACGAAAATCAAAAACAAATCTCACGAAAATATCGCAAAAACGGAATTTTTCACAGAATTTTCCATTTTATTGTGATTTTTGGATGAAATTTGCCGTTTTTTGCGACTCATTTTACAAAATATTCCGTTTTATCGCGACTTTTGGAAGAAATTTGTCGTTTTTGCGCAATCTTTTGAGGTAATTTGCCGTTTTGTGAAATTTTGAGATGAAATTAGCCATTTTTTTGCGAAATTTGCCAGAAATTAGTCGTTATTTTGTGATTTTTAATGAAACTTGCTGTTTTTTTGGCGATTTTTTGACGAAATTTCTCTGTTTTTTGCGTTCCATCGCCAATTTTTAGCATAATTTACCCGCTATAGCACGTTCGGATCATCGCTGGAGGCCTGCGTTCTTTTAAATGTGGGGCAAGAAGAACGCCTTTTTTTTTTTTTTTTGTTTTTTTTTTTTTTTTTTTTTTTTGAATGAACTACAAGAGGGGCGCTAGTTTTTAAACTAAAGGGCAGGAAGGGTGGAGCGCCCCCCTGAAACCCTCTGGGGGAAACTCTGTTGGTAAAATGACCAAAAGAAAACAGAAATTAGCTTTTAAAGAAGGTTTTCTTGCCTGTATTTTAAAATGCATTCAAATGCTTTAAATCTTAATGTATAACCTAAAGGTGGCATTTGAAACTTTAACCCCATTTTGATTGCTTGCATTGTTATAGCTTTAAGATTAATCATTCTATTTATTATCTTGTTTCAGTGTTTAATGAAAGTGTTATACACAGTAATTTTCAGTACAATGAGATTATAACAAGAAAAAAAAAATGAAAGAGATAAGTTTCCTTATGGATTTTGTCAGTTTTTCTTTTCTTTACATTCAGCACAAACTATTTCTATTTCAATCAAACAATACTTTTCTACATTTGATCTGGTTTGGAGCAAATTACATAAACATTTAGGAGTTTATTAAGCAGCAAAGTTAGTAAAAGTGTATTTCCATTTGTGATCTAAATTTACAAATGTCATTGACACTGACTTCTATGACAATCTAATTTAACATTTAATACTGTTGCAATATATATAGTAAATTTTGCTAAAATTTTCAAAAATAATTTTATAAATCCCCTTTAGAAAAATTCTACTGATTTTTGAATTGAAGTGAATGAAAGAAACAGTATAAATTTAGCATGTTTAATTTAAGGCAAAATTTTTGAGATTTTCCCCAACCCAAAAGGCATTTTTTGAAAAACCCATTTGGGTTTTTTCAAAATTTCAACTTTAAATTAGATGAGGTAATATATTTCGTAACGTACACTTGTAAAGTTAACATCCCCTCCAAGAAAAAAAAGTTTTAATTCTCCCAATGACAATTTTTAAAACAACTAATTGTAACTTAATTTTCTGTATCTGTCACAAACACTAAAACTAATTTTTGTCTATTAAAAAATAAATAAATAAAAATTCCATTTTTTAGCACAAAATAAATATAATGTTGTTGTTTTAAACTGATTTCTGATTGAAGGAACTGAAAGGAATAGTATAAATTATTAGTCTGTTTAACTTATGTAAGATTTAAATAAAGAAATTCAGTTGTACTTGGCGTAATATATCATTCTTACAGTAATCTAGTCCCATGAGATACAAATTAATCTTTTTAAATATACTTTATTTTTTTTCTTTTTATATATTTATTTTTATTGTTAATTCATACTTAATGTAAAATTATACCCTTGTTTCACTGATAAATGAAAAATGTAGGTATTATGCACAGGGTTGGCACGGTTTAAACAAACCAATTGGTTTAAACCACGGTTTAAACTACACTAGAGTTACACTAGAGTTTTAATTTGAAATGCCTTTGACAAATTCGACTTTTTAAAAATATATTATTATTCCAATTGAAATGAATTATATGTTTTTAAAATAGATTAAAGTTGCAAATTCAGTATATGAAATAAGAATAAAACAAAAGTCATAAAAATATTATTCATATTCATATTATTCATTATAAGAAATAATATTTTATATTATTATATAAAATATTATTTCTTATATAAAATATTATTTTTCATGCACGAATCTTTTTTTGTGTCTTAATGTATGTAATTTAAGCATATTTCAATAAAAATAATGCTACATTTTATAAAATTTCTGTGCTTGGCCTAAAATGGGTTAAACCAATTGGTTTTTTTTAGAAGAAATTTAATGACATTTTCTTTTTTTTTCTTTATAATTTACGTGTTCCAGATTATTGGACATAAATAATTTCTACTTTTAACACTTTATTTCAGTAATAAGTATTATATATAGAGGGTTTAGGTCTTTTTTTTATGCATAGGATTAAAACAATTGGTTTTTTCTATTAAAAAAAAAGCAATTTGTTTTTTAGAAGAAATCTAATGACAGTTTCTTTTTTTCTTTATAATTTACGAGTTTCAGATTATTAGATATAAATAATTTCTATCATTCTTTAGAAGAAATTTAATGACATTTTCTTTCTTTATTTATAATTTACGAGTTTCAGATTATGTGACATAAATAATTTCTACTTTTAACTCTTTATTTCAGCAATAAGCATTAGATATATTGGGTTTACGTTATGTATAGGATCAGTTATGTATCAGTGCACATTGTTGAACACATCTATTGCTCTAATGAAAAACTTCAAACATGTGATTTGATCAAAGATAAAATAGATTCGATATTTAGTATAAAATATTTTAATTTTTTTAATAATGCAGATTATTTAATGCAATTAATAATGTAACACAATGATCTTTTAAGATTTTGCACAAGCTGTAAAAGAAATTTTTCTTTTGGGAGATTATCTTGAAGAATTAAAAGCAAGACTGGTTGCTAGTTATAGCATTTTAAGAATAATTTTTTTTTTCTCTGCTATCTTCTGAATCTAACGACTAAAAATGATATAAAACTAAACTTCAAATTGATAAAATAACTTTAAATTGTCACCCAGAAAGGAAAAATCCTAAGAAATATTGGTAATTTATTATTTGAATAATTGTGGAAAAGAATATTTATCAAACTACAACCAAATGTTTATTATTAGTAATCAAAAGATTGTTTATAAAGATTTACAAGGCATCAGTGGTTCATTGTGTAGAACTTTCAACATAAGACTGTTTGCTAAAACTGTTTAAATTGAAAAATGAATTTTTTCAATTTTCAGCATAAATTCACTATAATTGTTAACTTTAAATTATTTTAAATGAAGTTACACTGCTTATAAACCAATAATGTCTGTTTTTATCAGTAAATATGCATGTATATGTAATGAAAAAGGATGCTTAAAAAAAACCCCGGTTTATTTAAACCAAAAAAAAACTGGTTTAAACCAAAAAAACGGTTTTTTTGGGGGTTTTTCGAAAAAACCTGGTTTTTTTCCAACCCTGATTATGCATATGAAAATTAGAAGTTTGAAGAGTTCTCTAAAAAATTTTAATAAAATCCGAAAAAACCCGGGTTTTAGACTACTGGGCCCAGCGGGTTGGGCTTTTTAAAAAAAAACATTGTTTTATCAAACCCTGCTATGAATTGTATTACTTATTTTGTTAATGATTTTACTTATATTTTTTTTCTTCAGATCAGTATTGTCAGCATGGCTTTTGCACAATCAGAAATTCTGCAGAAAGAAGTATTTCTCTTTGAAAGAATGGATATGGCTCGTTCAGAGCCAATGAAGCACATGAAATGCATTGTGTTCCTTCGACCTACCAGAGAAAATATTGAGAATCTTTGTTATGAATTGAAATTTCCTAGATATGGACAATACTTTATTTGTAAGTTTATAAAATACACCTTTTTTTAATTTGCATGCCTAAAAGCACATATATCTGTTTTTAGTTCATTATCCGATACATGGTTGTCCTAAAACATTATGTAAAACAGATGGAGAGAGGGTATATAAAACCACAGTAATTTTATGTAGCTGAAATTGCATTAAGATGACTGGTCATTATATAATTCATTCCGTTTTAAACACCTACAATTAGGGTTGGAAAGTTCCTAAGCATTTATGTCTTAAGCTTTGATTTTTTTAAAAAATCCTTAAAATCCAACCTATTTTAATCTTACAAAATGCATGAATGCAAATTATTTATTAAATAGTTAATAAAATTCAAAATGATTCAAATACTTAAAACTAGCCTGTTAATTTTTTACTTTTGTGAGGTCATGTATTAAACCACTTAGTCTAGGCAGGATTAAATGCCAACTTATATTTTCAGAATTTGTACCACTATTTTCAGAAATTAATATTTAATTTATTTAATGACAATGCTTTGTAATTAAAACATAAAAATTTGTGTTTGAAAACAATGGTAAGCATAAGTTAAAAACCATATGATTTTTCCCCTCTTTCGTGAGATACATACAAGGCTGTAGCTAAGGGGGTGCTAAAAAAGGCTCCCCCCTCCCCCCCCCCAAAAAAAAACACTTTGAGCCTCCCCTGGAAAGGAGATTCCAATGTCACTGAATGAATTTATGTCCCAAAAATTCAAATGAAATTCTGTTCAAAAATCTAATTTAGCATTGAAGCCTTTTCTTGGTTTTGCAGAATTACTAAATTGCAACTAAAATAAGTGTTTCAGCACTCACTCATCTTATTTGCACATATGAAGCTAACATGATGTTTAATATAGCACTAGTTTCGTCATCATATTCTTTTCTTAGCATAAATTTAAGTTATCACAACAGTTTAATAAGAAACATAATACCTACAGAGTGAATATGCATTAATTTATCTTTCTGCATCAGAGAGCGAGAATATAAGCCTCCCCCTCCCCCCACCTATTACTTACTTCAAGCTACGGCTTTGGGTACCTGTAATGTAAAAGCAATTAACAATTCATTTTGCTATTTATTTTTAACTATCCACTATGACATTTAGTTGCATAAAGTCTAATTAGTAGAATTTGTTTTGTCTGGTGGTCATTTTCAGTGCATTTGACTATATTTTTTCCACTTAGCAAATTTTTCTGATAGGTAAAATATAGTCAGTAAAATACATTCAGCAACAAATCCCAAATCTATCTGGGCAACAGTAATAACAGATTTAAAAAAAAAGGGGGGGGGTGTATTTAAAATGCAAAGATTTCCAAGCAATAATTCTCAAAAAAGAAGTTTAATTAAAAAATTATTTAAGATTTTGATTTCTTAGAAGAGAATTAACAAATAGTATTTCATATAAATGCTGATCTTATTTCTTTTCTTCTTTTTTTAATTTCTCGCCTAGTATATTTTAGATTTAAATTTGGATTTTATCATATGCTAGTTTCATAATATATTTTATATTCTATACTTATTTGAGCAAAAAAAAAAAAAAAAAAATGTATATATATAATGTAAAAAGTTTTTATTTATGTTGACAAATAATAGAACTTAATTTTCTTCTTAGATTTTAGTAATATTGTGAGTAAAAGTGATATAAAACTTTTAGCTGAGGCAGATGAGACTGAATCAGTCCGTGAACTGCAGGTAATATTTATTAATTTGCTTTATTTTTATATAAAAATTCTTAAAATATTTAATCATAAATTTTATGTGTAAATAAATTGTATGTATGTTCATGAAGACTATTCCATCTTGTACTGCAGCTACAGCCTTACCAACGCATGGGAGTGAAAAATGCCGAGCTGGGCATCGTCCTCAAAGCTTAAATTGTAGAGCCCTTGGAGCACTATTCCAAGGGTTCAGGTTTGATCCCCGGTTTGGACATTTTTCGCCCTGTGGTTTTAGGTTTAGTTAGCAAGTGATAATTCATGTATTAAATATTATGTAAACATATTTTAAATGTTGTAATTTAATATTTTCAAGATTTATATTAAAAACTAAAGGGCAAAGTTAGCTTTAGACACTGGCTATGAGGTCACTCAATGAAAAACAGTTGCTATTAAAAAAATTGTCTGTATGTCCACTTTCCTATTAGGTGAGAATAAAATTTTGTTGCATTTCATCTATTTTTTCTGCTTGCAGTATGTTTATATTAACATGTTTCTTTGGGGTATACAATTTTTAGATTAATACTAATCAAAATGTTCATGAAAATTTACTATTTAGTACTTTTAGATTTAAAAAAAGTAACCACTTATAAAGTTGTTACTACTGGCTACTGATGAAAACTCTCAGTTTAATTCTTTATTAAAGATATTTAAGGGATTAGCTTTTATGCCCAGCAGCAGAAGTTTTTTTCTACAGTCTGCAACACAACTGGGAAATTTAAAAACAGTGTGCAGATTTTTACAAATGCCCTCTTTCCAATCCCTCATATTATGTTACATGCCCTCAAACTTTCAAGTATTCTTAGGTATTATTAGTTCATAAAAGGAAAATACTTTAAAAAATAAGTTACCTAAGTCCTCAGAATTTTTAGCAGCATCACACATTGTCCAAAAATGGGGGGAAATGCACTCCTGCCACTATGTGTTAATTTTTCCCTCAAAACATTTCCCCCATGTTTTGACGAAATTTGGGTTTTTTCCATGATCATTGGTCGAAATTTGGGCGTATGTAGCGATATTTTCATGTACAGTATGGTACCATATACCAGTTATCCGGAATGATATTTCTAATAAACTGATGTTAGAACCTTTGTAGAAAAAAGTGTCATACACTGCTAGTTTGACATATACATTGCTTGAAACAAATGTATAATTTGATAACAGCATCTTGTATTTTAAATAGAAGCATATATAGTTATATTATAAATGTTTTCATTTTTATGCAGTGAAAACAGAAGAATTTTTGTTCCTAAGGAATTCCCATAAATTATCTTCTTTCAAACTCGAACATTTGATTTTACTTGCATCTGATTCTTAGTTCAAGCAATCTAATAATTATTTTTAAAATTTGAAATAATACCACAACCACATATTCCATAAAACTTATTAAATGGATGCTGTTTTAATGTCCAACCAGTTAACCGAAAAAATCAGTTATCCGGAATATACCTGACCTCAATCATTCCAGATAAATGGTTCTGTACTGTAATTAGTGGGTTTTTTCAAGATTTTTTGGTGAAATTTGTCTTTTTTTATGATCTTATGATGCAATTTGTCATTTTTTTTTTTACGTTGTTTTGTTGAAATTTGTCATTTTTTGCGATCTTTTAACAAAATTTGTCATTTTTTTCATGATATTTTACAAAATTTGTCTTTTTTTTCATGATCTACCAATGAAATTTGACTTTTTTAGCAATCTTCTGGTGAAATTTATGTTTTGGAAATGGACCAATGAAAATCACGCAAATCTGTTCTGTCGCCAAGTTTTATTGCCAACTAAGCAGTATATCGCCAAATTTGATGACAAAAATTAATAGCCAAAAGTGACGCCAAGTTCTTATAGATGTCCAATGAAAACCAATAGGTTTGCTTGCTTGAAGAAAAACAACAAATTGAGACATTTTAATTAAAAAAACTTATATTAGCTGATGAATGGAGCTTAACTGCTCAACTGATCTGCCTGTATGTCGTACGGGCAAAAATAGTTTGCTTGATTCATCATTTAAAACTTTTTGACACCATCACATTTTTTAAACACAATTTCATACTATTGAATGGCAAAAATATTTAGAATAGATGTTATGAATAATTTAACTTAAAAGAAATGGTGTATATTAAATATTTTCAATTTATTGTAAGTGAAAAAAAATGGTTAATAGGATTATTTACATTATTTTTGAGAACAAATAAAAACTATTTACAAATTGCAATATATTTATGTAACAACATATTTATTGAAACATATTTATGTGATCTTCTCAGACAAATAAATACATAAGCTATAAATTACAGAACGTTGCATGAATTAACTAGAATTAATGGATAAGAAAGTTTTCTATTTATATATACCTATATTATAAAGAGGCAAAGTTTGTCTATTTGTAGGAGGTAATATCCAGAACTACTGAACGGCAGTAGTCGAAATATATTAAGTGAGAGAAACAGTGATATTTTAAAGAAATAATGCATTAAGTAACATTTCAATAATTGTGTACCAAATTTCAACTTGGATACAGCCCATAAGACATGCTCATTCAAAAATAATTAATTTCTCTGAAACTAATTATACAGATATTTTGCAGATCTATGCCGATTATGATCCTTAGAACCCAAAACTACCCCCAGTTCAAAATTTTATCTATTATATATCCAGAGATTCCCCCAGGTTTAAAAAAGAGCAGGGCGCTACTGCTCTGAAAAGGGCACTTTTTACATTTTAAAGGGCACTTTTTCATTTTTAAGGGCACTTTTATAGAATTCAATCAAGAATCTAGCGATTCAAAAAATCACAAAAAAACAGAAATTCAATCAAAAAAAAAAAAAAGTATATTTTTTAAAAAATCTCGAAAAAAAACAAATATTGATGAAAGATCTTGAAAAAATAGCCAATTTTGTTAAAAGATCGTAAAAACAGCAGTTTTTGTTATAAGATTGCGAAAAAGGCATATTTTGCTTAAAAAAAATCAGAAAAAAGCAACAAATCTCGTGAAAATATAGCGAAAAAACAGAACTCTTCACAGATTTCTCCATTTTATTGTGATTTTTGGACGAAATTTGTTGTTTTTCCACGATCTTTTGAAAAAATCTGCCGTTTTGTGACATTTTTTAACAAAATTAGACATTTTTTTGCAAATCTTGCCGGAAATTAGTCGTTATTTTGCAATTTGTAGCAAAAATTGTTGTTTTTTAGCGATTTTAAGATGAAATTACCCATCCCACGGGACACGTATGAGGCTATTTTTGCATTCCCTCGCTGATTTCCTGTGTAATTTATGCGCTATAGTGCGTTCGGATCATCGCTGGAGGGCTGCGTTTTTTCAAATGTGGGGCAAGAAGGGCACTATTTTTTTTTAATGAATGACAGGAGGGGCAAGAGGGGCGCTATTTTTTAAACTAAAGGGCAGGAGGGGCGGAGCACCCCCCTGAAACCCTCTGGGGGAAACTCTGATATATCAATTCTTTATGAACGCAATAACTTCCATAATTCTACACAAATCTGTTCCAAACTGATATTTAAAATCAAGGCACAGACAATTGCAGTCAAATTCATTAATGGGCAAAATCAGACTAAGGGGGTGGAAATAGAGAGTGATTTTGTGAAAGAAAAAAAAAACATTACTAAAATTTTATTATATATCAAGTCAGTTTAAAGTTATTAAGGATTGACTGAAACGGGTTTCTAAGACCGAAACAGAAACTGAATTCCGGTAATCCTCCTATTTTTGGTTAAAAATGAAAATGTAAAAAAAAAGTTGACTAATATCTACATTAAAATATATAACTATACATGTACAGAGGCACATTTTTAACAAACAAACACATATATGAGATGAGCAGTTTCAAAGTGTAGTCATATATACATTGCTTATTTTGTAATTTGCACTTTCAAGTCGTGAGTCATTCATTACTGATAAGATAATTGTACACAATGATGTTTATAGCAATAAATAAAGAGAGTCTTATTTCAGCTGATACCGCTGAAAACAATGAGTGACTGAAAACAAATTTTTAGCGAAATTCTGATTTAGATGTAAAATGAAACTGAATTTTTGCTTGATCCTAAATTATTATTACTTCCATGAAAAGGCTAAAAATTTATGTATAACAGATTTTTGAACTCAAGGGGTCGAAAGAAAAAAAAAAAAATAAAGTTTTAAGAAAAGAAAAATTCATATCTTTCTCAATTCATAAGATTTCAAATCCACTTAGATTCATTATAAATCATCTTAATCTTTTCTACAACTTTTATATCAACAAGTTTTTCATAGGACCAGTGCATACAGCAAAGAAAAAAAAAATTAAATAGAACAAAAAAAGGGGGGAGAAAGAGGTTAAAAAGGAAAAAAACATAACTTTGTCAATCCATAAAATATAAAATCAGCTTAAATTTATTAAAAATCCTCTTAATATTATCTGCAACTTTTATGCTGACAAGATTTTGATAGAACCAACTCTTATAGGAAAAAAAGGGGGGGATGGAGATTGAACATAAAATTATCGTATTAAGGCTGATCTCAAACGCAAAGGTGCAACTTTATGACATTGTTTAATTAATTTTTGTTTGGAAACACATAAAACTGGAAGATTATTTACACATACTATACAATAAAGAAATTTTTTTTTTTTTTTTTTTTTTTTTTTTTTTTTTTTTAACAGTTTTGGTATTTGCTCTCAGTCTGCCATTTTTTTTCCTTGCCAAAAACTTGTTTTTAAATATATAAATAACTGACAATAAAAATCCCAATAAAGCATTTTTAAATACTATATTCACAGAAGGGGTGGGGGATTTGTAATGAACAAACAGTAAAAAACTTTTAAACAATAAAATAAGGCAAAAACTTGTTTTTAAATATATAAATGACAATTAAAATCATAAAAAAGCATTTTTTTAAAGCCTACATCCACAAACTAAACACCTAACAATCACATTAAGTAGCCTAAGCCTACATTGGCAGCCCAAATACATAAAAAACACATTAAAGCAATCTCTAACCGTACATTCAGAATGTTAAAAAAAAATCACAAAAATGCTTACCAGACTGCTATCTTTACCCACAATAAACCTATTACTCAAAACCCTGAACTTACTGCCTTTCGTATACAAAATATCTTGATATTTTTTCCCAACATCCTTAACAGGCACACATACAATAGGAGCCATAGTAAATAAATGTATAAATTAAAAAATGAAGAAATACAACTTGATTTCAAAGCCACGTGTGTCCAAAAATGAAGTTAAAATAGCACATTCGTACGGCAGTGAGCTACGGTAAGAAAGTGATAAAAACCCACGTACATAAGCCAAGAGAAAAAATCTAGCTAGTTTTGCTAGAAAACTAAAATCTATGGGGTTACATTAGCACCGAACATCGCCAACGGCAAAAAAAAAAAAAAAAGTGCCAAAAAACATGGTGACAATTGGGGGCAAATACTAAAAGGTAGCCTTTTTTTTTTTTTTTTTTGTAAACACAATAGAATTTTAGAAAATACTGTCAAAGTTGGTTTTTTCAACCGAATTTCCATTGAAAGAAGAAAAAATAGTGAACGAAAAGAGAAAAAAAGCTTATGATAAGTCTGCTAATTTTGTACTTTTACATTTAAAAACGTGTGCATCATTGTGTCAGAAAGTATCAGGCTTGTTGAACAGTGCAATTAAGAACATCATTAATATGATTCCTATAAAACCAGTTCAAATGGAAAAATGATATTAAAAACTCATCAAAAACTGCCAGATAAAATTGCTAAATTTGATTTATCTCTAATCTTGCTATAGTTTTTGTTTGTGAAATTAGTACTTAACTTCGAAATCTACCTGTAGGCCAAGCCAGCAGGGCTTTTTTAAGGTCTAAGCATTTTAAATAAATAATAATAACAAAAAATGCTAAACATGGTTACCTAGTCGGTGATAATTTTATATGAGCTTTAAGGGTTTTTTTTTTTTTCATTCATTTTTATTGTAAAACATATTTTTACGTTCAGAATGTTTGGTTCAATTTTTTTCCCCTTTAAGCTTCAAATTAAAATTTTCTGTTGCTCAATTTTAAATAAACATTTAATCACACATTTATCTTCTATGTTGATTGTATTAATTGTCTTTTCATATTTTATAGGAATTTTATGGAGATTTCATTCCTGTTGCACCACATCTGTTTTCATTCAATATAATTGGCTGCTATCAAGTGAGTTAATATGTATTTATTTTTGTTAATTTATTGAATTTAATATTCATTTTTATTACTTATGCTTGTTTACACTGTTATAAATTTTTAGACAAGAACATGATACACTTGAAATTTCTTTTCATATTCTATCTCCACCCCCATATTTTATTTATTTATTAATTCATTTTGCAAATGCTTTACATAATTAAAGTGTAAAAAACTTTAAAAATTATTTAAAATTACAATCAGTTTCCATGTTAATACATTTTATTTTATATAGAAAGCTCAGATTCTTTTTTTTTTTTTTCTGTTTATTTTGCACATTTATGGCATATTTGTTCTAAGAAAAATTGAAGATAAACATTAACCTATAATTCACAAAATTCCCTAATATTCTAACTATTTATATCAAACCAAGTTGTACAGATGTGTAAATTAAGACTAGTGTTTTTCTAATTTTTTTTTTTTTTTTTTTTTTTTTTTTTTTTTTTGGTCTTTATTTTTAATAAAGTAAACTTGTATATGAATATATATATATATGCATATATAATAATAATATGTAACTTATCCTTTCATTTATTTTTTCTATTCTTATGATGCTGTTTTTCCTGGTGAGTTTCAAATATTGGATTTTCTATTTCATTTCATTTGTTCATTGATTTATTTCTTTTTTCTACAATTCTTTCAACAGTTTTTGACTTCTGACATGTTGTAAGATGCTTAATTTTGTCTTTTTAAGCATATTGCTAACAAAATTCACTGAAATAACATATCTTTTCTGTGAACTAGAATGCATAGCACCTCTGATGAATCACAGTGTGCTACTCATAAATTTAAGGTTTCTATGTTTTTATATTAATCCATTTATTGTTATCCTCACTTATATATGTTTATATTTGTGATTTCAGTTTTATTATATAAGACCATTAATTGTAAACAATATTAACCATTTGAAATTAACCATTGAATTTAATAACTTATATCACATTGAATATGGAAGGAAAAATAATAATATGAATACAAATAGAGTTTGTAGAACCAAAGCAGAATCTTCAGGTCCCAAATACTTTGAAACTACAAATGGAGTGTGTGGTTTCATCTTCGTATTTGCCATGAGAAAGCAAAACAGTATGAATTTGGGACTACCAACACACATAAAACCAAAATTAATTAAAGAAATACCAAGTAATCTACAGTGGATATGGAGAAAATAAAACAGTTATGAACGATAAAGTAGAATGAATCCCAAATGCGCTACCTTAACCCTGATATCGCGCGTGGTAAATTAAAACATGAACTATTCATATATCATATGACTGAAAAATGGAGATAATAAAATAATACAAGTTGAATGTAGATTCTGCCATTGCAAAATTCAGTTTCGCCTCTGATTTGGAAAAAAAAAATCGATAGAGGTTTTTTAGAAGGGCGACCCCGTTTAGATTGCAATGAACTAACTTCATTTTTCTTGCGTTTAATCAATATAATAGCAAACAGAACGGCGTGAAATCTATCTGAGACATTGGAATTGCGAATAATAAAGAGATACAATTTGACGTGCTACTTCTTCATTGATTAGATTCATCAAAAACGGATTTTTTCTTTAGTTTAAACGCTTTTTTATAGACTCTGAGTAAAAGGAAATGCAATTTAACAATAAAACCAGTGGAATCTCGTCGAATTCGACGAATGAAATGTTTAAAAGACCCGATCGATTTGGTTGAAAAAAAAAAGCAAAAGTAATTTCATTATTGAATCAATACATAATAAATATATCTACAAAGTAAATGTCAAGTTTGCCAGTTACAATTTTGCATGCAAATATTCGCACATTTTCAGTTCAAATTGTAATCTGAGTGCCGGCTAAATCCAGAAATTTTATTTTATATGCATTCACAGAAAAATAGTTTTATTTAAAAAAAAAACTAATTTCATTTTTACTGTGACATTATTTTCACTAACTGAAGTCATCTGAAAGTAAAATCTCAAACTCAGTGTCCATAATGAAGAGAAATATTGAAATGTAATATCGGGTACTACTAGGGAATCTCGTCGACCAAAAAATTATCGCCAAACTATAAGAATAAATGCCAATAATGGATGATCGTGAATGTCACATTTAGTGACATTAAATACGATTCATGTGTTTAAAATGTCATTAATTGATTTTTATTTCGACTTTTTATTAATATTTTTATTAATATTCTACTAATTATTTGTTTTTTCGTTATTTAAAATAAAAATTATGCCAATATGTATAATTTGGCTATTAGTTTGGCAATTTGTATAATTTGGCGAAATTGGTCGACGGGATAACAGAGTAGTACCTAATATCGTTATGAGTAAAAATGCGATGTTTTAAATAGTGACGTCATTTTCTCTTCAAATGTTTTTTAAAAGCTACTGTTATTAGTAATATGAAAAAGGGCATCCGTAATAATATTGTAATTCCTATTTATCTGGTTTTGCTGAATGACATCATTTTCCTCATTTGAAATTTCTCTTATTTTGATTTAGACATTAATTTTTATCATAAATTATTATCTGTTATTTTATTTACATTATTAATATTATTTCTCAGTAAATAAATATATATTTTTTACCTCAATTAGTGCATAATTATGCGCAATCATTTTGGAAAATAAATTTTTATTAGCGAGAGAAAAGCTAAACTGTGTTGCCACCATTTTGAAGAAATGTCATGAAAAAGGCTTTTAAAATTAAAAATAAAATATAAAAATGGAAATAAATTAAAAAATAACTAAAATGGGCACAACTACAAATAAATAGCTTTCATTTAAAAAAATAATTATCAAAATCGGTTGAATAGAAAACTCAACGCTGATGACACGACATTTTTAGCTTGTCTGAAAGAAATAGCATCGGAGGCTAAAAAACAAAAAACGACTTATTGTACACATTATATATATATATACTAGCAGCCTTCGCCCGCTATGCTGGTCAGTTTTTTTTTTAAGAATTATTGAATTAAACGAAATTTTTATATCATAGTAATTTTTAGTTTTATATCGTACTTTAGACTGTCTGTCATCGGTGAAAAATCAGTTATATAAACGGAAAGTTCAATGTTAGCCACCAATGAATGACGTAGCGCTCAACATGCTAACAATTTTAATCACATAAAAATGCATTCAGCAGAACTTTTAAAATAAAACCAAAACTTTGTAATTGGGTTTCTCTGATAAAAAACATTTCCTAAGTATTCAATTAAACAATGTAGAATGCTAATTTCATTTGTTACAAAATTTCTGAAAAATTATCAAACTAACAATGTAAAATCCATTAAAATCTATCTTGTGCAACTTAAGTTATAAGCGGCCGCAGTGAAATTTCCTTTTGCGTTTTATATATACTGAGATAATTAAATATAGCTTGCATAATCATGTTAACCTGATTATAGAACTCTGTTTCAAAATTATAGGTTCAATAGATTTTTTTGTGCTGTGATTAATACGAAATCCAGACTTTATTTTATATAAGGATTGAAAATTTCAGGTTTTTGCGCCGAAGAAACCGCCAAATCAGGAAAATGTGAAGTATCTCGCGAACTACTGAACTTAAAAGAATTTGCTTGGTACCCTTCGATTCAACATGAAAAAATACACTAAAATATATTATCAGTTGAAAAATAACTACAAAAGCCGATTTTTAAGGAATTTTTTTAAAGTTCATTCCTTTTTTCAACCATTTTAGGGGTGGATTTTCGAAAAACCCTTCTTAGCGGCACTCGATGTTATCAGAAGTATTTTTACCCCAATTTTGAATATTTTAGGTTAGGCAGATTTTTTTTGTGCTGTGATTAATACGAAATCCAGACTTTCTTTTATAAATATAGATAAGGATTGAAAATTTCAGGTTTTTGCGCCGAAGACACCGCCAAATTAGGAAAATGTAAATTATCTCGCGAATTACTGAACTTAAAAGAATTTGCTTGGTACCATTCGATTCAGCATGAAAAAATACACTAAAATATGTTATCAGTTGAAAAATAACTACAAAAGCCGATTTTTAAGGAATTTTTTTAAAGTTCGTTCCATTTTTTAACCCCCTGTGGGGTGGAATTTTCGAAAATCCCTTCTTAGCGGCACTCGATGTTATCAGAAGTATTTTTATCCCAATTTTCAAGATTTTAGGTTCGGCAGATTTTTTTGTGCTGTGATTAATACGAAATCCAGACTTTCTTTTATATATACAGATAAGAGCAAGGGAGAAAGACTATTTATTTATTTATTTTGCATGGAAGGGGAAATGCAATGCAGATAACCATAATTACTGCAGTTGTGTCTGTGTAAATGAGTTAAAAATTGATCTTTGTTTAGATTACAAATACTTATAAATTAATATTGGAAAACAGATTGTTGGAATATCCAGGATGATTTTTAAACATATTGTCAGGCATCATACTTATCCTGAAAAATGGAAAAACATCCTGAAATGTCCTAAAATATCATATAATAATCTGTCCTGAAATTCCTGAGATTTAGCAAATTTTATACTACAGCACTAATAGTCCTGATTTTTCTCCAAATATGTATTTTCCTTCTTTTTAAAATTCTGTGAATCATTTAACTTTGCAAAATTTCATAAATCATATTTTGGAATTAATAAATACATAGGAGAGAAAAAAAAATATGAGTAAAAAAAATGTGAAACATCTTGTCAATCAAGAAAATTGTATAAAAATCATTGATGGAATTATAAGTTGTGGATATCATCAATCAATTGATGAAATAGATTTCATCAATGAAATGAAATTTTGATCATTTTGGACACTAAAAATGATTGCTAATTCTGTCAATAGGGTATTGAAAATGTTTGCAAGTTTAGTTAATTAGATGCCAAAATTGCTTGTGAATTTCATCAATGGGTTAGTGAAAAAGAACGATTTTAGCAAAAGAACTCTAATTTTGTCAGACTGACGCTGAAAATGGTCACGAATTTCATCCATTAGGTGAAAAGCTATCTTGAATTTCATCAGTCGATCGATGAAAAGAACACGAATTTTGTAACTCAAGCACTGAAAAAGAATCTCAACTTTTGACATGATTCCTTCTTTAAAAATAACAAAGTTCATCAATTGGATGCTGAAAAAGATTGTGAATTTTGTTATTTTTTTCACTAAAAAAAATTGCAAAGTCCATTAATTATTTGCTGAAAAAAATCACAAGTTTAGTCAATCCTTCATTAAAAAAAATCAGGAATTTTGTCAATCGGATGCTTATAAATATTGTAGAATTCGTCATTTATCTAAATTATTATATCTAAAGAAAATCATGAATTTTGTTAATCAATCACTGAAAAATAAATGGTCACAAATTTTGTTATTTGGGTATTTTGTTATTTGTTGTCCATGGGTCGGTAGTATCCGACCCAAAAATGAAAAGTCTGATTAAAGGCTTCATCCTAACAAATTTATTTTTCCACAACTAAAAACCTGGTGCACGCACCACAGATTCTAAAAACATGCTAATTTGACTGGTTTAAAAAAGGTTACAAAAGGTAGAATTATAATTTAAAAACCAGTGGCAATCTCCCTTTAAATGGGTTTCCATTAATTTTCCTTTTATAAAGATATTTTAAAGCCAAATCAGCTGCTGTTAAGACACCCAGTAGGTGTTTTAGTGTTTAATTCAATAAAATAAATTAAACATTGCAAAATAAGCTAATATAAATGAATTAAGGAAATAGTTTTTTTTCTTCCTGGTGCTTTTTAACAATTCTACAAACAGAAGACAACAAAAAGATTGCTTTTACAGCGTTAGAATTCCTAAAAAAAAGTCACTGGTCCCAAGGACCAGTAAGCATGAGAATTTACTGGTCCGCAGACATCATCACTGGTCCGCTACATAAAATTCTATTAATTTTAACACTTATAATGGCCTCTCCCCCTCCCTCCCCCAACCCTCCCTGGAATATAACCCAATCCTACTTTGCATTTATTTAAAATTTTTAGCATAATAAAATGTAAAATTATAATTTGCTTAAAATTAAATAAACAGTACGTAAAGAAAAACTATCAAATTATTAATTAGATATTTTATTTGTCATTACTTATTTCAACTGACTAAGTTTTAATGCAATTTTTTTCGATTTTTCTCCAGATTGTAGCCAGAGGGGAGGAATTGTAGCTAGTGTCAGTGATGCAGCTGGACTTGAAAAATTCTGGGTCCCCGTGACTTCTACAATTCTGGGTCGCTTTTCGACAAAAGCGGGTCCCCACTAATAATATTAAGTCATATTTTTCGACTCAAAAATTGAACTTGTTCATTTCCACAAGAAAAATAAAATGCAATAATTGTTTTAGTAATAATAAATAATTAAAACCAATATCAATTTAAGAGAAAATTTGTGTACTTTTTAAAGAATAAAAGTGAAAGATACAAATTTAATTATATAATAATGTTTATTTAAGTGTAGAAGATAACAAACCCCTTTTAAAATGGGGCAAGACAGGTTTATTGAAAAAAACATTTTTGCTGAAAAAAGGGATATTTTTGTTGAGTACATGGATACTTTGCTTAATGAAATGGTGCTTATTTCAGGAGTCGCATTCACTCAGAAAGATTTGGAGCAATAAAAAACCGATTGGGAAACAGGAAAATCAGTTTTTGGAGCAGCAACAACAATTTTGAAGCAGGAAAATTAGTTTTTAAAACAGAAAAATTCTCTCCCAGCATTCACTTATTTATTTTTTTTTTTTTTCGTGCTTTTTTGTCAAAATTTCCGTTTTTCGTGTTATTTTGACGAAATGTACCGTTTTTCGCGATATTTTTTGACAAAATTTGCCGTTTTATCGCGATTTTTGGACGAAATTTGCCGTTTTTACGCGATCTTTTGAAGAAATCTGCCGTTTTTTTTCGGGTTTCAGGCTGAAATTAGCCTTTTTTTTCCGCGAATTTTTTGGCGATATTTGCCGGAAATTAGTCGTTTTTTAGCGATTTTTTAACAAAATTTGTCGTTTTTTCGCAATCTCTTGAGGAAATTTGTCGTTTTTCGCGATTTTTTTTCACAAATTTTGCCGTTTTATCGCGATTTTCGGACAAAATTTGCCGTTTTTTCGCGATTTTTTTTTAAATTTGCCATTTATCGCTATTTTGTTCGAAATTTGCCGTTTTTTCGCGATTTTTTTTCTAAATTTGCCGTTTATCGCTATTTTGTTCAAAATTTGCCGTTTTTTCGCGATCTTTTGAAGAAATCTGCCTTTTTTTCAGGTTTTGGAATGAAATTAGCCATTTTTCCGAGAATTGTTTGACAAAATTTGCCGAAAATTAGTCGTTATTTCGCGATTTTTTAACAAAATTTGCCGTTTTTTCGCGATCCCTTTACGAAATTACGCGTCCCGTGGGACGCGTAAGAGCTATTTTTTTGCATCCCATCGCCGATTTTTTGCTTAATTTACGCGCTATAGCGCGTCCGTGACATCGTTGAAATAAAAAAAAATCTTATGTGCGATTGGTTGCGGTTTTCTCAGGGCCTGAAAAAAGGCACTGGTCCTGCGGACCACTAAATTTTTCAAATTAGTGGTCCGATCGAATTATCGGTGGTCTCGGACCAGCGGACCACTAAGGATTTCGAACGCTGTTTTAAATAAGGCATTTTAAAAGTATCATTTTAAATCTGGGCTAATTTTCATCAAAGTTTTCTTTCTCCTTTTAACATTCACATTAAAAATATGTTTTTTATAGAAAGGAAATATTATTTGCACTGTCTTAGAATTGGTAACATTAGTTTAAAAGATTATAGATTATCTCAAAATATAAAATAAATGTCTCCCACAAATACATTTTAAATTTTTAATCATTTGTCAATATTACTATTTGACCATTTTAAATATCACATAATTTCTTCCATTTGCTGCATTAAATGCATATTATTCAATTTATCAATTTAAAGTTTTCTTTCTCTTTTTAATATTCAAATGAAAATATTTTTATTGTTAGCAAGGAAATATTTTTTCCATTGTGTTAGAATTGAGAACAAAAGTTTAAAAAATCATCTCAAAATAAATATATCGTAAATATATATTTAAATTTAAACTGTTTGACAGTATTATTATTTCACCATTATTAACATGACAATTTCCTCCATGTACTGCTTTTAACTCATATTAATGAAATTATTATTTTAATGTTTTCTTTCTCTTTTAATAGTCATGTGCAGATATAATTTTTTGCCGTAATTTTCAATATTTTTCTGCTAACATATTATAATTTAATTCTGATTTTAACATTTTTCCAGTTTTTATTTGTCATGAGTATATAAATTTTAATTGTAAGGAAATATTATTCTTTGTACTTTTTTAGCTATTGTCAACAATTTAAAATAGTAACTTTTTCTGGAACATGAAGAAAAAAAAAATCTTCTGAAATGAGGAAAAGGTTATTAAAATAAATAAGAAAATATTTATTTAATAATATTATTATTGTTGTTATTTAATGAATTATTTTTACATTTTCTTGAATAACATAATTTAATCACAATATTGTCTTCACTTTCGTTTGATGTAAAAGATAATTTCAATTTGAAAAAAGAAGTCTGATAATCCCTGTATTTTTTCCCCATTCCCCCTCCCCCCCCCCCCCCCCACACACACACACACACAAATGGAATAATTTAGTTGCTATACTTACAGAAAGATTGTTAAAAGTAGAAAAAAATTAATATCTCAAAAACTTATGCAAATTTTTTTTAATTTTAATGCGATTTTTCATTTACTCAGATCAATATCAACAATTGGTGTTAATTTCATCATGAAAAGTTCCATATTTTTCGAGGAATAGTTATGAAACATAATCCTTCATATATTTGATTCATTAGAATTTTATACATATATTCTGTACATAAATAAAAGTAGTGAATTTCTCATAATTGTGGGCTCTGCCAAATTCACTATTGTCATTCATACATCCTTAGATCGTTCATCCATTTTAAAATTTAAATAATAATACTGAATAAATAAAAAAATAATAAATTAATATGATGCCGTATTGACACAATCGCACATTGTATTTTTTCTTTAATATATGAAAACAGTTCTCTTCTTTTAAAACTGGCATCATTTTTGAAATGAGTGGAATCATTCTGTCCTTCTGAGATCAAGATATCATTAAATAAGCTTGTTTTAAAATGATTGAATTTTATGTATGCTAATACAATTTCTTTTTAAAATGCTATGTCATTTTCACAGGTAAAATATACTTTTTTCTGATTGGTTAATTTATATTATTGAGATAATTCAGTGGAAGAATTGATAAGAAAAAGTCATTGGTCCCAAGGACCAGTAAGAATGAGGGTTTACAGGCCCAATACATAAAATTCTATTAAATATCTTTAATCCTTTGAGTCATGTCGTGCCCCTTCTTCTTAGAATCTAAACTAAATTTTCTTTGCAATCACCCAAAAAATTCGGCATTTATAAAATTATATTTTGGTAAAAATTGAATAAACAGTACATAAACAAAAATTATAAAATTATTAATTAGATATTTTATTTATGATTATTTATTTCAATTAATTGTAAAGTTTAATGCAATTATCACTATTTTTTTTAACAAAATAAAATTGTGTGGTTTGTGCTTGATTATGGTTCTTTCAGGGACGGCAAAATTTACATTTATCTGTCAGAGAACAGAAAAAAAGGTATTGGTCCTGCAGACTACTAAATTTTTCAAATTAGTAATCTGATTGAATTTTCGATCATCTCAGACCAGCAGACCACCAAGGATTTTGAATGCCATAATTTTTTTGTTCACTTTTTTATGCCTAATACTGTTGATAATTCTTTTTAGTAATGTGTTTCAGCTTTGTGCTAAATAATTGCTATACTTAATTTGCATGCAGTTTTCTGACTAACATAAAATACACATGTTAATTGTAATCTTTGTTTATTTTATTTGTTTATTTATTTATTTCCAGGGTAGATCATGGAATCCTAATCATCTTCAGCGTTCAGTGCAAGGATTGATTGCAGTTCTTTTAGCTCTAAAAAAAATTCCAGTTATTAGATACCAAGAAACTTCAGAATCAGCTAGGAAGCTGGCAGAGACTGTAAAAGTACATTAATATTAATCATATAAAATCATTAATACTTTTAAAAAAGCAGGGGTTTTTCACCTTAATCTGTATTAATTTAAGTGATCACATAAAACTTTTGTGTAAATGTATTAATTTTATTACTTTGTTTCTTCTTTAAGAAGTATATGTCTTTAATTAAAACTGGAGGGGGGGGGGGAGTTTTATTTAATTGTATTTTAAAGTACCATCAAGACATCAAGAATTAAATAAAAGCTCCTATTGATTATTTTACATTTAAAGGAGTACTAATCTCTAAAATGTCCCCCAAAAAAAATTATTTTCAGCATGATTTTTTTATTAGAATTGTAGAAAATATTTTAGTTCTGAATTTTTTACATGTATTTATTATCCATTTAAGGAGACAATTAATCTTTTCAACAATATTTTGTTTATTTTTAAAAACATAATTCAAATGGTGGACTTACCATATTTCAATTTTCAACTAAAAGTACATTTTGAAAATATGTATTTTTTAAAAATATATTTATTTAAAATGTCAAAAAAAGATAAAAAAAAATTATATCCCTACTTTTTAAAAAAAAAATGATATTTTTGCCAATTTTTTAAAATATTTTTAAATGTGTCTTACACAAGACTGGGCATTGATTTTTAGGTACATCTCATGTTATATTTAATGTATTTTTTAACTGATATATGTAATGTAAAATAATGGAATCTAAAACATCTTCATGTACTTTTATTTCTAAAAAATAATAATAATAAACCTGAAGGCTAATTCCATGTGCAAATTATCATATATATAATAAGATAAAAACATGTACAAAAAGTTTAAATCTCTATATGAAATAGGAAGAAAACCTAAGCATTTATAAAACATGAAAGTGTAGAAAATATGAACATAGAGAAAAAGGCCGTGTAAAGTTTTAATTTGTGTAGGTAATTGCACTGGGTATATTAACAAATTTTACTATACCTCACAATATAATTGTCATTTGGATAAAATTGTATTGTCAAAATATTCACAACTAAATAGCTTTCATTTAATATTTAAAAACAGAAATTATTTATCTTGATCTTGCCCTTTTTGAAAAAAATCAATTTGCATAAAATGCATTTATAGTGTTCCAAACCATGTGTGACCCTATGGAATCATTGCACTAAATAACTATAAAAGAATTTTGAATCTAATCAAATCGTTTTCAATGGGTAATCTACAGAATATAGGAAATAGAAAAATGTGAAATAAAATCTACTATTCAACCCCAAAAAAGCAAATTTCACTTATATTTTATTTACTTGCTAAGCATGGACAATCAGTTGCCAGTCATGGTAACACTGCCACTTTCTCATAATGTGTGCATTATATCATGTGTTTTAACCCTTTGAGGGACAATCAATTATGTCTATGTAATGCTGTTTTCTTACCGAAAATTTGGAACATTTTTATTTCAAAGCAAGGAAAACCAATTTTTAAACACTTTTCTTGCGAACTTATAGAAGTAAAATTTAATTAAAAGTTTCTGGTGCAAATCTTAATTACACTTAAGTGGGAACTGAAGTATCCCACCATCACTCAAAAGGTTAAATAATAACATTTTAAATGTTTTTCTTTCTCATGTAATATGTGAAAGTACTAGAAAACAGGATTTAGAATTAAAATATATGCATAAATATGTATGTATTCTTAAGCTAACAACTACTTTTGGATTCAATATTTTATAATGAAAAAAATTACTAAATTAACTTGTGAAAAAAATTGCTTTTTATCAATAATAAAATGCATTTTGACTATTGCTTACTGGAAGTGAAATAGAAAAAAAGTTATTAAAAATATTTTATGCTGATAAAATGTATGAATGTGTGTTTAACAATAAAATAAAGGTAACATAGTTCTTTTTATTTGCTATTAGATTTTTTTTTTTTTTCTTTAAATTCATGTTTGGAGAAAGAAAAAAACAAATTGTGGTAATTTTAGATCTAACTAAATTATTTAATATTCTTAAATTTTTTCTATTTTATGTTTGAATTATAATTGAAACATATATTTATTTATAGCAAACTATAGCCAAAGAAAATGCATTATTTGATTTTCGGCGGCCTGAAATTCCACCTCTATTATTGATTCTAGATCGAAAGATTGATGTTGTGACTCCTCTATTGAATCAGGTAATTTTTTAAGCACTAAATATTGGTAATTTATGTCATTATCATTATTGATGTAAATGTGTCTTAAATTTATGTATTTTTATTATTTTCTTCTGTCTTTACAAGAAAGTATTGAGTTTGAGAAAAATTTTGACTTCTGGTTTTGGGTGGATTTATATGTTTTTAGAAAGTCCTGAACACGATTTGATGGTTTGTCTGTCACTGTGTCTGTTTGTATGTGAAAAAAAAAATTATGGGTGCTTTATCTTAAGAATTAATGCACTAAATTTCACAAAACTTAAGATTCAATTAGAACGTGATATAAACTAATGCTGATTAGTTTTTGATGTATATCCAGTGTTCTCGCTGACATTTGACCAACGTTAGTAATTTGGCTAATTAAAAATAAAAAACATTCGCCAAATGAAAAAAGTATTAGCCAAATAGATTCGCCATGTAGCACAAAAAAATATCTTTAATCCTTTAATGTAACCCTTTTTTTCTGTATGTTCTAAAATAACCCGAGTTTTTATAGTTGTGACAGGGATTGTTATTAATCTAATTTCAAGTATCCGTTACAAATAAAAAAATATGCATATATTAAATATATATAAATATATATGCATATGTATGAAAAACAAAAAAGAAAAAGCAAAAATTGAGCACTAGCAATTTGGCGAATCTAATCGCTTGTTTACTCGCCAAATGAAGAATTTAGTCGCAATTTGGCACATTGGCGAGCGACAGCGAGAACACTGTGTATATCACCCAATATGTCACACTGCTATGCTGCATTTTTCTCAATTTCAGCAATAGCTCTATCTCAAGAACTAATGCACAGCTTTTCAGCAAACTTTGGATTTAGTTAGTTCTTCCTATGAAGTGGTGCTGAGTACCTTTTGGTGTAAATTGCCCAACAGGTGGCATCACTATTCTTTATTTTTCAAGATTTTTGTAATAGCTCTAGCTCAAGAACTAAAGCATGAATTTTTATCTAACTTCAGGTTAAGTTAGGCATTGACAAAAATTATTGCTGATTAAGTTTTCATCTCAGTCAGCTAATAAGTGGTGCTTATATGGTATATTTGTGCAATTTTTGCAATAGACATACCTCAAAAACTAATGTATCGATTTTTATCAAACTTCAAATTCAGTTAGATTTTGGCATAGGTTCTTGCTGATTAGGTTCTGGTATAAATCACCTAACAGGTGGTGCTGCTATGTTGCATTTTGCAGGATTTATGAAATTTTAGCGATAGCTATATCTCAAGCATTAGTACACGAAATTTTATTTCTCTGAAATCCTCATGGAGGGCATAGATTAGACTTACTGCTTATTAATTTTGGCACTGCACTAGTAAATTTTGAAATATTAACATACATAAGATAGAAAAAATTTGGGGATTGGCACATCTGACTAGTTTTTTTAATGATTTTGTTACATAAATCATAAAACTTTTATCTGTAATCACTTTTTTTTTTTCATACCTTTTTTTTTTTTTTTTTTTTTTTTTTTTTGTTTGGTACCTGAGATATTGGTTTCTGTGCAGTGGCATCATTTTCCCTTGCTGCATTATGGCTTAAAGGCAGAAGTTTTTCCCATGCCTGCTCTCATATTTTTGGTTAGCGCATGTGCATCAGTGGACATTGTGCCTAACTCATTCTTCTGTTCTATTTTTAGCTTTTTCTCTCTTGCATTGATGCTCTGTATGGCATACATCATAATGGGGTTGCGCTTTGATAGACCAATAGAATAGTCGTTTCATTTTCATTGCTTTTCATTTTTGTTCCTTCAAATTCCATATGCTTGTTTTAATGTACATGATTTTTATTTAATTAATAATTTTGAATCTTTTTTGCCTTAACTTTTTAGAACCCTTTTGCTCAGTATTTATACAAATGTACCTAAATTTTTAACACAAGTTAAGAAATTTTCATAATGTATTTTGACATGTAAAAATTATTCCTTTTGAATTTCACCAAGCACCTTATTCAAAAAACTGAAACAACAAGTCCTATTATTCATTTTCTTCTAAGATGATATCATGGTAAACCTAAATTTCAAATTCTGCATCTCAACTGTTAAATGTTAAATCAAAGCTCAAATTTAAAAAATGGAATTTTTGTTTGTCAAGAATATTTTTTTTGGATTTCATCAACCAGAATACTTATGCTATGGAATTTAAAAGGGATTCTTGCATGAAACTTTATTTAATCGTGATATGTACGGTGACCAGCCAAAACTTCATTTCTTCGATCCTTCCACCTCTCCACAATCTACTTATAATAAAATGCGTCCGAAGAAATGATGTGTAGAACGGTTCCAGGTTGTGCCACTCCAATCTGGATTCAACCGTTGTTAGACGCCACGTTAGGCTTAATTAACAACAGATGCTAAAATGATGCTTTTAAAATTTCTTCCACTTGAAATAATGTTTTTTCAGCATATTTTCACATAAAACATGTATATCAAACCGAATTATAATACATAAAGATAACAGTGAAAGTGGAAAAGTTTTTTATTATCTGAGTACAATCGTATTTTATTCATCACTCTAGCACCGTCTCTCACAACTTTAGTGCTGCCATCTATGAACTATTTTAGAAGCCTTTTTGGGAATATAAAATAAAAAAATATAAATTTAGTTTTAGATGAATTTAAATTTAGTTTTATTATTATTTTTTTTAAATGCTAGCATTTATCCGGTTAATTTTTTTAAATTTTGTTTTCTATTTAAATAAATAAGCTCTTTTTTTCTTCAAGTTGTTATGGATATATAAGATATCATCATGACTGCATTAATATAACTGAAAATTATTTTTTCACATGGTCTTAAATTAAAACTTTATCTGCTTTGATGCAATGCATGCAAATAAATCAAAATTGCTCTTAAATTAAAATTTGATGATTTTTATTTAGTTTATGATATTATATATTCCTTACATTTAAATGGCATTTGATAAAAAATACAAATTTCGTTTACAATGTAAGCAAATTTCGAATGGATATAATCTAAACTTTAAAAACTGGTAGATTTAATTTAAAATTTTACAAAAGAAACAATAATATTAATTTTGGTTTTCATAACTTGCGGATTGAATTTTTAAAGTTGCAAGTTGAAGTTTTTAAAAATTGATTTTGATTTAAATCAATGCCTCCTACTATAGAAAATAGCAGTATTTTCTATAAGAAACTACGATTTTTTTTTTTTTTTTTTTAAGTTGTTTTGTGTATATTAACTGAGTATAGATGGCACCAAAACTAAATTTAAAAAAAAAAAGGTTCATAAGCGATGCCTAAAAGCATCGAACTAAGAATCTATCATATACCCACGACTAAAATCGCTGCCAAATCATAATAAAGAATGTATTTTAAAATTTGAAAAACTTCAATATTTAATTTAAATGTTTTGTGAAATCTTCAGAAATTTAGTTTTATTTTGCCAATTATTATTGTAATAAATACTGTTCTTTGTTTTGAAATTAAAATTTGTTCAAAAACTAAATATCAAGTTAAAAAAAAAAAAAAAAAATCATTTGTATTTGTAAAAATTTATTGCTATTTTTAAAATGTGCTTTCTTACAATGCAAACTTTTCAAAAATAAAATCTGCATTCTGTTTGTTTGTATGAAGTATTAAAAAGATGAAATGCAAGTGAAAATTCCGTCATTTGTGACGGGGTTATATACTAGTGCATGATAAAATTGGATTTCATATAAATACATGTGTCTTCATTCAACAAGGCCGTCTCAATTTACTCTTTTAAATTAAGATCTATTTCATCTATTTATTTAATTTTCTATTTTGCTGCCAATCAAAGAAAATTTTCTATATTTAAATTAGTTTTACTGTACAACTTTTATAGATCTTGTATAAAAAAGAATAAAATAAATAAAAAAGAAAATTAAGGACAACTTGACCCAATTCCGTGCTCTATTCAATAAGGTTTCTGCTATTCAAAAGTTTTATTATATTTGAATATTAAAGAATACAGATTTGTTCATTTTTCTATTAAAAAAAAAAAAAAAAAACTAAAATTTGTATTATTGTAGATAAATAGTACATATAATTGCAAAGTACTTTTCATAATTACATTAAAGTTTATTTACTTTCGTATTTGCACTCAATTCTATGTATGTATTTATCTTTTGTGCCTTCAAAATAAAAATTATTGTATTTTTGAAGTGAAAACTTTCTATTTTGTGATAATGAATTTGAAAAAATACACTAGAGAAACTTTATAAATATATATGTATATATGTTGATGAAATATTAAGGGAATAAGTAAAGTGAAAACAGAAAAGCAAAATGAGCAGATAGTCTTTGATTCTATAGAACAGTGATGCACTATGACTTTTGACAGTCAGAAATCTTGGAATTAAATCCTAGAGATGCCAGCAAATACACATAAATTCAGACTGCATTAAATAAAAAATTTAATTTATTAAAGGTTTTTGTTGACAGTGGCACCTGACTGAAAGTAGAGAAACATTTGATTTGACAGAAATCCTTTTGTTAATATCCTCTTCAGACTCCAGGGTTTATTTATGTACTTTTTTAATTTAAATTATTGATTTATATTAACAAACTGCTAATAATTTTTAAAAAATTGATTAGCGAAAAAAAATTAAAATTTATTTTTTGTGCATAAAATTTGATGATACGTAAGGAATCAAAAAGTATATTTTTTGGCAATTTTTTAGGATTTTTTAAATTTTATTTTACTTTTTTGCATTGCAAAATATAAATATATATTTAATAATTTTTCATTGCTAATGGTCTCTAGTAATGGTATTTTAATGCACGGTAAAATTATTTACATTTTCATTTGTGTACATTTCTGCTGCAAGCAATTTTGGTATAGCATGTAGTTTGCTAAAAAAGCACTATAAGAAACAAATTGCTATTTTGTTTAATTTTGCTATTGTTACGCTCCATTCATACCAATTTCTCTTTTTTCAATATTATTTATGTATGTGAAAAAAATTGTAAAGATGTGTATCTTTTAGGTACATCAAGTCTGAAGAGGATATACAGTGTTAATAAATGTAAGGTGTAATGCAAACAATATAATTTTAATGCATCATGAGCAATTACTAGGCAATGTTATCTACTATAGATGTTTGCATTTATCTGTATAAACCAATTTTTTTTTTTTTTTTTTTTTTTTTTTTTTCTAGTGGACTTATCAAGCTATGGTTCATGAGCTTCTGTCGATAAACAATAACAGGGTGAATTTATCAAATGTTCCAGGCATAAGCAAAGAACTTCAAGAGGTTGTCTTATCACCTGAACATGATGAATTTTATGCTGCAGTAAGAAAAAATTATTTTCTAACATGATAATAGGAAAGGAAAGAATGGATTCTAGTTAAAATTAGAATGAATGTAATATGGTATTGATAATCCTGAGTTCGAGATTTTTCCATTCTAGCATTTATTCCTTCTGCAAGATTTTTATTTTGAAATAGTTACCAATGAGGTTTAGTGTTGAACATTAGTTATGGTAGAAATGCCACCAAAATTTTTAATACCGCTAATTCCATAAAATAATTATCTTTGTATATTTAAATTTTATTCCCAACATGGAGATTTTTGTTTGGAAATAGTAATGTTAAAAATTTTTAGTATTATTTTCTGCATGACAAATATTCAACCCTAATTATATTAATTGAACATAGACGTTGAACACAAGGTTTCTCTCCTGTCTCTGGTTTGCCATAAGTTGATCAAATTTCATGTATGTTCCAAAAAATTATTTTTTCTTTTCATTTGTTGAACTTTGAATTATCATTTAAAGCAAAGTTCTTTTGAGAAAAATCATATTTCCAATTCATTTTTTTTTTTTTTTTTTTTTTTTTTAAGAAAGATTAGTTGAATTGTGTTATTTTTTACTGTTTGGCATTTATTAATTACATAACTTTGGAAAAGGAGGTTGAATGTACCAAATGAGAATATAAAAATTCTTTTTTAGTTCTTTGTATTATGTAGGTAGAAAATCTCCCACTTTTTAGTTATTCTGTTACACATGTTGAAAATTTCTTTAACCCACCCCAAAAATGTAAAATCATTTATAAGGATGAATAATTAATATTTTGCAACAGTTACACTTGACTGTATTTTTTATTATTGTTATTATTTATTCCAATCCCCCCCCCCCCTAACACATACACACACAAAAAAAAAGAAAAAACTATGAGCGATAGAATAAATAAAAGTAAGAATTTTAATTCCTGTCATTAACAATTATTCTGTAAATAATCTATATCAGCATTCCCAAATTTAAATGGTATGCAACCTACCTTTAAGTAAAAACATTTTTCGCGAGTCACCTAATCAGTATGTAAATTGTGCATGACCTCTATGAGTTATTGACTATCCTATCCTATGAAAAAGACAAATTTTTGTCAGAAGGTCCTTATCAAGAGAAATATTGATCATTAATTATATTTATCATTGATCCCAAGTGGAAAATTAATTAAAGCAACATGCAAATTGAAATATAATTAAAACTACATTTAGTTATTATCAAAATACGACTTAATAATCAGTGAGATTTTTGGCTCATTTATCTATCTGTGAGAGCATCTATATCAGTATTGAAATTGGCTAATCTTAACTTTAAGCAGGGATCACTCTAGAGAGGTTCGGAAGGGCGGCCCGCCCTTGTGCCCTTTTCAGATAAAATGCCGCCCTCCTTGCCCTTTTTCATGGAAGAAGTCCGTCCTTCTTTTTATTTTGGGATTCAGTCCTGCCTTGTTTGTATTGCAATTCAAAAAATTCTTATCTATCTTTCCTTTTTTGAACGCTAATACGCTACGTCGGAAGTAATTCGCCCCTCTTTTACTCTCTTTGTTCTCTTGAACATTTCACCTGCTATTGTGAAATGACCATTTGGTCTGACACTTGACTCAGCGATACCTTTTACACCAAGTCTTTAAAAAAACGAGAAACATCGTTTGTAGTTTTATTTTGTACTCAAATTAATCTGCTTTTCTAAAAAAGAAATAAGTTGCATAGGGAATCAGTTTTAAAAAGAAAACACAAAGATCAGAGATCGTGGGAAAAAGAAAATGAACGTGGATATATATTAAATAAGGAAAGAAATGTGCTAAAATAACAGAATTTTTTATGGGGAAAATCTATGATGTAAATTTCATATCATAAGTTTTAATACTTTTCACATAGTAAAGTTTATTAAATTATAAATGTTATTATATTGATACAAACATTACTCGGCTTTAGTAACTACATTTTTTTTCTCAGAGCCCTACAATTTTATGATTGATATAGTCTAAAGATTTACATTTTGATTAAAATTTGATGTTTTTTCCTTTCCTTAAATTTTAGCTCCCCCCCCCCCCCCCCACCCCGCCCGAGAATACATCAAGACAATTACAAGACAACGCAATGCCGAATGTTCGGCAAATGCGTGTTCACAGGGGTGTGCGAAGAGAAAACTGCACCCGGAGCAAAGTTTCATTTTGGCGCCCCTCCTCTAACATTTTCTTGTGGCAAGCCAAAAGTGACGGTGGTAGTATACTACCTGTTTTCTTCCTCTTTCCATCTATTATTTCTTATGAAGGAGAGCAAGGGAATTCTTCCTTTCCTCTTAAGTTTTAAATACATTTCATTATTTTAGAAAATATGTAAAAACAAGCAAAAGTTTATTATTTTTTTATTTTCATGTATTTATTTTGAAGTTTTGTATATCCTTGGCTACTGCACCTACGCGGAAACAACCGCTCGCTAATATAACGTTGATCCGATAAAAGAGATTTAATATATGTATAAATATCCAAACAGAATCGAAGAAATAAAAAGCGGCGTTTGTAGAGATCAACCTTAGCTATTTAATGCCCCCCCCCCCCCCCCGCAAAAAATAGAAAAATATGCAAAATAAAATCTATTGAAATGTAAACTAAATATTTAATTTTAAGAATACACATATCCGTAAGCTTAATTTTAGTGATTGCGCGTTAGTACACGAAAGCAAAAACAATTTACTTAAAATCGATCTTGTGTATATTTATTAAAGTACGAGATTAAAGATTTTTAGATCAAGTATTTTCACCTTGCATTGATTTATTTCAATTTTTACCACCCTATCGTTCTAATGACTTACATTATATAGCTTATTTAAAACATTATTTATGTTAAATAAATACAACGATTATATGCAGAGCTGAGTAAACAATAACAAAAAATCCTCCGAAAGTATAACGCAGCTCAAATGTTAAACTCCTTTTAAGTGCTTTTAAATCAAATCATCCCAGAATAAAATAATACATAAACTGCATTCTCATTCTCAAGTATTCAATGATTACTCATATTACGCATAAATAAACAAACACTTCTCTTCAACGTGGCGCATCTCACGTAAAAAGAATCTGCAGAGTAAGAAAAATATAATAGTTTGCTCGCTATTTAAAACAGAATGTGTGGAAAGAAAACAAAGTTAACTAATCTTTGGAAGTAAGATATCTGCACGGATCAAATTCTTGTAGGTTCGACACTATGTAAAAACTTCTGACCGGCCCGACCCACTTATATTTTCTCAGTTTTCAATTCGACCTTGCCCTTAAATGACTATGCATAACATGCGGCAACGAAAGTTACATTGGCCCGTACCGCCCTGGGCCCAGCCAGCTCGGACAAAATGAGAACAAGCCTGACTTGTCTCCTGCAAAGTCAAGTAAATAAGTTCTGTCAGGCCCAACTCAATTTCTATAGTAAAACACGTTTTTTCTTAAACACAATTTAATATCTTTAATGATTAATTAAACTCGGAATTTTTCAACATTCAGATACAAATTCATAAATAAAAATAAATAGTTTGCAATAAAAGAAAAAGGAAAAGAGTTACTTTTTTGGATTACTTTTGAATTAAATTTTGTTCGGAAATGCAAAATTTATCATGTGTTCTCATTTGGAAACTACGAAAATCGAATGGCATTTTCCCCGCAAATAATATTCCGTTGACAGATATTTATTATTGCAATTATTATTTTTACAAAATATATTGACCAGCTACACTATCAAGTGAATAACTGACAGCCTGATTCCGGCCCGGCACGTGTCTGTTGAATAAATTAAACGCGAGATCAGACACGATGTGCCGTCCGATCTCTAGGTTAGACATCTTATATTTTTGTTTTTATAATGATGTTTTCAAACTAGCATCAGCTTGTACAGAAATTTGTGCTTCTCCTAATGGTATTGCGGCCCTAATCCGATTTTCACGTGTGGCTCTTCCCCATCTTTTTTGACAGCTCTAGCTGACAGCCTGTGTGGGCCTACTGTTTTTTTTTTCCTCTCGTTTGCCTGTGTCGTACATGATTTGACCCTGGCTGATTAGCTTCTTAGTGTTTACCCTAGAGTTTCGAGACAAATGCCTCCCTAACGTGTAGTAGCATACGTCTCAGTATTTGCCAACCAACCAACGTCAAATCCTTTTAAAATAGTTCATATTTTATCCTTCGTTTAATTTAAATTTTTAAATCTGACCGCCCGGCCCAAATAATTTTTTCGTCTGCCGGCTGACAAATCTTATTTTTTGGGGCAATCCGCACCTTAAAAATATTATTCCAACTCTGCCGGCCTGATCCATTTGAAAATTGATCCTAATTTTGTCAGACCAAATTCGGGCCCGTACGCAAGGCCAGGTCGCCCTGGATGTGGAATGTGGGGGACGTCAAATTTATTCTACCAACCTGAATTTGTTTCTTCTTTTCTTGCAAAAAAAAGGGGGGGAGAGAATGTACATATTGCGGAGTTTTTTTTTTTTTTTTTTTTTTTTTTTTTTTGTGTGTGTGTCAAAAACATACATTCTCATAATTGCATATTCTCATTCATAAGGAATTACACACACACAAGCTGTTATCAAGGGCTTGCGAAGAGAAAATTGCACCCGGGGCAAAATTATAATTTGATGCCCCCTTCCCCCAACTTTTTCTTGTGACAGGCCAAAAATGACGTTGGTAATATAAATTTGGCGCCCTCTAAATTTCAGCGCCCGGGGCGTCCGCCCCCCATTTTCACGGCGCTGGTTGTTATACTGTAGTAGATACATTTATTTCGCATCTGTTTTCTAGATACCCTTTGCTAGACAATTTATCTTATATTGTTTTGTTGTTAAAATTAGGCATTTTAAAGTTATAAGCATTATGTGTATTCGATAGAATTTGTGTTTCCACACTTTTCAATTTTGTGACACCTGTCACAAAAAGATGAAGTGGGGGACACCAAATTGAAACTTTGCCCCGTATGCAGCTTTCTTTTCGCACGACGCTGCCCATACGACCCGCCGGTCGATTTATTATTATTTGATTAGGGCCGGGCATTGGTCGACATTTATCCATTTTTTGCAGATACAGTGCGGGTCTGCATTTCTCGTTCCATATCAGTCTCATAATTATTTTTCAAGAGAAATATTGAGATAAAATGACTGCTTAATGAAGAGAGCAAACGTCATATTCCTCCCGTCATATTCCTCCCTTCGTTTAAGTTTCTATTATTTTTTAGAAGAAAGTATTAAATTCGTGAAAAAAATCGAATTTTAGTTTTCGATGGATGTATGTTTTAGAGAGTCTTGGAAAATATTTTAGTATTTTTAGAAAATATCTGTCTGTGACACATTTTCTTGAATTGATATATGGAATTCAATAAAACTTCAGATTTAGTCATACTTTGATATACATTGATGTTGATTATTTTTTGGTGTAAATCGCTCAACAGGTAGCGCTGCTAAACCGCATTTCCCCCGATAACCGTACCTCCAGAACTATACAGAATTTCATCAAACTTCATATTCTGCTAAACCTTAACATAGATAAATGCCGATTATGTTTTGGTGTAAATCGCCGAACAGGTAGCGCTGCTATGGCGCATTATCTCCTTTAGTTATATCTCAAGAACTAACGCATGGAATTTCATCTAACTTAATACTATGTTAGACCTTGAAATAAACAGAGCCTGATTAAGTTTTGGTGTACATTGCCGAACAGATGGCGCTATTGTGCTGCATTTTTCCCGATCTCCGCGATAATCGTACCTCAAGAACGGAATTTATAATTGATCGATAATTTATTGATAATATCAGAATTTCATCAAACTTTATATTCTACTAAACCTTGACATGCATGGATGCCAATTACGTTTTGTTGTAAATCACTGAACAGGTGGCGCTGCTATGCCGCAATATCTCCGATAGTTATATCTCAAGAACTAATGTATGGCATTTCATTAAACTTAAAATCATGTTAAACCTTGAAATAAGTAGACTCAGATTAAGTTTTGGTGTAAATTGCCGAACAGATGGAGCCACCGTGCCGCATTTTTTCCGATGTCCGCGATAGTTATATCTCCAGAACTAGTGTACAGAATTTCATCAAACTTCATATTCTGTTAGAGCTTCAAATAAATAGAGACTGATTAAGTTTTGGTGTAAATTGCCGAACAGAGGGCGCCACTATGACGCATTTTTTTCGAAATCCGCAATAGCTATATCTCCAGAAAAAATTCACAGAATTTCATCAAATTTCATGTTCTGTTAGAGCATTAGATAAATAGATCCAGATTAAGTTTTGGTGTAAATTGGTGAACAGATGGCGCCACTATGAAGTATTTTCCCAGATTTCTATGATAGCTATATCTCAAGGACTACTAAAGCACGGAATTTCATCAAAATTCATTTATTAATTATTGTAAAATGTATAGATTTTCTAAATATATTACTAATGAGTTGAAAGCATACTATTTTAAAGAGGATATAAAAGTAATATTAATGGGTTTTCCAATACAAAATGCATTTATTGTAAATATGCCCTTTTTATGAAATAATGTGCCCTTTTTGAAAATATTGCCCTTTTTCTGTAATATGCGCCCTGCCCTTTTTTAGTTTCTAGAATGATCCCTAAAATCACTTTCTACATACAGTTTGTTTCTGTACTTGTTTATCAAAAACAGCAAAGAAGGCAAAGCATGAATTACAAAAGACTTACAAGAGACTTACAAAATTACACAGCCAAATCTAAAAAAAAAAAAAAAAAAAAAAAATTCCTTTGAGAAATTTTAAAAATTATTACACAGCAGTTTCAGGAAAAAAAAAATGTATGAAAAATTGATTTATAAAGAAATCTTTTTATTTTCTTCGAAAGAAAGTTCATAATCTCTGCTATGGATGCTAAGTGTTCATTCCAGACAGTTGATGCCTTTCAATACTAGACATTTTCGAATAAATATAAAATTTATGTTTTTAATTTAAAGCATCCAGGTACAGAATTTTTTGCTAATTTCTGGTATGTAAATATTTTTACAATAGCTCAATTAAAACCTTAGCTACCAATAATTATTTCATTAATTGGATGATTCCTTTCAAACTCTCTTTTTAAAATTCAGTCTTCATAACCACAAATGATTTTTATGCTAGGATTCTTTCGAATGCTCTCAGATTTTAAAAAGTACATCATTTAGAGATTTCAAAGTTATGGATCTAGCCCTGTCTTTAAACACTGTTTAATGATGTCTAACTTCTATAAAAATCAATCCTCAGGTTTTTGTTTTATAAAAAATTCGATTTTTAAAAAACAGTTATATATAAAAATATACGATTTTTAATAAACAGTTTTGTTAAGAATAGAGTTTATGCCTTAGTGATGAAATGAGGATTTGGGATGTTTTGCAAGATTTTGTACTGTGGGCACAGCACACCTGCTATATATAGTGCTTTAGGAAGCTGGGACCCAGTTCGAGGTTTGTTTAGTTCAAGATTGGGTCTTTTTATGAGATTATGCAGTACAAATTTCAAGTTTATTATATTTAAGAATATTATAACTAGCCAGGGTAAAGCTGAACAGTTTAGATAATACATATAATACTTTAAACCTGTTTTATTTTTATGGCATTCATTATGTATTGCTTTGATAAAAGATGAAAAATATATATACTTTAACCTCCTGACTGCCGAGCAAAAAGACAAAATTCTAATGTTGTTTTCTCTGTATTTTTTTTTTTTTAATTACATGTTGGATATTAATCATAACATAATTTCTTAAAACTGGATTATATTTGTATAATTATATCAATTTAAATAATGCTACTATTACAGTGAAATCTGCAGCTTAATGAATGGATATATCAGTTTGTGACGGTGGGAAGGTTAAAGCTTAATAATACATATTTATGCAATGTTGTTTATCAAATTTTCATTTGCTTCATTCATTTTTAATGTATACAAGATTAAACTTTTATAGTTTTGTTAATGTGTATCAAGGTGTCAATGATTTAAATGTATATTTCTTTCAGAATATGTATTCCAATTTTGGTGAAATTGGTGTAAGAATTAAAGAGTTAATGGATGAATTTCAGAAAAAAACAAAAAGTCAGAAGAAAGTGGAATCTATTGCTGATATGAAAGTAAATAGCTATATTTGTATATATTAGTTACATTTTAGTTATAAATTGTTTTAAACTATTAGACAAATGAAAAAAGTTTCTTTAAGTTTTATTTCATGCTACAACTATAAAAATGTGTAAAATATATACTACAAGGTTCCAAGCGTCATAGGAAATCTCGAAAGTCAGGGAATGTCAAAATAGTCAGAGAAAGCTATGGAAATTTAAAAATATGTAAGAAAAATCAGGAAAATTATAGATATTTCCTAAAAAATTGTGAAAATTCTGACAAAAAAAAAATAAATAAATATTAAGTTCACCAAATGTTTTCAGAAAAAATTGCCAAATTCATCAAACGACCAAAAAAGAAAAAAATCTCTAATTTTATCAAAGGATTGTAGAAGTTAATAGCAATTTCATTGTATGCCCATTTAATCATGGATTTTTGAGATTTGGTGAGGGAAATTTCCAGACATGCTTTGCTGGAAATACTGTAGTTCATCAGAGACATGTTTAGAAGAAGTTTGAGCTATTTAATCCTTATCGCTTTCCTTTTTTTTGCTTTGTGGTTATAATGTATTTGCTTTTATTTTTATGCTCCACTGATAATAATTTTGTAAGGTATTTAATTCAATGTTTTTTTTTTCTACTTATAATAGTTAACGTTATGATACTCATTTATGATTTTTTTATACTGCTTATTAAATTTTGTATTATTTTTATAAAAATGTATCTAAAGCTTTTGAGATACATCATTTTAAAATTAATTCTACTAATTAAAATATATTTTTTTAATTTAATTGCTGTATCAAAGCAGATTTTGTAAGTTCACTTTTGGTCATAAAATTTCTTTTGAGATTTGGTCAGGAAAATTCATGGAAACTCAGGGAAATTGTCAGACGTATTTTGTTGGGAACTCTGTACTAATTATGCTGAAAAGAGATAATTCATTCATTTTTAACAGAAAATATTTTATATACTTAAGTGAATAAATAAAGAAAAGAAGTGGAAGCTATTTAAAATATTTTCTTAATACAGATGAATAAATTATCTTGTTTAATGTATATATTACCCAATAAAAATGTAATATGAGCATGTCTTTCTGTTCTGGATTATCACTAGAAATCTGTGGATTTGATAAAAAATGCCCTGGAAATTCTGGTGTTACACTGTCAATCGTCATTTCTTTCTTTTTTGTTTTTTAATAAACATTTGTATAAGGTTTTAGAACTGGACTTTAGTAACTGAAAATCTTAGCTCGAGAGATACCAATCACAGTCAACCAGCAGAAAGGCTCCATATCATTTCTTTTTCTTTTTTCATGAAAATACAAAGTTATTAAAACTATTATGAAATCATAAAACCATTTCATTCTAAGATGTGTAACATTGCATATTTTGCCATTTCTATTCTTCTACCATATGTGATATAATTTGTTGTTAGAGAAACCATGTTCAAAGTTGTATTTGTTAGTTTTCTAGTAAAGAATGGGGAAGAATGATATCTATCTGTTTTGTTTATAAGTTCTGTTTACCCCCCATACAAGGGGCAGGTGCAAGAAAGCAATATTTTTATTCAATGCATTACGTAACAAAAAGCTATTATTAAGTACCTTTTAATAGAAAATAGTGTCATTTGATATAAATTTATTAAATATGTAATAGTGATATTTTATGAACTTATTTTCATTTAAATCAGTAATGCATGTGTAATCATATCTATATCATTGCAAACTTATGAAAAAAAAAAGGACAAATATTAATGAAATTGAAAATAATTTTTAGATACTGGTTACAATATCATTAGGGTGGAAGTTCAGGAAATGATATCCCAAGGTGGGGGAGAGGGGGGGGGGGGTGAGTTGAAATTGCCAAAAAGTGGATGATGTTGAAAAAAAGTTGAAAATTGAATATGTACAACCCCATAATGTATCACATTTTTTTTTTTTTTTTTTTTTTTTTTAATGGGGTATAATTTTACATTTTCTTAAATTAATTATTGCCATTAGTAAAATGCATTTTTGATCCAGTATCGAAATGGATTCATGCCTTTTGTTGCAGTTATAATTATTGTTGAACTAATTTATTTTATTTTTATGTTATTTTACAAATTCTTATTTTTATTTTCTGATTATTCTTGAAATAAGGAAACATAATTTTATGTATATTTTGTTTTTGTAAATAGTAATGTAACTAAAAAAAATCAATCTATAAATCATAATTTTTTTTTTTTTTTTTTTTTTTTTTTTTGAGTTTTTGTAATTTTTATTTGATTGTTTTGAAAAGTAATTTATTCTGTTAGTGTTGTTTTGCTAGTTTTTTAGCTCACAGGCTATCATAGCCTGAGAGCTTATGTGCCCGTCCGTTCTGTATGTATGTACGTAACGCGATAACTCATGATAAAAATATCCGATCCACTTGAAATTTTGTATGTAGGTATATCCTGACAAGGCGCTTCCCTGATTAGTTTTTGGAGTTCATTCGATATGTATAAGAGGGGGAACGGGGGGCTCATGCCCCCCGTTAGTTGATATAGATGGGATTTTCATGCAGAATTAAGTTTTCAAAATTTAGATTAGGATCATTCTGATGAGGCGATTCCGTGACTGTTATTAGGTGTTCATTGATTAAGTATAAATAGGGGGAACAGGGGTTCTAATGCCCCCCCCCCCCCCCGTTAGTTGATATAAATGGGATTTTCATGCAGAATTAAGTTTTCAAAATTTAGATTAGGATCATTCTGATGAGGCGATTCCGTGACTGTTATTAGGTGTTCATTGAATAAGTATAAATAGGGGGAACAGGGGTTCTAATGCCCCCCCCCCCCCCCGTTAGTTGATATAAATGGGATTTTCATGCAGAATTAAGTTTTCATTCAAAATTTAGATTAGGATCATTCTGATGAGGCGATTCCGTGACTGTTATTAGGTGTTCATTGAATAAGTATAAATAAGGGGAACAGGGGTTCTAATGTCCCCCCCCCCTTAATTTATATAAATGGGTTTTTCAAGCAGAATTTTCAGATTTCGTTCAAATCTCTGAATAGTTTTGGAAGTTTAATGGTTAAGTATAAAAGAGGGGGATAACTCTTTTTAAATTATATAAATGCTAAATGGGTTTTTATTAAGAATTATCTAATTTGCTCTGAATTTTGGATATAGATTTTTTATATGATAAAGCATGTCTTTGATAGTATAGGAGGTTCAATGATTAAGTATAAAAAAAGAGAAAAGGGGAGAGCTGTTTCCCCTTCTTAATTTTTTTTTTTTCGAACGGAATTAACCCTTGAAAATATAAAGCTTTAATGTGCAATTAGTATTTGTAGCCTGTGAGCTCAATGCCTTCAGTTTAACTGGGCAGTATTCTTTATTTTTTATTTTTATGTAAGATCTTTTTTGCTTGATTTTAGAATTAAGATTATGTTTAAAGTAATTAAATCTTTTTTCTTGTTGTTATTGCTTTCAAGCAGTTGTGAACTGTGAAAGTTACAGGGATGGGAATTTTCCGCTTTTTGGCGGATTTCCGCTTTTTTGTTATTTTGATAAGTTTCAGATTTTTCACCCCAAAAATTCCGCTTTTTCCGCGGATTTCAGAAATATGTAACAGGAATGCCGCGGACGCACTATAGCGCGTAAAATACACAAAAAATCGGCGACGGGACGCTAAAAAATGGGGCTTACGCGTCCCGCGGGAAGCGTAATTTTCGTCAAAAAAACGCAAAAAAGGCAAATTTCGTTAAAAAAATCGCGAAATAACGAATAATTTCCGGCAAATTTCGTCAAAAAATGAAAAAAATAGCTAATTTTGTTACAAAATCCCGAAAAAAAGTCGGTTTTCCTCGAAAAAATGACAAGTTTTGTCCAAAAATCGTGATAAAACGGAAAATTTTGTCGAAACATTCGCGAAAAACGGTAAATTTTATGAAAAAAAACGGTAGTTTTCTTTAAAAGATTGCAAAAAAAACAGAACATTTCGTCAAAAGATCGCGAAAAAATGGTGCATTTCGTCGACGAATCGCAAAAAAGGAAATTTCACTTAAAAAAATAGTGAAATAACGAATATTTTCCTGCAAATTTCGTCAAAAGATTCGCGAAAAAACGGCTGATTTTGTTACAAAATCCCAAAAAAGGCAGATTTCCTCAAAAAATCGCGAAAAAACGACAAATTTCGTCCAAAAATCGCGATAAAACGGCAAATTTTGTCAAAAGATTCGCGAAAAACTAAAATTTTCATCAAAAAATCGCGAAAAACCGGCACATTTCGTTAAAAGATCGCGAAAAACCGGCATATTTCGTCAAAAGATAGTGAAAAAAAGACAAATTTCGCCAAACGATCGCGAAAAAACGGCAAATTTTGTTGAAAAATCTCTTTAAAACTCAATTGTCGTCAAGGGGGCAAGAAAAGAAAGTTAATGCCTGGTGGATAGAATTTTTCTGTTCCAAAAACTAACTTTCCTGCTTCCAAATTATTCTTTTTGCTGCTTCAAAAACAGATTTTCCTGCTTCACAATCTTTTTTGATTGTTTCAAATCTCTCAAAGTGAATAAAACTTCTGACAACAGCTATTCATTAAGCAAAAAATACCCCCTTGTGGTGCAATCTTTCATTCGTGCGTGTGATCAAAATGTGGTGCAATTTTTCATTTGTGCGTGTGAATACAATATGGTGCAATTTTTCGTTCACGCATATTTTCAGTCTTTTTGCTTTTTTGCAGTTCCCATCCCTGAAGTTAACAGAATAAAAAATTTATTCAATGTGCTTGCTCAATTTTTTATATTTTTATTAATGTAAATATTGTAGTTTAACATTCTTTAAGATTCCAAAGGCAATTTCGTGTTGGTTATTCATGAAATAATAAAGCATAATTTTGCTTTTTCATGTTAGCAGTAGGCAATTGTGAATTTAAGAATGAAATTTTGATTTTTCAAAAACATTGATTATATTTGCTATTTTTCTTTTGACATTTTTCTATGTGATGTCATTGAGATTATTGATGAATTAACATAACACAAGTTTATTTTTTATTTATTTATTTTATTTATTTTTTTTTTATTGTTGGTTTCAAGCAGTTGTGAACTATGAAAATTTTCTCACCTTCTTATGGCAAAACTTCTTCAATTTTAATTAAATGTTACTTGTTATGGATTTGATAAAAACAAAAGATTGTGAAAACTGTACATATGAATTTATCCAAATTATTGTTTGTTCTAACTGTTGACTAAATTATTGCATCATAATTCAAAGATTTTGTATGCATGTGTGGGGGGAGGGGGATGAATGAACAAGGGGAAAAAAAAAGTAATTGACGTTTTTATAAATATTATCAGCAGAAAAATTCACAAAAGTATAAGGGATTTGGAAATTAGAAGCAATCATATATATTAAAATGTAAAGCTCTTTTTGCAAGATCATAATTCAAATTCAACATAATTATGCATATGTCAACTATTTTTCGAACTACTTCAATTTACGTATAAGTAGAGTGAGTTCCTGCTAGTGTAGCAATCTAAAGCAACAGTTTAAAGCTCTGGATTTATGTAGAGGATGCAAGTTTAAGCCCAAGCCTAACAAAATGATTTCTGTAAACATTTTTATCAACGATTCATTTTAATATTGACATTTTTATTAGGAAGAGAAGTTATATGATTTTTATTTTATTATTATTATTTGAATACTTTGTAATTAAAAATACTTGAGCACTCAAAATTATTTTGAAAAATAACTATTTTATTTTAAAAGTATTTAAGCTAAAATATTTTGCATTTAATTGTCAATTAATTAAATTCGGCTGATCTACAATTTTTGATATATAAACTGGCCAAGAGTATAAGTGTGTATCAGAAAGAAACATTTAACTTTCTTTTCGGTAAAAAATATAACAGATATAAAAAAATATATATTTTCATATAAGAACTATAAAAGAAATTTCTTTGATATCCATGGTTTATCAATGCCTTAATATTTAAAATATGTAAAATAAAGCTTAAGTAATAAAAGTTTATATTATAAATCGTTAGCTGCATAAAGTGTCAAATTTAGGTTTATAGAGAATGAGACTGGTAAAAAATAGAATTAATGGCAGCTTTCAGTGGTTGTATAGTTAAAAAATAATAATAAATATTGTTATTTAAAAAAAGAGTTGTAGTAAGTAAAACTAAACATTTTACCCAATATTTTTAAGTAAATTTTTTACAAAAAGTAAACGTTACTGGCTGTAAATTATAAATTTAAAATTCTTTCGCTTCTTTGAATAGGTTTGACTGACATCACCATCTGTCATCTTAAAGAATTAGGAATCACTTATGCAATATAGACATTTCCCACAATTTCAAAATTTAATTTAAAAGCAACTAATTAAAAATCCAAGAACTTTTTAATGAAATGTTCAAGCTGTTTATTTTCAAATCTTGACAGACACTATCTAGTTTTATGTGATATTGCTTGTAATAGTGCATAGGATTTTTAAGTTAATCATTTGTTACAAGTTATATACTTTTGTTAGCTGCATCTAAGAGCATTGTAACTGCATCTAATCATTTCAAAGAGATTTTTTTTTATTTCAGACAATTTTATCAAGTGTTACAAAAAAGCAGAACTCTGTGCCCATAAATAATAGTTTATCAGAAACACTACATTAAAATATTAATATATCGTTACATTCTCATGATAAATTAATCAAAATCATATTCAAATTTTAATATATTTTCTAATTTTCTTGTGGAAAAAAAGTATGTATGATATGATTAGATGACCAATTTTTAAATGAGAAAATGTTGTGTTCTGTGTAATCAAATATATTAAAATATTATAGCAATTTGGCCATTATTCTGGAAATCATACATAATAATAGCTTTTTTAAAATCATGTGTTTTTTTATTTAGGCATTTGTTGAGACCTATCCACAGTTCAAGAAAATGTCTGGTACAGTTTCTAAACATGTTACTTTAGTTGGAGAGCTGTCTCGAATGGTAGGTGCCCATAACTTGCTGGAAGTATCTGAAACTGAACAAGAATTAGCTTGTGAAGGTGACCATGCAGAATCTTTAAAGGTAAGTATTATAATAATAAAATTATTTGCATGATGAAGTAACATTTCATGAAATTAATTTTTTTATCTCCCTTGTTATGTTTATGTTTTTATTTTTGACAAAGGAAGTCATGCAATTCATTTATGCACATCTATACACTTTTTAATGCGTATGTCCATACATAACTTTTGGACTAATACTCCAAGTTTCATAATTATTTTTTGTTTTTGTTTTTTCTTTATAAAAAGCTCATTATTGTGGTTGTTTGTTTGATTTTAGAGGCTTTAACTTTTATAAAAATTGGGATACCAAAGATATTTCTTATAAAGTTTCATGCCCCAAAAATATGTTTTTAACATATCTTAACATTTCTATTTGTAGTTAAATTTTGCGCTGATATTCATACTTGCTATAAGCTGTAGCTTTTAATGAAAAATAATAACATTGATTTATCATAGTTTACAGTGAAGAGTAACATATTATGGAGCTACTTCAATCAAATGAAAAGACCTATTCACTAATGCCAATCCTATGGAAGAAATTTATGAATATCTCGGCTGCTTTTCACTATTTTTAAATGATTTCTTAAGAAAAATTATGTTTTTTTAGATAGCGTCCATCACAAAAAGTCAGAACCTTTCTATTGTAGTTGTCCTAAGTAAAGAAATACCAAAATATTTTTAGATATTTTCAAAAGTACCCTCATAAAAAATATCTGCTACCAAAATTAAAAAAGTTAAAAATGGCCTGCATTCAGATCTATCTCAGCTATCCAATGCGGAAAAAAAATCATTTAAAAATATTGAAAAGCAGCCAAGATATTTATAAATTTCTTCCATAGGATTGGCATTGGCGAATGGCTCTTTTCATTTGACTGAAGTAGCCCCTTAATATGTTCAAAAAATTAATCATGATCCCCAGACCCCAAAATTTCCTTACATTTCAATGTTAATTCATAGATATATTTAACTTTTAAAATGCAATTGTATTTGCATAAATCTACACTATATGGCCATTAATTACTGGACATTTTTAATTTTAGACATTTTGTGGAATATTTAAAAGTATACTTGACGGATTCTTTTGGAACTTCAGAATTATAAAGATTATGTTTGACTTCATATTTATCAATGTCCATTTGATAAGAAGGATAATTAGGGGCCTGTCGGGCATTCCTCTCAGCCCGCACAACTTTGAAGAAAGTCTGTGGTAGTTATAGCTGCCACCACCGATATTATTAGGTGATATCGGTCACCCACTGTGAGGATTGTGTAAATGAACACTGACGCTGTCAATTAACTGAACTAACAGTTTATTTATACTATATATACACAAGAAATACACTATTTACAATTATATACAATTACAACTCGGATATAGATGATCCGGTTCAACATTAAATTAAATATCGTAAAAAGTTGGCTGTGTACTGTTCAGATTACACCTTCTTCCTCACACTCAATGCATGTTAGATTCACTTTACTGGAGATTAATTTCGGATGTCCCAACACACGGATATTCGGCCTATGCTATCCGGCTCAGAGCACAACACCAGGACGTCTGTGTCCCTTGCTCTCCCGATACAAACTGCCTATGCTCTCCAACACAGAGCATTCTATACAAGGACCTCCATCCTACACACTTCCAGGTACGAACCCCAGATACGAACTGCTCAAATCTCAGACAAGACTTGCTTTTCTCAAATCACCGCTTTCCCCAATATAAACCCCCCTTTGGAGCTTATCCATTGGACACATCCCACATTGCTTTCTTGATTTGTGACATGTTTCTTGTTTGCTCATCATCCACCTACATCGCTGACGGATGAACACACCTCTCAATAATCTCCTTTCTCTAACCTCACCACCTGCACATGATACCTGTCAATTCTCACTTTAACAAAGAAAGAATGTCACCTTGAAAATTCTAGTACACACCCAGTACAATATACAAAAGATTAAGATAGAGAAATAACGGAAATTCCAATCTGTAGCAGGTGCAGTCTCAGAACCTGACAGGGCCCAACAAAATATCAGAGATAAATATTTGGGATCATCCTGTACATTAAAATGCACGAAACAATTTATCGTTGCAGAATACAAATATGTGGATACTATACAACTTGTACACTGATTTTTATAAGAATGGAATGTATATTCATGGATTTATAGTGACCTTTTTTGAAATGCTCAAAAAATTTTAGCATGTTTTTAGCTTATTTATGCAAGGTTTTCAACCAAATTTAATGCCAGTTTCAGGAAAATCTCAAAATAAAGTTGAAACAATATAGTGCAACTGGAATGTAAAATTAAATATTTTATGAAATATGAGTAGTTGTATGAAATAATTTTTATCTGCACATGCATGAACAATAACAATGATCTTTTTACATAATTTAATAGTCAATTCTATGGAGCAACTCATAAAAGAAAAAAAAAAAAAATCCAATCCTATATCATGGAAGAATTCAGTAAGATATTAGCGATAGGAGTGAGCTGATTATTAGTTCTTTCTAAAAAGCAACTGAATGGTAAGGGATTTTCCATGAATTGTCAACTTTTATTAACAGAATTTTATGAAAATGTTAGTATTTAATGAATATCAATGAGAAGACTTGGAAAAAATACTCCAATTTTGACACTTCTTTTTATCATGGAATAGGTTTGTTCTGGTAATTATCCAAAAAGAACTAAAACATAAATAAAATAAAAGTAAAAGTAACAAAACAAATTACAAATATATATATTGATTTCATTCAAGATACTATTATCCGATGATATTTCCTGTCCTAGGTACACATAACTTTGCACTTCTTTAATCTCAGTGTTCTTGTAGACAATTTTCTTTTTTGATGTAAATGAATTAAACATCACCTTAGTCTTTTCTAAATTTATTTTTAATCCCACATTGATGCTAGCTTCTGCAAGATCTTTTAGCATAATTTCCAATTCTTCAGGACTGTTACTGAAAATTACAATGTCGTCAGCGAACCGGAGTTGACTTAAAAATTCTCCATTTATTCTAATCCCTTTGTTTTCCCAATCCAGCTTCTTGAAGATATTTTCTAAGACAGCATTAAAAAGCTTGGGTGAAATGGTGTCTCCTTGTCTTACTCCTCTTCCGAGCTTGATCTTCGCTTTTCCTTTATCTAAACAGATGGTTGCTGTTGCTTTCTTGTAAATCTTCTTTATGATATTAATGTAATGTTTGTCTATACCAATGTCCTCCAGAGAATCTACTACTGCTGATGTGTAGACGGAATCAAAAGCTTTTTCATAATCAATAAAGGCAAGGCAGAGAGGTAAATTATATTCTTTATGCTTTTCTATGAATTCCCTTACTGTTTGGATATGATCCATTGTGCTGAATCCACTTCGGAATCCTGCTTGTTCTCTAGGTTGAGCTGAGTCCAGAGCTGAATCAAGTCTTGTCATTAAAACTTTGGTGAAAATTTTATAAATCACGGACAGTAAGCTGATCGGACGGTAATTTTTAATGTTTTCTTTCTCTCCTTTCTTGTAAAGTAGTACCATCACAGCATTATTCCAATCTTCTGGTACATTTGACCTTTTGAGACATTTGGAAAACAGTAAGGATAGCCTTTTTGCAAATTCTTCTCCTGCTTCTTTGATAAGGTCAATTGTAATTCCATCTTCTCCAGGGCATTTACCTTTTTTCATAAATCTAATAGCTTGTAAAACTTCATCTGTCATCACTGGGATTATCTCTTCAGTTTCTGTTAAGATTTCTCGTTGATCGTGTACGTTGATTTCCCTCTGATCTTCACATTTATATAGATCATTATAGAACTGTTCAACAATGTGTACTATTTCGTTGCTGATTTTGGTGATTGTTCCATCTGCTCTCTTCAGCGCAAAAATACTTTTTCTTCCAACACATAACTTGCGCTTAGCTGATTTTAAACTTTTGTTATCTTCCAGAACTTTTTTAACAAGATCACAGTTAAATTTTCTGATATCTTCTGTAACGCATTTTCTTACCGTTTTACATAATTCAGCATATTCAACTCTTGATTTAGGATCATTTTTCTTCATTTTAAATTCTCTGCGTTTTTTCATCAATTTTCTTGTTTCTTCTGTTATTTTCTTTGTCTGTTTTACTTGTGCATCACCGGCTATCTTCTTAGCAATTTCTTGTAGAGTATTGGTTAGCTTCTTGTTCACTATTGTAACATCTTGCTCTTCTTCTAAAGTTGATTGAAGTACTTGGAAACGGTTTTGAAGTTCCAAATGAAATTCTTCTTTATGTTTCTGGAGGTTTATAATATCGATTGATTTCTTTGAGTGTAGCAAAAGTTTCATTCTTTCCACTTTAGTATTTAACAGCAGTTTGCATCTAACCAATCTGTGATCGCTTCCTGTATTGAAGTTATTGAGAACGCTGCAGTCCTGAATAAGATACTTTTTGTTGGTCAAGATGTAGTCGATTTCACTTGTTGAGCCATTTGCACAACGCCATGTCCATTTTCTTTGTGGCTTTTTCTTGAAAAATGAATTCATGATATACATCTGTTCACATTCTGCAAACTCAATCAATCTGTTTCCTCTTTCATCTCGCATACCATATCCATGATTTCCTACAGATAATTCACCTTTCTTCTTCTCTCCAATTCTAGCATTCCAGTCTCCCATTATTAATTTTATGTAGCAATTTCCTTTTTGATGCATTGAAGCTACTTCTTCATAAAAATCTTCAATTTCTTCATCAGAATAACTTATTGTTGGTGCATAAACTTGGGTAATTTGCAGCTTGTATCTTTTGGACACTTGTATTACTAATCTTGCAACTCTATCTGATACACTATCAATTTCTACAATGTGATTCTTCCACCTTTTATGAATCAGAAATCCTACACCACTTGTTCTTCCATCTTCTGTACCTCTGTAGTATAAAACATGTCCACTGGCAAGATCAATCTTTTCTTCGCCTTTTCTTCTTACTTCACATAATCCTAAAATGTCCCAGTTGATCTTATCTAACTCTTCTTCAAGTTCCTGTAAACGGTTTTCAGAAGATGGGGATCGTCCATTGTACGTAGCCAAGGTCATCAGCTTATGGCAATATATATATATATATATATATATATATCCAAAATTTATTTTTCCTTAGATTTTAGACTTCGATATTCCAGATATTCGAGATTCCAGAGCATATTTTTATTTGCTTCTATCATAATAAATGGCTGAGATATAGCAGCTTGAATTTCTTGGATGGTTGCCATTTTGAAAAAGACAGCAAAATGAAACAAGGGATTCTTCTATTTTCATGTTCACTGCTAATTTATGTTTTAGCAAGCATTGACTCTTCCAACTTTAATTTCATTATTGTTGCAACTCTCATGTGCTTAAAATTACATAGTTACATAAAATAATGTCATATTTAAAGGAATAATATATTGCAATTTATAAAATATTCCAACCTGAAAGTTTGACCATTGATATTTAAATCAAGTCTAAATCCATTCAGGTCCTAGCTCTGACTGAGACTATCTCATCTTTAGTAAAGGGCTTGGTGTTATATGAGATTTTTTACCACTTTGATCCGCATCTTGTTTCAAAAAGTTGGCCGCTTAATGATTTAAAATTTTAAAAATATAAAAAATTAGAACAAAATATCTTTTCTCCTAAATGTTAGATCTTGATATAAAGAATCCATAGCATATTTTAAAATTATTACTTGTTTATATCTTCATAAGAAAAAAATATATAATAACAGGTTAAAGTTTGAGGGTGACTGACATTTTGAAAGAAAGATAAATCAAAAGTAAAGAATTAATCTGTAATCATATTTTTTGCTAATCTGTGTTTTAGCAAACAATGATTCTTGTAAATTTGCTTTCATTTTTGTTTTAATTTTTATATGCCTAAAACTACATCATCATGGCATAAAATGACTCCATATTTAAAAGGAAAATATGTTAGTATTTATAAAATGCATGTACTTATATAAATCTGTATATTACATTTATAGACTTGTGTAATGATGCCTGTCAGTGTCAAATTCTCACCAATCTTTGTAGTACTTGGTGAATTGCAGCAAAATAAATCACTATTAATGAAACCAACTTGGAAATGTTTTTTTTAATTTCCCAAAATTCCCATTGAAATTCAATATTAATGAAACTTGGAGTCTTTTGTAATCAGAGTTTTACTACATGATTTGCCATAGAGAGTGGTGTATCAAATAGGTTTAATAGAACTTCAGATAGGCATAGTGAATAAAACAAAATCTCTTATTTGGCTAAAGTCCTGTAACCAAACTATAAAAAGGTCTACACCCTTTTCTCTGATTTAGCCTAACCCTATCAAGACAATACTAATCTGAATACTTAAAATTTCACTGTATGTGTTGTAAGAAATGAATTGACTGTTACATATATCATGTGATTTAAAGTAAAGATCATGGTGATTATCTTTTTAAATTATAATGATAGAAACATATTTCCTATAAAAAAAGAAGTATATTAATCAAGTGCAACTTTTAGATAAAGCATTTATTTTGTAAGAGATTGTACTCATGTTAAAATACTAAATTTATTATTTTATGGTCTTTAAATTTTTTTAAGAAACATTTTCTCTGTTTTCTGAACTTCTGATGAATAAAACAGTAAATATTTCATTATTCTACTAGCAAAACTCATGGAAATTCATGCTGCATGAATTATCAGAGCTTTCCAACTCTAAAAATGAGCAGATGAATTTTTAATGTCAGAAAACTAAAAAAATTGATAAATAAAACATGTATTTGATTCTGTACTTTTTGTAATTGGAAGTATCTTTCTGTCAGTGGTTTAAGAGATAACCATTGTAACTTCTATTTTTAATGATCCAATATTGCATTTTATTGTAATAGATTTATGAATATGAATAGAAAGCACTATATTGCTAACAAATTTCTACTACTGTTAGGATGCCATTCTATTTTATGTCTTTTTAAAGAATTTATTTATTTTATTTTTATTTATTGATTTTATTTTATTTTTTATTTTTTTGCAAGAAATTGATATTGGGGAAAAAAATATTCTTTGCTCTTCTTATGTATTTTTTTCTTTCAGAAAATACGAAAATTGTTGAATAATGACAAAGTAAGAGACATAGATGCTGTAAGATTAGTCATGCTATATTCCCTTCGTTATGAAAAAAATAGTAATAATGATATAGCTGGTCTTATTGATATGTTGAAAAAAAGAAATACAAGTGATAAGCTATTTAAGGTGAGCTTTAAATTTAGTAAAGTTTCTCGCTGCATATTCCGTAAAAATGTTCAAAATATACTCTTTAATCTCTAAGTAACTTATAATTGATTGATTGTTTGTTGTTGTTGTTTTTAAATCAGTTTTATTTATTTATTTATTTATTTATCAAAAGTATATTTCAAAAATTCAAAATGTGCTGTCTAACTGCAAAATAAATATTATTATTATTACTACTAGAAGATAGCCCATCAAAATGATGTGTTTCCATTTTTAAAAGGATGATAAAACATTACAACAACTTTGGTCAATCATAGCCACTTTAGGCTTAAACAATTTTGAAAAATACAAAAATTGAACATAAGGGAAAAATCTTTAAAAAAAAAAAAAAAATCAATAGAAATTTGCATTTAAAACTGTAACAAAATTATCTGGTGGATGGGGAGGGATTGTAATGAACAAATGGTAAATGCATAAATTTTAAAAGAATAAAGTAAGGTAAAATATCAATTATAAAAGAATACATTGTGAAATTACAGCCAAAAAATATTTTATAATACTGGGACAAAATAATAAAAATATCCAAACTGTATGAAAAATTTTCCCATTTTGGCCATTTCCAGACGAATATGAGAGGGTAGCCAAATTATTAATTGAAATGATAAAATAATGGCATAGAATATGCCGCTAATGAATTTCACTCACAAAATTACAGTAATTATTTCACAAAAAACATGCAAATTAACATGCATTAATAATGCAAAACATGTACTAATAATGCTATTTTAAAACATTTGTGAATTAACTATTTTATACCATTAGCTAATACTTAAAAGAAAATACTTTATAAGATCGAAAACAAATGTCAACAATAAAGAGTCAACAATCGTGATTTGTTATGTGACAATGAAGTCATTCACGGCTGTAAAAAAAATAAATAAATAAAAATAAAAAAATAAATAAATAAAGCAACACAATATAAAAATTCTAACAATATTGTATTTAAAACGCACCTTCGCTTTTCTTAAATAAAAAGTTTTAATTAAACACTGTTAAAAATTTGACTGTTTTGTTGCATCGTCATTACACAGCTTTTATAGAAAATGATTACTTTACCGTATTACATTGTTAAAAATTTGACACATTTGTTGCAGCGTCACTCCACAGCTTTTATAGAATATCTCTTTTATGACCAATGAGAATGCTCCATATCACAGTAAAAGTAACCGCTTCATATAAAAGCAGTGGAGTGATGCTGCAGCAAATGGGTTAAATTTTTAACAGTTGCTGCAGCATTACTCCAATGCTTTTATAGAAAAGATGATGCAGCAAAAGGGTCAAATTTTTAACAGTGTACTGCTAAAAATTTGACCCATTTACTGCAGCATCATTCCACAGCTTTTATAGAATGTCTCTTTTATGACCAATGAGAATGCTCCATAACACAGCAAAGTAATCGCTTTCTGTAAACGTGGTGGAGTGATGCTGCAGCAAATGAGTCAAATTTTTAACAGTGTGAATATTGTGTTTGAAATAGGGAAAAGATTTAAAAGCACAGTAAAATTTAGTGACATCATTTACAGCTCAAACTGTAAATCTGATAAATGAGAACACTCCATTACGACTCTGGAACATTTGCATTGGACAAAAAATTGATAGCTTTTAAAATCGGAGATAACTTTTCGCAATGGAATTTGTCATTGGTCACAATAAGTGTTTTTTCTCGTGGATGGGTTGACCCCGGAATCGTTATACACGAAGGATTTTATATATATAATTTTGTTTATTTCTTGAATTAGTTTTAATTTTATATTCATTATTCATTGATAATCATTTTAGATGGTTCGTGCTGTACTTGAATTCAGTGGAAGTAAAGGTGGAAGGAATGATCTGTTTAGTACAGAAAATATTCGCAACTTTTCTAAAAGAGTTGTTAAAGGCTTAAAGGTTGGTTTTAAAAATATATCTTTGTTTTAAATCATGCTTATCATTGACCAAAATATTTATGTATTCTGATCAGTAGTTTAATAGATGTAATAGAGCTCAAAAAAATTAAACATTGCAAAGAAGAAAATGTCCAGAATTTTTTTAGAAAGAAGAATAAAAACATTAAATAGAATAAAAACATAGAAAAAAGAATTTTATTTAAAGGCAGATAATTTTTTTTTCTCAAATTCTTTTTATGAATCAATTTTAATACAATTACAATTCTTTTTTAATTATCTTAGAAAACTATAGCTTCAAATTTCAATCCATACATCAATAAATGGAAAATTATTTTGAAATCAGAAATATTCTGCTTTTTTTCTAATTTGAACATTTTTTCCCCTTTCCTTTTTAGAAAATAAAATATTCTGCTTTTTAATATTTTACTCATTTTTACTGCCTGATATTAATAAATTAAAATTGCTTCAAATACTAAAATTGTGTGGCAGCATGTATACAAATAATTAGTGGCAGGATGCATAATAATCTTTAAGAAAAAGCTATGTGTTGCTGACTTTTTTCCTAATCCTTACCACAGATTAATCTTGGATAATGAAACATTTGAAGTTACTGAAAAAAAATTAATAGCTCAAAAAGTAATTGAAAGAAAACTGTTCGACAAGTTGCATTAAAATGATAGAAAACTGTATTTTTTTATTTATTTATTTACATATAAATTTCAAATCTAATGATTAAGCTTTTTTTCAAACATTAAGTTAAAAAAATTAACAAATTTTACAATGAAGTGTATAGCGAAACAATCACATGTAAAAAGATAATGATAACAGCAATGTGTCCTGACATTTATGCTGGCTATAGCAGGAGTCACAAATTACAGTAGCCTTTTTATTCTGCTAAATCATACAAGTGAATTATGATGTCACAAGAGCATAATTTTTATTTAATTTTCGACAAATACTAGATGCAGCATTTATTTTTAGTTTAAATATATGTATATAGTTTTTAAATGAAATGTGTTAATGTTTTATACTTTAAATGAAATTAATGCAATATCAATGATGTCAATGAGAACAATATTTGGCGATTTATCACATTTCCAAGATAACATAAAATTACTCTATTTTTTAGTATTAATGTAATAAACATAGTCTTTAATTTGATTGTTCCAAGTTTATACTTTAAATTATTTTGGAAAAATGGATTTGATGATTCATTAATTCATTTTCCTTTCCTCTTTTTTTTTTTCCCCTCTCAAAACTTAAATCTTAACATTGCATAATTTAAAATTACATAATGTTCAACAGGGAGAATACTTTCAAATGTAAATTATTTGAAAACTGCATTTCAATTTACTGACTTTTTTATGATTTTTAAACCAAATATCTTGATTATGGAATAATAGTATATGAATATTTTTATCAATTATTTATCATTTTAAGGAAGTACCATGATTCCTATCTTCTGTCCTAGAATGGATGTTTATATTGGTAAATAAATAATAAAAATTAATAATGTATGCAAAAATTGAAATTATATATATTGTTACGAATTTTGTAAATGGTTGGTGTTTGTTCTGTGAAATGGTGTGGGTAATCTTATTAAGCTCCATTTCTTTACTAATATCAGTTTTTGTTACATTGTCTCTGTTATCAAGCAAACTTGTCTATTATTTTCAGTGAATGTCTATGGCAGCTTTGCGAAATATTAGCGATATCGCCAAGTTGGCGTCACTTTTGGTGACTAATTTTGGTCGCCAAATTTGGCGATATATCACCAAGTTGGCCACAAACTTGGCGATTGTTGGCGATGGTAACCCTTTCCTCTCAATGGTAACCCCCCTTTTAGATATACTGATACCTTGTTTGTTGTTCCGTGGATTTTTCGAGTTGGTTCTAGAAATTTCCAGCACCTGCTACGAGCCTATATAAGAAGAGAAGCGATGTGAGCTGTGGTTATTATTTACCAGTCAGTCATTGAGTGAACAACGCGTTTGTTAAGCAAGTTTGCTTGAGTCTTATTTACGTTATTTTGAATGTGATTTAGTGTTGAGACGTTGTATAAAGAGTCTCTGGAACCTATATCTGCACTTATACGATAGATTTGAACAATTATTTTTGAATATCTAGAAATATTTGTGAGTTTCGAAGACTCTGTTGTTCTGAAGTTCTGTAAATAAATTATTTTCTACTTTTCTATAAGCAAGAGTTTGAAGTTGTCTAACCATAAGATCAAAAGAACCCCATATACGCTGTAACAGTATATATATTTATTTATACCAAAATTAATATTAATTTTTAAAATAAATATTGTATGATAGGTATGGGCAAGTGTTTCCAAGCTGCATAGGACATGGTAGAACCAAATTTTTCATTAACAGTAACTTCACAATTAAGATAAATAACTAAATTCTTAAGCAAGTCCGATTCTGAGGCTCTACTGGCATTAATTTTTCAATTTTGAAAATTAAAACTATGGCTGGAATCCCAAGAATGCTTGACAATAAAAGATTTAGAAATTTCTTCCTTATTAACATGCTTATTTTTTTTTAATTCATTAATATTACTTTTCATATTAATAATTTTTGTATATTATATTTCATGTGTATATTTTTTATTTTTGTGTTTATTGCTTAAACAATATATTGCTTATTAGAATTAAATCATATTGCAATTTGTTTGATAACTGATACTATAAAATACAAAAATTTGACTTTTTATGCAGACAATAAATATTTAAATAACAAATATATTTCTGTTAAAAGCTTTCGAGATTATTTAAAATTATTTTTTTAGTGAAATAGAAACTATGGAAACTATTTTCCTCTGAATTTGGATGGGATAAAGTTTTGAATATTTAAAATGCAATGTTGTGCCATTTGGTAAGAAAATCGACTCTACCTAATTAAGTCGGACATTATAATTTCTAGTGAACACTACTTACACATGGCACAGCATGATTTTGGGCTGAAAACCAAAAAGAAACCAAATTTTTAGTTGATCGATAAATTTCTTCTATTTGTTTTTATTCAAGTTTTGCTTTATTTGAATTTTGGTTGATACAAGTATTTTACATGTCTTCTTTAAGTTTGAATCAGAAAGAATTTGTTCTATTAATCTTAACCTTTCTTGCCAATAAATAAAACCTGCCAGGGGAACTTTTGTTTGTGTATGTGTTTCTTTTTTTAAGAAATACATGAATTTAAATTATTTTTAGCAATAATAAGAAATCCTTTCATTCTTATAAATACTTAATTTTTTTTATTAGTCAGGGGCAAAAGAAATATGCATTTATTTTTATTTTGAACTAGACTCATCTTCGATTATAGTTTGACTACTTGCTTAAAATTCTGAATAAGACACAAGTTTTAAAAAAATGTTAATAAAATTTATGTAGAAAATGTAATCTTGTATAATCATTTAAATTTATTTTTAAAAATAATCTGGTGAATTATTATTTATATTTATTGTATGCATCTATCACATTTTTCTGCAGGGAGTTGAAAATATTTATACACAACATACACCGTTATTAAAAGAAATTATTGAAGATATTGTGAAAGGAAAGCTGAAAGAATCATCATATCCTTACCTAAGTGGTACTCAACTCCGTGAGAGGTAATTAAAGGTTATTTATTGTACTGTAATTTTTCATGTTGATTTTAAGTTAAATAAATTCTAAATGGCTAAAAATTATATGTACAATATAAAATTTCAAGTAATATATACATACATTTGTGTATTTAGGATTAAAAGCAAGGTAAAAAAATTGTAGTCATCTATCTTAAATGTGCATAGTTTCTTCTAAGCACTCAATTGAAATGTAATTAAAGTTTAAGAATATTTAATGTTAAGATACTCTAGCTGCCAATCCTGTTTGTTTGTTTTGTTTTTGTTTTTATTAAATTGGATTTATATCTAATATATTGAACCAAAAATTTTCTTTTAATAAGATATTACCTTTTTTCTGTACATCACTCATATATTTTTATTTCATTAAATAAAATTTCAGGTTGAAACATGTTAATTTTAGAAAAAACTGAACACTTGCAGTTATATAATTAATATAATGTAGTAAAACTTTGAGATAAATCATAATCATATGTCTTATAATGTCAGATTAATTCTAATCTTAATATTTAAACTTTCACATTTTTGAAAATTAGGACTCTGATGACAAAAATTCTTTCAGACTCGGATTCAAAATTGTCAGGCTCCAAAAAACAAACCCGAATTCATCTTTATTGTTTATTATTTCAATTCGTATCCAGGTAATTTTGTTCTGAGATTGCACTAATGCCTGTTCTAAATTTTTTATGACTAAACAAATTATTTTAGTGATAAAAAAGTCTTTAATTAGTTCATTCTGAACTTGTAAATGAATTTTTTAGAAAGAAATTTCATATATTTTAGTACAATGGTCACCAACTAGTAGTTTGTAAAAAAAAAAAAAATGGTAGTTTTCGGCAAAATTTATAGAAATTTATTGATTACTCAATTTTAAATGTATAGTTTTCAAATTTTAAATTATAACATTGTATTGATAATTATGTTAATAGTCGTAATTTGTAATTTACTTGTAAAAAGATAATTTTTTTTTTTTTTTTTTTTTTTTTTTTTTTTTTTTTTTTTGTCATGTCAAGACTATAATTTGGGCTCTACATAAAATGTAAATGCTCATTTCTAAGTGAAAAACTTGATTAATTTTTCAAAAAATATGTGTGAAAAATCATTTTAATCTTTTATTTCAATTGAAACTCAGAAGTCAGGTTTGGCTTGAAATAAAAATGTGGCTCTGGCTTGCAGTAATATTTTTACAACAAAAAATCCATGAACTTATTTCTAACAAGTAGGAACATACTGTCACATTAAAAATGTTTAATACCTAAATAATATTCGACTATTTTGTTACAATTAGGCAACCTTTAAAAATTTGTTACAGTTAAATAAGCATTTATGATTTCCTTATTAAATAAACATTTATATTTTGTTATAATAAATAGCAATATTTTATTAATATTTTGTGTTAATAAAATTAAACTTCTGGCATCATTATTATACAAATATTACAATTTTACAAATAATATGAGTGGTCCATGAGGTCTGAAAAGTTGGAAACCATTAATTTAGAAGATGTGATATTTTTGAGGAAAATATATATTTATTCATCAAATATTCATAAGAAAAGCCATAGTTGAATCAATTTTCAAAAAGAAAAATGCTCAATCACATGTCTGATAAAAGAGACTTGTAAGTGATTAAAAGATTTAAATGAGCTATATTGAATAAATAAAATCAAAATGAAAGCAGAACTAACTCATTTATTTCAACTCAACATATTATTCTCACTGTATAATTCTCATTTTACTAATACTATAAAGCATTTTATTTTATGATAGTATTATTTACAGAAACAATAAATATGAAAACTTTGTTAGAAACCATGTTTTTAAATTTTACATTACTTACATATTTACAATAGAAGGACATCAATCGAGATTGCATTTTTAGTTTGATTATGATTGATTTAACTGAGTATCTTGCATCCTACTGAGAATTTATAAAAAAATTCTTTCACATTCTGAAAGCCTAATTTTTTTTCACCAAATATAGCCTAATTTTGGAACATTCTTTCATTTGGTGCTAAGTATGTGTTTTGGTATTGGTAATAAAAATTGTTTTTTTTGGCCAAATGTAATCAATATTTTGCCAAATATCAGCAAATTATCAACTGTTGTCGACTCTGCAGCTTCAATTATCAACAATTCAACAACTTGATAACTGTTTCAGCCTTCGTTTCCATTGAAATGCATTGACATGTTAGTAACTTCCAATAACCCTCTAATTTAATTTTCCTGAATATATGGTTACTACAATATTTTTCTTGCATTCCTAAAGAATAGGCTACAAAATTTAGTCAAAATTAATTAGAAGTGTTTTGAGATAATGGTGGCTCGGCCTACAATGAAAAAAAAAATACACAATTGAATTGGCTTAGCCCATTGTTTTGTAATCCAAAGTGATAGAATAAAAATTTAATCAAAATAGTTTCAGCTATTTTTTTTTTAATTAGTTTGACCCTGACTTATATGAACCAAAATTAACCTTTAATCAAATATTATTGAACATGTGTAGTGTCCCAATCCAATGGCCTTCTGGTACCCTAAAAGGGTAGGGTATTAAATTTTAATCAAAATCTTTCAAGACTTTTTTAGATGAAATTAACTTGATTTGTAGTGACCCAAAAATGGCATTTTAATTGAACTTTTTCTTGAACGTATGATAAACATATGTCCAATGGTGTTCACATAATTCAAAATGGTAGATTACAAAATTTAATTACATTCATATAACTTTTTTTAGAAAATAATAATTTGACTCATTGCAGCTCAAGATTACCTACTAATTGAATTTTGTTCAATATATGACTTAACCCAATGGTCTGCTTGTTATCCAAAATAGTAGGACATGGAATTTAGTCAAAAACATTTAAGCCATTGTTAGATAAAATTGGACTGACCCTGATCCATGTTGACCCAAAATGACCCACTTATCAAATCTGCTCGAAAATGTGACTTAGCTCAATGGTCTTCTAAAATTGAAGGATAGAAAATTAAGTCAGTTGTTTAAGCCATTTTTTGATAAGTTAGCTTGATCCTCGGTGACCCAAAAATGACCATCTAATCAAAATTTCTCCATGTGATCTAGCCCAATGATCTTCTAGTACCTAAAAACAATATAATACAAAATTTTGTAAAATTGTTTGAGCAATGTTTTAAATATAATTAGCTTGACCCTGACCCAAAATGACCCACTAATCGAGTTTTCTTGAGCATGTTATCTAATCCAATGTTCTCTTCTCATGCTAAAAAATGATGGGATACAAAATTTAGTCAAAATTATTTGAGGCATTTTTAAGATAAAATTTACATGCATGCACATACACAATTTTTGCTCATATTATAATATAAAGATTAAAATTTTGTTTTTGTGTTGTTATCTTTAGTATAACATGAAAAAAGAAGTGATTAACTGATTATTAAGTGACTTAACTGATTTTTAACTGTTAAAATTTTGTAAAGAAAGGGAGAGTCTCCATTTGGCAGTTGGTTGGTATCTCTTGTATAAATTATTTTAGACTTGTAGTATTTTTAAATATTATAATTTTATTCATAAAAGTCGATTTAACTCTTGTAACATTTTTGTTTTTAGACCGCAAGATATTATTATTTATTTTGTTGGAGGAGTAACATATGAAGAATCTGTAGCTGTTCATCAAGTTAATAAACAAGGTCTTGGTGTCAGAGTATTATTAGGTGGTTCTACAATTCACAACTTTACAAGGTATTTTTTTTTTCTTTTTAGCTACCATATTTTTACATCTTCATGCATCAAAATATAAAAATATGTTTTAAAAAAATGTTTAAATACTGTCAGGTTTCTGACATTAATGAACATGTGCCTAATGAAGATTACTGTTAATTTATTTTAATTTATTTATCTGTTGTATTTATGTGTCTATTGTTTAATATATACTTGGGTTAGGAAATTATTTTTTCACATTTTTGGGATTGGAATGAGTACTATGCATTTATATCTGTATAAAAAGTTCTATTGTGTAAACGGAGATGCCAGAAGGCTGTCCTTATTACTTCGAAATGTAAACACAATACTGAGTTAGGAAAAGAGAAGAAGGGGGGGGGGGGACAAGGAGAATCTTCTGTTGTGAATAGTCATTGAGCAAGTGTGAAGGAAAATACAATTGGACTGTCTTGATTTTACAAGTGCAAATTGTCCTTGATTTTACCAGGAAGAACTATCTTCCTTTCTTTTCTTTTTTTTTTTTTTTTTTTTTTTTAATAATGCAGAAGCTGAAATAACAGTGGAAGACTAGTTAATCTTGAGTCAGGCACTGGAGATGAAAAGCAAAGGTTGGAAAAGTATTGGCTCCTGTGTGGAAAAAGTAGTGTGTTGCAGGGCTGTAGCTAAGGGGGTGTTAGGGGCGGCTCAACCCCCCACCCCCCGTTAAAATATTTTGAGCCTACCCTGGAAAAGATTCTAAGATCACTAAATGTTCATAAGTCTAGTTTAGTTTTGAGGCCCTTTCACAGTTTTGCCGAATTACTAAATTGTATCTAAAATAAGCATTTCAACACTCGCTCATCCTATTTTCACATATGAAACTAACATGATGTTTAATTTTGCACTAGTTATACACTCAAATTTTTCATCATCCTATTATTTTGTTAGGTTAAAATGAAGTTATTATTACAGTTTAATAAGAAACATAGTACCTACAATGTGAATTTGCACTAATTTATCTTTCTGCGTCA